>JAVJGJ010000001.1:83672375-83711493 GCA_035590215.1 Microhierax caerulescens | reverse complement strand
GTGAGCCAGCAGTGTGCCCAGGTGGCCAAGGAGGCCAACAGCATCCTGGCTTGTGTCCAAAACAGTGTGGCCAGCAGAACTGGGGCAGTGATTGTCCCCCTGGACTCGGCACTTATGGGTCTGCACCTTAAATCCTGGGTTCAGTTTTGGGCCACTCATTTCAAGAGGGATGTTGAGGTGCTGGATGAGTCCAGACAAGGAAGGGGTCTGGAGCACAACTCTGATGAGAAGCGGCTGATGGATCCAGGGGTGTTTAGGCTGGAGGGGAGGAGGCTCAGGGGAGGCCTTATCTGCTCTGCCTGACAGGAGGCTGTAGGCAGGGGGTGGTTGGTCTCTTCTCCCAGATAACAAGTGGCAGGACAAGAGGAAAAAGGCTCAAGTTACACCAGGGGAGGTTTAGATTGAATGTTAGGAGGCTTGTCAGGCATTGGAACAGGCTGCCTAAGGGAGGTGGTGGAACCACCATCCCTGGAGGTATTTAAAAGATGTGTAGGTGTGGCACTTAGGGACATGGTTTAGCGGTGGTCTTGGCAGTGCTGGGTTAATGGTTGGACTTGGTGATCTTAAAGGACTTTCCCACCTAGGTGATACTATGAATCTCTGATTCTATGTACAGGAGACGCACACCATTTCCTCAGTGAATATTCCCTTCCAATTTTTTATGTTTCTTTCCTATTTCCTTTGAACGTTTTTTTCCTTTTTCCATTTTTATCATGTTTGTGGCAGATATAGTTCTCCCTTCATTAATTAGCTGTTGGGGCATAATCATGTTTAATTTTTTTCTAGGTAAAGTCAGGCTATGACCATCTTAGAGAAAGCCTTCTCAGAGTGACCAAAGAACGAGATTTGGCTCTAAAGAAAAAACACCAGCTCCAAGCCAAGCTGGAGAACTTAGAGCAGGTCCTAAAGGTATGTATAGTGCCATAAAGTCCAACAATCGAGTGCTTCTATTGCTTGTTTAATATTCCTGATGTTGATTCAATGGGTCACAGAAGCGTAAGTGCATTCCATACTAGGAGAGTGAATGCCCCTATTATCTATGATAGAACATACGGAGTACGGTAGGCTACCTACAAGGGATCTTAAACTGTCAGAGGAGAGACATTTTTACAGATCTTTGTCTGATACTTCATAAGTAATTGGATGCAGGTTTTCACTACACAGCTGTTGGATGTAAGTCAAGATGAGAAGAAATGAATATGAAGTGACTCTGCTGATGAAGGAAGTATGAACAATTGCCAAGATAGTTTACTTTTAAGAGAGCTATGCCTACCAGTCTAACTCGATGCAAAATGTTATTGTGGCTCTGTGAAACAAGCTCTTGGTACCAGCTCGTATTGCCTGTGCAGAGTGCATCCCATTGTCAGGACAGGGTTGCAAAACCTGCTATTTTATTAAAGAGGTCTTATTTAGAAAGAATTATAGTGCTTGGTACATAACTACCTTTATTTTAACATGCTCTAGAGAAGCTTAGTACATTGGTGTCTAGCCGTGGTTTTTTTGTAGATATGCAGTTGGTTTCATGTTATCAATTTGCTGCTTCCTTTTCAACTTGGAAAAATTATATAATGCATTTTGAATCATAAATGTATTCTTCTGTAGAGGTTTCACTGTGTAGTTGAAGATGCTGTCCTGCTTCTGTATTCCTGGTTATTGTGTGTAGTGCCAGGAGACAAAGTGATTCTATGAATAGTGGAATTCACCAGATGGATCTAACAGAGACAAGATCTAGCTGAGATGATGGAGTCAAGTAAGAGTAAAATTCAGTTGGAAAATGGAATCAACCAAGACATTATTGCTTACCAGTTAATTCAAGGGGGCAATAATTTGTGTATGTTGAAACAAAGAGCAAAAAATGTTCTAGTGGTAGGAAGGAAACAGTGCTTTGCTAGGAAACAGCCAGATTTCCTGAATCTCATTGATTAAATAAAGATGAATGTCAGTAACTTGATAATCCAAACCTGACATTTGGATCAGGAGTAGTGGAGAAGGGTCTGAAAAATCAGTTACGGAAAATGAGCTAGTATCCAATGTTATGAGGTAGAGGGAGCCAGTGGGAGGAAGCATATGATGTGGTAGAAAAACAAACTGGTTTGAATGGGCCAACTGTTCCCAGGTTTTCTTAGTTGCAGAAAATACAGAAGTTGTAATGTGGAAAACTGCCACCAAATCATGTATTGAAGAGGGATAATCAACTAAGATTATTTAAAAAACAAACCAACAAAATAACCAAACACACACACACCCAAAAAAAACCAACACAAAACCAAAAACAAAACAAAAAAAAACCAAAAACCCAAAAAAACCCCAAGAAAGAAAGAAGAAAACTTCATGCAATTACAGCTGTTTACATCAGTGGAGGAACTGCACTGGTGAGGACTACAGTGAGAATTCTTGAGAGAGAAAACACTTGTAAACACGTGTCTGTAATTCACACTATTCAGAAAAATGCAGGATGTGTTTGGTTGGAATGGAGCGTTGATCCGGTGCTGAAACATCTTTGACAGACTGCCAAAGAGCTGCTTGGTTTTTATCTTCTCAGGCCCAAACTTCTCCTTTTTCAAAATACTGAAGTGGCTAGTAAAGGAAGGATGGATGCTCTGAGAGTAGGTGAAGATGGAAATAAATGGTCTGAGATCTTAAATGTCAAGCAAGACTTTTCTTCGCAGAATGTTTTAATAATGCTAAGAGGCTTCAGCCAATGCTTGTCATAAGTAAATTGCTTCTTTAAAATTTGATTTCTTAATGACTTTGACTTGCATCAGACTCACTCTAAAAGGGGAAAAATAGTTTTGCTTTTGGCTGTGTCAGAATAGATCTGGGCTGTTGGAGGTGATTCTAGTGAAAATAGCTACCTCTGTGTCTGAATTTTGAGAAGGAGGGATTTTATTTTTGGGTTGTTGCACTGGTAGTATGTTGTTGAAACCTTATCTCAAGTTTTATTTGATATTGCTCAGTTACATCCCTCTTGCTAAGCCTCCAAAGGGGTTATCAAAAGTAAGCCGACTACTCTGTAAACTGACTTAGTCCAGCAGCTTCTGGAAACATGAGCTGTTAAAATCACATACTAGGCAATGCCAAGGTTAGTTAACTGTTACAGGTATTGTTGTGCAGTGAATTATCAGTGTCCTATTTACCAGTCAATAGGTAGTACTGATGGAATAAGGCTAGAATTATGTGCAAATAAGACATACATCTACTGGGAAAGGAAAACTGAACTGCTTAATTAAATGAAAGAATGATACACTGTTAACTGTCTTTAGACTAATACAGCTTTCCCCAGGAATAAGTAGGGATGTTTTCTGTAGCATTGGAAGATAATTTACTTTCTCTGTTACTTCTTTCATTTTCTTCTGGGGAAAGGTTCCACAGACCTTTATCTCTAATTTGCTCTTTTACTGTAATCCATATGCTAGTGCTTACATTAAGTAGGGTCAACACCTAGAAGCTGTTTCAACAGATACGGCTTGCCTGTGCCCATCCTTTGTGGGATTCCAGCGTGATAGCTGCAGAAATTCACTTCTTCAAGGAGCATATAGTAGAAGGCTAGGAGGAAGAAAGTCTAGAAAAGAAATGAACTGTGAATTCATGGTTCGTAAAACATCTGAAGATTATACTTTGCACTTAAGTAAATTAGTATTAATGCTCATTTAATCAAATCAAAATACAAATTACCATTACCTGGACTCCTATGCTGCTAAGAAAACCCATTTTCATAAGCAATAAAACTTATTCCTTGTACCATGTACAGACACTGATTTTGCTAGGCTTGCATTTTTTTGAACACTTGAAAGTTCTCTAATGATGGACTGTGTTTTCTTTTCCTAAAACAAATTAAAAAACATACTTTCTTCTGTGGCTATAGCAAACAGTGTTCATTTCTCCACTCCTTAATTAGGTTATCTACTGGCATTTGACTTAATGATTCCTCCAAATTTTTTCTGTAGAAGAACTGAATCTGATTGACTGATTTTGCTTAACTTCTACTGCAATAATATTTTAATGGCTGTGGGAGAAACAATTTGTATATCTCCCTGTTCTGCTTAAGAACTCCTTCGAAAACTTTCCTTCACTGAAACAAAAATTGTCTGCTGGATATAGAGATCCTGGCTTTTCATGAGCAGAACCTTCTGAGCTGGCAGGGTACCTTGAACAGACTTGAAATCCTGAATCTCTTTTTTAGCACTAGACCAAGCAGGTGCAGTTAATTCTCTATTTCATGTGTGCCCTCATATACTCGGAGACTAGTAGTTGAAACAATGGTTTGCAGCTTTCCAACCATTGGAAAGTTTTGAGGAATATTTAGCCCCCTATCAAAAGAGAAATTTAGTTTCTTCTTTGAGAAATTCAGGATGTATCAACAAAGGAGAAAAGGGAACATGAATTGCCAAGTTAGCTAACTTCTGAGAATCTTCACAGTGCCTCTTACATAGAACAGTTCTGATTTTCTGATGTGTTCAGCCAGCTTTCCCCATTCATTCCACTGTAATGGTGCCCACCCATCTGCAAGCGCAGATGATGAGTCTTTTGATAAGAGTACTTGGGTGAGAATTAGATTTGCTTCCTATTCAGCATCACCGATGAGTTCTGTCTCATAAACCAATCTTTAGTACTTGAAAGCCATTGGAGTTTGTTGTAGCATTAGCTAGTTGCATGTTTTAGAACTGTAAAAGACACTGCTATAGGAAAGAATAGGTTTCTTTGTTTTGTTCGCAGCTGTAGTTAATACAATGCAACCACTGAAACAGTTGCATCTAGGATGGATTATTCATTGTCAAATCCCCCTGCTGCCCAATAGGAAGCTGGAAAAACAGGAACTGTTTGAGCAGGTCCCGTAAGTGCTCTTTCAGAAACAGTTTATACTACACAGCTGTCTAGCTCTGGTTTGAAAGGAAACGGAGATATGCATGGTGTCCCCAGTTCATTCTCTGCTGTGTATCAGGATTCTTGCCTTGATCTGAAAGATAGGCTATAAAGGTTCCTTCTTCACTTGTTCTTTGAAGAACAGAGCATTATTTGCCAATTGTTCTGAGATATGAAGCCCTTACTGTATTCTTTCTATGTCCTTTAAATGTGGATTTGCTTTCTGATGTTACAGTAACATTACTAGGACCTCTAGAAAGGGTGCAAAAAAGGGAAGTGTAAATGTACGTGTTTAGAAAGTTCTAACCTGCCTCACATTAAGGACAGCAATAGCATGGATTGCCACCACCTATGCAAACCATGGCAAAGTCATCATTGCGGAAGTCAGTCCCGAAGGAAGATGCAGAAAGAATTCAGCAGCTCAGGGCTTTCTCCCTGTTGTTCTTATAGTGATCTATGCAGTCCTCCTCCGCTGCCCTAACCTATTCCTTCAAGGCTTGGAAGAAGAAATTACAGCAGCTGATGTGCCAATAGGAAGCAAAAAACGGATTTGCAGACACAACCAATGTGTGAGCAGAGTGGGAGGGGAGGAATTGCTTCTGGATTGAGGGAGATTTAATTGCTCTGCCAGGGCAGGGACAGATGCTGGGGTGAAGAGATCCTTGCTGTTTTAAATACTAAATAGATTATGACAGTACTAAAATGACTGAGAATACTTTTAAATTAACTTAGATGACAAAATGGTCTTTTCTGACCTTAAAATCTGTGAACTGTAGGTCATTAAATATGTATTTTAGGAAACAAAAATTAAAAGCTGGGAAGAATCACAGATCACGTGTCACAGTCTGTTTCTTAATTACATTTTATAGATTCACTGTATGGTCACAGTATTAGTTATTTATAGATTTTTGCAAAGGACTAGAAATGTTCTGTAGTAGTTTTTTAAAAGTAGTAAGAACTTAACAGTATCAAAATATGCTGTGCCAAATCTGGTGCAAAGCTGTGAGAGAGTGAAGTGAGACCTTTGTTCTTTTTTTGATAATTAAAGGTTTTAATTAAAGGTGTGAGAATGGCTTGACTGCCTCACCATTTCTTGAATATAAGAAATGTGCTGATGCTCTAGCAGCATCAAGTTTTACATAAGACTTGATGGAAGCTGCTGAGCTCAGTAAATGTAGGCTCATGCTAGTTTAAGTCATGAGTAATGCTAGGTAGCAAAATAGGTTATGTTCATTCAGATAAGATGAGAATCAGGACCATTATTTTGTGTCATTATTAAATACTGAGAATAGATGTTACCCATGAACAGATCCATTTAACATTTGTACAAAATGCACAGTTCAGAAATGTTTACAGTCAAAATACTGAGTCCTCACAAAACTCCTTGAAAACAAGGCATAGTTGAGAGTCAAAACTGATGAACTGGAAAAATCTCTGATGATTTTTGTTGTTGTTTTTAATCAACACATCAAGTGAAAATAAATAAATGTGTAGCAGAGGCCAAATGTAGTATTAGAGAGATTTCTTCTCCCTTTGCAAATGTATCCAGATTAAAACAAGTCAGCCTCACTGTGCTCTCCCTCTTTGTTATAACACTCAGCAAAGAATAACAGCTCATTAAAGGTTAGGAATACACTTGATAAAATTTTCTCACATACACAATGAGATATTTTGGGCTGTTCTTGTCAATTTTAGCCACTCGTTTGTGTTTCCGAGTGCCGATTCCTGATAGGTTTGAGTGTAATAACTCATGGTGCTGCAGATAAAACATTGTGTCTCTTGCTCTGAGGATATTATGGGAGTAATATGTAATTTGGAAAATAAAAATCTTTTTAATACCATTTTCAGCAGAAAAGCGATCAGAATCTATAAAGAGATCTTTCATAACTCCCATTTATTAACTGAACGTTTGAAAGTTATAATGATACTGGGAGAATACTAACCTGTAATGAAAAAGATTCCTATCTTCAAAGGGTATCTTGACATTGTTCAGCTTGTGCTCTTCCCAAGAACCTTTCTCATAAACCACTGCTGTGAATCATTAGTGGCAACCGTGCTTTAAAAGTTGGTTTTGATTACTGTATAGTCACTTTTGTCCAAATCCACCTCTGTGAGTTTTGCTTTGTCTAATTTGCTATAAATAGGCAGAGATTAGCAAAGGTAAGCTATTTCTTTTGGGTTATTATTTCCAAAACAAATCACAAAGCTGTATCCTAGATAAAGAGGCTTTTAGGGAATTGTCAATCTAATTATTTTCCAAGCTTTAATTTTTCATCACACTACCACATATAAATGTATGCCTGATGGATAAAACGGGTACTGTTCACTTGTGCATCACAGAGGCCACATTGCTGTCAATGACAAGTCATATCTCCCAAAAGAGTTTGCTGTCAGAATGCCCGTTTAACATTGGCAATATGCCTCTTTAAGTACCGATTGAATGAAAATCCTATCCAGTTTTCCTCTTGCCTATCAGTCATACCAGATAGCTGTTATGTTTGGATGAACATCTGCATGCCAGGGAATGGCAGCATGTTTGGCTGCAGGTAGGATATGTTAAAATCTCCTGATATTTTTTCTGCTTCCTTTGATACAGCATATGCGAGAGGCTGCTGAACGGCGGCAACAGCTGGAGTTGGAGCATGAGCAAGCCTTGGCTGTTCTCAACGCCAAACAGCAAGAAATTGAACTCCTGCAGAAGGTAAGTGGAGAAAGGGTAAATCAGGTGAAACAGCAAATTGCAGTGACAGAGCACAGGTCATAAAACAGATCTATCTCCTGGTTTGAAGGAACTTAAACCACAGCCGCCAAACTGGTTCCCATTCTGGATTGTTCTGCATGATTGCTGATGCAGTTGTAACAAGTGAATGTTTACTGTTGGATTTACATGACTGTACTAAATGATTCATAAATGTTTATGCCAGTGAAGATTAACCTGACTAGTATACCTAAGTCCTTATATTTCCCAAGAGGGTGAAAAGTGATACCAATACATGTATTTCCATTGCTTCCCTCTATATTGGGCTCAGGAATATTTGTGCATTCCTTAAGTGTCAGGAAGGAATCTGCTCTTAATTTCATGATAATCAAAATAAGGGGAATCCACTGTTTCCTGTCAGTTTGCTGGAACAGTTAATCGTTCTCACTGATATGTTGTTTTGTTACAATTTCTTTGGCTTCCTCTTCTAGACACTGGCAATTCTTACTACTCTTCTCCACTAAATTAGATAAAAGTAAGTCCTTGTCAAGATACTTACACAGCACAGTTGATCTTCTTTTTCATAAATGCATTGGGTTTGTGTTGCCAGGTTATGGTAGTGGGGGTGTGCTATCAGGGTGGCTTCTGTGAGGAGCTGCTAGAAGATTCCCCTGTGTCTGATGGAGCCAAAGGCCAGCTAACTGCAAGATGGACCCACTGCTGGGCAAGGCCGAGCCCATCAGCAACAGTGGTAGAGGCCCTCGGGTAACATACTTAAGAAGAGGGGGAAAAAACCTGCATGACAGCCTGTAGCTTGGAGAGAGGAATAAGAATAGAGGATCAGCTCTGCAGACACCCAGATCAGTGCAGAAGGAGTGTAGGAGGGGCTCCAGAGCAGAGATTCCCCCACAGCCCATTGATGAAGACTATGGTGAGGCAGGCTGTCCCCCCAGACAACGGAGCCCACAGTGGAGCAGACCCCCACTCACAGCCTGGAGAGGGCCCCACACCAGAGCAGGGGGTGCCCACAGGGGGCTGTGACCTGTGGGCAGCCCGTGTGGGAACAGCTCCAGGCAGGACCTTGTGGCCCCCTGGGGAGGAGCCCGGGCTGGGGGTAGGGCTGGGGACCCCGCGGGGACCCACACTGGGGCAGTTCGTAAAGGGCTGCACGCTGTGGGAGGGACCCACTGCGGAGTGGTTAGTGAAGAACTGCAGCCTGGGGGAAGGACCCATGCTGGACCAGTCTGTGGAGGACTGTCTCCCATGAGAGAGACCCACAGCAGGGAGGAGTGTGAAGAGTCCTCCCTCTGAGGAGGAAGGTGCGGCAGAGACAACATGTGATGAACTGACTACAGTCCTCATTCCCAGTCCCCCTGCGCTGCTCAGGGGAGGAGGCAGAGCAATCCGGAGTGGAGCTGAGCCCAGGAAGAACGGTGGGGTGGAGAGGCAGAGGTGTTTTAAGATTGGATTTTATTTCTCTTAATCCTACGCTAATTTGATTGGTAATAGATTAAACTAATTTCCCCAGGTAGAGGCTGTTTTGCCTGTGGCAGTAATTGGTGAGTGATCTCTCTCTGTCTTTATACCACCCCACAAGCCTTTTGTTGTATTCTCTTCCCTGTCCAGCTGAGGAGGAGAGTGACAGAGGGGCTTTGGTGGGCACCTGGACTCCACCCAAGGTCAGCCCACCATAATAAACAGTAGTTTAAGTACCTCATTACCAATCTCATTCTCTGCTTCCCAAATCACTTCAAGACATTTTTCTTTCAGACTGCAACTTCTCAGTATTCACTGTAATATAAAAAACATGATATTGAGTTTCAATCTTACCAAAGCTACATAAAGCTGCAATTTTCTCAATACTAATGTTGATTTTCCATTTGCTTGACTAGATCAAAACACGGAAATAATAATGCTATGATAATTTGGTAGAGAATTAGCATGGAGGGACATTCTTAGCTGAATAAAAAGATGTATCTAATATAGTTCGCTTGATATAGAAAACTTCTCTTGATCAAATGAGATCTTCCAGTTAATTTTCTTTTAGCCTTCCAGAATCTATTTAGGCATATTTCAAAATGCCATTTCTGTTTATATTCAGCTGTTACTATTTGAACATACACATAAATTTTGGACTTAAATTTCTTGGCAAAGCGAAGAAACCAAAGAAGGGTACAGCTTTTCATGTTGATAATTTTTATTACAGTCTTCTAAAAAATCCACATCACATGGGTCTTTTTGTTACAGATTGGGAACAGGAGACACATCTCTGTAATACTGTTTTCTCCAGTCATTTTTGCTAAGCTATAACATGATAGACTTCAAGCACAAACAAGGTTGTATTGTATTTGGTATTTTACTCAATGCAACTAGCTCAGCATCTGTGTAGCCATTGATTAAATACATACTCAGTGGACCTGAAGTAGCATGGAATACAACATAATTTATGTTAAAAATTACTATCTAATAATAACTTACCACTGAGTTCTGCTAGAATTTTAGTTCATAATTCCTGTACTAAGATCCATCGTAACAACTAAGCTGTGCATTACTTAGAAATAATTAATCCTTCTCGCTGGTTTCATTCATTACCCTGAAATACTTCTCCAAGGACTTTGCACAGAAACTCATTTTCACCCTGAACATCTAATTCTTTGTGCAATTAAGTTGCTATTGTGTATTTTTAAATTATTACTGCCTTTTATGTTAAAGATCCATGACAACTTAAATGAGCATTCTGCCCATCACATCTCTTCACAAAACCTGGATGTGATACTCACTGTAGATAACCACCCAAAAAGAAAATGGGCACTTTTATTTTTTTAAATTTTGATTTTCAGCCTGTCCAAGCTCAGATTCTTTTCCATTGTGTCATGTTAGGATTCCAGTTTGATTAATGCCTTTATTAATGCTATAGAATAAGAATGAAGACTGGATTAGTACACTGTGGGTAGAAGAGGGAAAGTATTCAAAACATTGAAAGATTTGGGGAGGATGTATGTATTGTGCACTGTTCTACCTTGTAGAGAGACACCCAAGCTACCTGTGGTTCTTTAGGCAAGGACAAGGTAGAGATGAGGCCAGATGAAGTTGTTCTGTTGTAGCTTCTAGACTGCTGGTGTCCAGCATACCTCCTTTTTAACATTATAATGCAGTGTATATTATCAGAAAAATAATTTAAATAAATCTGTTACCTAAGTAACTGTGATAACTTTTCTTCCATTGTTAAACAGGAATTGTTGGCTCACATTTCATCTGGAGCTGACCTAGCACATAAGTTGAATTTTTTCCTTTATTACAGTCATCTAATTACTTGAAAAAGTACTGTGAAATGAAAGGAGTAACTCCAGGCAGTAATAGGATGACCTTTCACAGCCTGTCTTGTTACTGTCATAAAGATGTTGATGAACAGCAGAAACATGTACTTAAAACAAGTTACTGGTACAGTCTGATGTATTTGCTGTCACATTTTGATATTATAAATAAAAATCCATTGTGTTATTAATATATATACAGACTGATCAGATTTTCAGCCTAAAAGCAAGAATATAATATTGTTCAGCAAGGTTTTGTGTTGATGGGGAATCAGATGGTCTTTTTCTTCAAGAAAACCTTAATACAAGACAGTTCAATGTAAAAGAGAGATAGATATTGATGCAGGTTTTCTCATCTTTTATCAAGAACTCATATTCTGGGTAGATTTTATTAAACTTCTAATGATGGATAACACAAGGCTTTATATAACCTGTCATCATATGCTTGTTGATGTTCCTGGAGCCAGTATGTTTATCAGGTACTAGCAATAAGACTTACAACTGTAATTCAGGAAGAAATATGACTGTGCTTGTAGGACGGAAGGAGGCTTTACTACCATGTGTGACTGTGAAGTGTAGTTTGTCTATGTTTTTGGTTGCAACTTTATGGCCTGACCCAGCTTCCATTGAAACCAGTAACAGAGTAGGATAGCCCTCATAGATGAGGAAAATGAAGTTAATATAGCTGAGTCAGTGTGCATCAGGGGAGTATCTGGCCCATTAAAATAGAAAGTTTGTGAGGTGTTGCCCTCTGCTAAACTGGAAGGGTTTAGGGCTTTTCTTTGAGGAATGTGCAGAATGGGGTCTTCTGGTTACAGTAATAAGGGGCTAACAGGCAAAGCTAGTGCTTCACACTGCTATCAGCCTGATACAATGGTTAATAAAAAGTTTGCTTATCTTGGGCAAGCTTCAATAAAGAGGATGGTGAAAACTGAAATGGAAATAAAGTGTGAGGGTAACACAAAGTTACCAAGTGCTATTGCCTGATCAAAATTTGATAACTGAATTTCTGAGCTACATGAATACACTTTTCTGCTCTTAGTTATGTTGAGCATACTTGTCTTGGTCCAAAAAAATACCAATGCTATTAAGCTTCACTAAGATTCAATCTCCTAAAAATAAGCAGTTATTTCAGTGGCTTGGAACTAAAGCACTATAGTAATATTGGCGGAACAATCCCTTCAAGTCTAATTGGCTTTGGATTTGCGTTTACAGTATGATACTTTGGGTGGTTAAAGCACACTATGTGTGGCATGAGTAACTGATTTTTCTCTCTCTTCTCTCTTCTTTTTACTATAAAAACAAGGCTCAGGTTGAAGCTAAGAAGGAACATGAAGGAGCAGTTCAGTTGCTAGAGGTAAGAACATACCCTTTGTGTTACCTTTTCTTGTGGAAGTTCCATTCTGAAGGTGATACAACTTTGCAGTATGATTACTTTTGAAAGTTTCAAGTAATATGTAGGCAAATGGGGTGCTTTTTTTTCCTCTTCTAATGTAATTGCATCCTTTAAAGATTGTAATTCAGTCAGCAGTGCATTAAACTGGGCTGTTGGAAGTGATGTGTATACCTCAGTTTCTCTTTGTATAGAATGCAAATTTTGATACCATTTTTTTATATATCAGATATATAAAAAGGAAGTGATTACGTGAGAATTATTATAATTTAAGCTGGAAATATAGTTGCAAATAGCAATCGATCACCGAAGGTTCCTAATTAAGTGCTGTCTAGTAAACAAAGCAATGTGCTAAAGAGCCAAAATTTTTAAACCTAATGAAAGAATTTGCATACTTCAAAAAACCTTCAAAGGGTGCGGTAGAGAGAACACTTCATTCTTTTTATTGGAAAACTAGATCTTTTCAAGGCAGTCGGAACTGGGCATTTGAAAATTAAGTGCACCAGAAGCATATTGAAATTTTAAATTAGAAACATAGAATAATTCTGTTTGGAAGTGATCTCTGGCTATCTGGTGCAATTCCCTGCTCAGAGAACAGCCCTCTTCAAAATTACTGTAGTCTGCTCAAGGCTGTGCTCAGTCCATTTTAAATATCTCTGAGAATGGTGCTATGACAGCCTCCATGGGCAGCCTCTTCTAGTCTTTGAGCACTTTCATTATGGAGAATATTGTTCCTGTATACTGGATGCTACCCATGTCCATTGCCTCTAATCCTATTGCTGTTTATCACCAGCAGTGGCATTTCCAAATTATGCTGCAATATGTTTCTAGAATTTGCCAGTGAATACTTGGTTTAGTAAGTAAAGACTTAGATTAAGTTTTGAGAGATGATTCAGGTGATCTGCTTTACTAACTTCTAAAGCACCAAATAGCTGAACATACTGTTATCATCCATTAAGGCAACATCATCCATAAAGATACATTAAAAAATTGTTAGTAATTTTGTTAGCAATTGCTCGTAGTAGTTATGACCTTGGCACACAGGGCATTACCTGTAAATTCATTAGTAATTGTGTTTATGGACTTCCCATCACATTTCAAGCTTTCCTTCAAGTCAGTAATAAAAAAAAATAAAAAAATTCAGTAATGTAGTCTTTTGTGCATAAGGATACAGAAATGCATGTGTCTTGTCTAGGAGTGACATGAATAGGAGCAAATTCTTACTCGCATTCAAAAACCATGAGCTTTGCTGTGAATTTTAGTTGGAATAAGGCAAGGTTTGCAAAACCTCTTTGTCTTAGGCTGGAGTGAAATTTTTAGAGAATTTAAATGGAGACTTATAATAATGGAACCTTTATAATGGATAAATGCGGTTATGGTTAAATTACATACTAAAACAAAAAATCAAAGGGGAAATGAAATAAATTAATACACTTGAGTATCTGCCTGGTGTTGACAAAACCTTTTATTCCCTTTGCTGCTTGCTGTTTAGAAATGCAGGCTGACCCACAGTGTTTTGAAAGATAGGACAAATGACAACTACAGGTAGCAGAAACTAGAACCCCTGTAGGAAGGTTCCTAAAGCAAACAATTCCTCCTGTTTTTCAAAACTAGGCTCAACAGATTCCTCTGATCATATCATTTGATGTACTTGGGTGAGGTAAAGTGTAAGGAAATACATATGTACAATTAAATAGCACACTAATTGCATCCAAATTTCCTTTTCTTTTTTGTACTTTTTAAAATGCAAATAGTTTTTTGCTGATAACTACCAAATTAGTTTTTCTGCCTGAGGAAAAGAAAAGGCATTAAATGGTTATTAAGTCTTAACATAATGTACATACTGTAAAGAATGTGTGATACCATTGATTGATTATAGTAAGTGCATTGTCAATAGTTCATTTAGACATCTGTTTCTGTTGTTATGTCTATGTGCTTACTGGTCATGCATTGATGGAAGGTGTTTTTTCTAGTGCATTGTCATCTTTTAAAAAAATAATTAAACAGTTTATGTATTTTTATCTGTAAAAGTTAATATTCCCACCGAACAAGTTTTACTCATAGGCTTTCATTATCACTGTATAAAATTTGTTTTGCCTTTAAGAATATAAGATTAAATTATTATTTAATGTCTAGTGTAAAGTATGTGATGCAGGAAAATATAAGTAGAAACAAAGCAGGCAAGAAATTATTTACCTCCCTCAAGCTAATCAAAATTCCTATTTAGCTGATTTGACTGTGACTCCCAATTTGCATAACCCCATCAAGGTTTCCTAAGCTTTTGCTTTTTATTGCCATAAGCCCATTAATTTTATTTAATTTGCCTTTTGCAATATAAGATCAGCAGTGGTATTGATTTCTGAAATGTTCTATAGTGTGGTTTGTGTTAATGCATGTTTTTACATGTGTTAACTGTTCTAATACATTTTGCTTTGAAATGAAAAATAAGTGTTCAAACTGGTTTTTATTTCTTTGTTTATTTCATATATCTTTGTTTACTGTGTCTTGTTTGGTATTTATTGCTTTGCAATTCATCCAGAACACCTTGGACAGCATGCAGGTATCTTAGGGCATAAATTCTCCTTTCCCTGTCCTGAATCCTGCACTTTTCCTTTTAAAAAGAGTATGATAGTCCTGCCTAACCTTGCATGGGATGTGTGCTAGAACCATTGTTATGCAAGCATGCCTG
This sequence comes from Microhierax caerulescens, assembly GCA_035590215.1. NCBI lineage: Eukaryota > Metazoa > Chordata > Aves > Falconiformes > Falconidae > Microhierax > Microhierax caerulescens. The sequence goes on along the minus strand of JAVJGJ010000001.1, from coordinate 83,696,536 downwards.
ACATTTATTAGCCTAATACCAAATCACCACAATTAGACTTTTTTTTATATGAGATTAATCATCAAACATGGCATGATTTAGTCAGAACTCAGATAACGTTTTTCGAAGTTAATTTCTTATGAGCATGCCCAGTAAGAATGGTTTAGTAGTTTATTCAACATAGCAGCTTTCTGACTGTGTGGATTTTTGTCTGAATTCAGATTGTTTCTTTGTTAATACAGAGGTAATTTTCTGTGATATTTTCTCCTGAAATTGATTTATTGAGCCACCTACTGAAAGCCATTGCTGCTATGTAAACAGTTAAACCATGAAATAGAATCTGCATAGCAGAATGTGTGAGCTAATTGGTAGTCTGAATTCAAGTCTGACCACGTGGAAAGTTGCTTATCTGTCTTGTGTGAGCAATACCTGTCTTGTAATGGATGAAGTCTGCTTCATTTTCCTTCTAAGAAACTGTTTAAGTTTTAAAAATAGAGCTATATATTGTATCAGAAACTTGGCAAGTCCTAAGGAACTTTTCATTGAAAAAAAGTAGTAAAGGCATTTTTCTTCCAGGCTCTGTACTGACAAGAGAAGACAAGTTGAAGATTTTAGATACTCCAAAGAAAAGTCAAAGAAAGTATATTATAAAATGAAAATAAGTTTTAGATTAATAAATAATAATAATGCATTCAATTTTTTTCCAAATGTTTGAAAGGCAGCCTTGGCATCTTGTTGGGGTCAGGATAGTGATGTTTTTATTTGTTATTTTACGCTGGAGTTTCCATAACTGCATGTGGAAAGGTCAGTATGTATTCTTAGAGAGCTGAATAGCTCATCCTTAAACTTTCCTTTGGAAAGAGGGGATCTGAAAACCCAAACCAGTTTACTGCTTTATTTGCTTATTAATGTTCTTTTAAAACATGTATGTAGATGTCTTATTCATTCAGCAAATTAGCAAAGGCTCACATTTCAGTTGCTCAAAACCACAGTAAAAAGATGACAGACAAAAAGCAAAATTCAAAACATTTAATGTTTGTGTAAAACTCTCATAATGTCTCTGTGTCTTAATATTTTGTTTCATAATCAGTCAGATAGATACCCTTGGGACTAAATTAGCAGAACTAAATTAATCTGTGTTTTATGAATACAAAGAAATTATATCCTCAAAATTCACAGTAGCTTTAAAACTCTATTTGTTACCAAAAAAGAACAAACAGAAGCACCTTGTGTAGTAGGAAATTAGGATTTTTGTGTTCTTCTTGGAACTGTGTTTTGTTTATCTGTAGCTGTGCTAAGATCTTGGTATAGGTGGTATATAATATATGCCATTTTCTAGATATGTAATATGTGCACTTTTTCTTATATGAACTGAGAACTTTCTTCTCTTTCAAGAAAAAGAAACCTTCAGTACAGTTGAATCAATCTAATTGATATCCAGACTTCCTTTGTTGTACAGTTTTTTAACGAGGCATATAGTATAAATCGGCTTTTAATGAAGGAAACTGATGTTTGTTCATCATAAAGCCTCAGATTAGGATATAATGCATTAGCTTTTCATAAAAGAAGGCTATTACTGTCTCTGTTGAGCTACTTCTGTGTGCAGCATTTGGGTCATAGCACACAAGCGCTCCCTAGATCTCAGATGGCACTCTCTGTGGCACATTTCTGGAGTACAGACCAACTGCTTGTCCCTATGTGAAAATCAGACCTCACAAATGAAATTCTCAGGTGATACACTGATTCTCCAGTCTTAGCAACAGGTGTTAATATGCTCTTTCCTAACTCTTTGGGCATTCTAGATTTGTGATTTTTCTCTTCAGGAATATCTGATAGTGTATGCAAACAGATGTGCAGGCTGTTTATAAATACAGATTGAAATTTAAATGCATTATATCAACAAGTTTATTATATGCTTAATTTAGCCGGTACAATGAATGTGCAGATTTGGATGAAAGGGTTTTTTCATACTTTAGTGTCTTCACTACTCTTACATGTGTCTTGAGTGAAAGTTGTAGAAGAAATAATCCTGAAATCCTATGCCTTTTGTCATTCTTTTCAGCTAGGGAATATTTCCTTTCCACCACCTTACACATTTTTTTCACATACAGTTCATGAATTCCTGATGTAGGCAGATTTCCCAAGTCCGCACAGAAGCTTATCTTTTAAGTTCTGTTTTGTTAAAGCCTGCTGCCTCAAAATTAAAACAAAGATGTTTGCCAACAATGACACTTTGATACTTCTGGCAAGTTTACAATCTCCTCTTGGCTGGTGTCTGGATTACTTCTGTGTGGTTTGGCAACCATAGTGAGGAGCATCATTTTTGAAAGGGAATTCAGCCAGTAGCTAGGCCCACATTATGCATGAACTACTGTGGGTTTGGGTTTTTGTTGTTGTTGTGTTTTAATACATAAGTGTTAATCTAGCAACTCAGGAGGCTTCAACTTAATAGCAGAGGATGGGCAAACCTCAGAAATATACCTGAGTTTTAGAAAAAGTTTGAAAAATGCACAAAAGTGACAGTCAGATGTCTGTAGAAGTCACAAAACTGCAGGTGTTCTTGGCAGTGATTTTTACAGCATTGCTAAAAAATACAATGAGGAATTTCCCCTTTGGAAATCGGACATGAAAGTAGTACTTACTTCAATATTACAGGGCTATCAAAAGGTTCATTATAAGTATGGATGAGAATTTAGGGGGAGAAAAATGTGATTGTGGGCCTGTTTATCCCAACTAGTTTGCCTATTCTGGCTTCCTGGTGCTTTAGAAAAATGTCATGCAGTCACAGCTTGCTCTGATCTCACTCAAATGTCTGTGTTGTGTCTTGCTTGTTCAGGCCAAAGTCCGAGAGCTAGAGGAGAAATGCCGGACACAGAGTGAACAGTTTAACCTCTTGTCTAGAGAACTGGAGAAGTTTAGACAGCAAGCAGGGAAGATTGATCTCCTGAGCAGTAACTCGGTGGCATCCTCAGATATCCCTGGTTCTCCTGGTAAATCTCTATCCCAGTTAATTAATGGAATAGCCACTTCCATAGGCATAGGTAAGGACCATTGTTTTATTTGTAGGTATCTCTTCTGCCATGCAGGCTTTAAGATGCAACTCAATGATGTAAATACAGTTTGATTGTACAAATGGAGCATAGAATTTTCTCCTGTTCCTGTTTTGTGACTTGTTTAAATTCCAGAGTATCTTTTAAGCTTTCGCTGAGGTTGTTTCAGTTTAATTAAGGTGCTGCTGTAAGCAGAATTCACTCTTAATTGTTGTTGGGTGTAGAGGTGAGCATTCAAGTGATGTATACCTTATGTAAACATCTACTTTTGTTGGAAGAAGAAAGACTGCATGTACAGGCTTTGTTGTAAAACCTTCGTTGGTTCAGGGACAGGAATAAGATTTACTATCTTGTCAGAATAGCAGTTCAAGGGGAAAGAAAGCACAGATACCCCACACTGAGCTGCCCTAGTTTCTCTACACTAAGAGAAACTTGTGAATAGAGCTGGGTAGAAGATGGGCAAACTGAATGAAATATTTTGATAAACATGGAAATGTTTTTGTTAGTTACAGTTGTTCAACAGAAAACATGCACTTTTCCATAAGAACTTGGAAGTAAAACAATAAAAAAATAAAAAAATCAGCAGAAGCAAACACTGTCTACAGAAACACAAACTGTCACAAAGTGATTTTGGTTGGAAAGGAGTTTCATGTGATACATTTTAACAGAACTGAACAGGGTTAATATCTGCAGTTGCTTACTAAATTGTGCAAAGGTGTGTTTTAACTGTATTTAAAATAGTATTTGAATTTCTAACTGCCAGGTGTTTTAGAAACGGAAAAGTCATAACAAAAATATTGGTGATTTAAATTCTTTTAAAATGAAGAATGTAAAGTAAAAAGGAAGAAATTAATTTATGTCTGTGTTGATGTTCCTACACCTATGGTACCTAGTATCTTCAACAGTATGTGTTTTTCCAAGATCTATGTTGAACTTTCACCAGGTCATCTTCTGTTGCCAGAGGCAACTGCTCTACCTTCATACACAACTTTGTTATTGATTCATTATTCATAAGAAAGATGCAAAGATTAAGGCAAAAGGTTACCTGAGGACATTTGAAAGTAACTTGCATGTAAATTGCATTGTACATTGCATGTTCGATTGTGTATTATAACTATGTTGTTATCAAGGCTGAGGAGCGTGCACACCAGCTCAGTATCACCCACACTAGAATGACTTGTTCTGCAAAGGAACGCTTGTAAGGTAATTTTCACTACTTACAAATTCCCCCAAAGTTGTTTTAAAATAAATATAAAGGGGAACAGGAAAAATGAAGTAGTCTTGACTTTTTTTTTATTTCATCTTCCTAGGCTCCTAGAAAAATTCTGAGGCATAGGGCCTAGAAATCACAATTTCCCTATCACTACAGATAAGCAATTATCTTCAGTGACAGGTGCTAAACTCAATGTGAAACTAAGTCAGAAGGAACCACGGTGGCATCCTTCTTTCATTTCACTTCAGTAACTTTGTGCTTTGTATACCTTGGGGTTTTTAACACAAAATTAGAGCTGCTTCCATTCTTATCCACTGTAGTCTGTATTAGTTCATAGGCTCTTCTGGAGCTGCAAGTCTTACCTAAGTAGATAGTAAAGTGCACTAAATGGAGAATTCAGAAGGCGTTACCTGATAGCTGTAAGAATTTAGAACAAATTTTGTTGGTATCAACAGGATTAACTCCTCATGTCTCTAAGGGCAGGATCTTCAAAGCAATTAATTAATTAATATTTAAATTTCAATAATTTTAAAATAAAATAAAAATTAATTTTAAAGGAAAGGTAATTAGGTATTGAATTGTCCTTTAGGCAGCAAGTGAAGGTCTAGTCTTTGTCTCAGGAATTGATCTTAACAGGTCCCAGACCTCAAATAAAAATCAGCTAAACCTTTTGAGGTCCTCAGTCAAACTCTCCAAACTAACTTACATTTATTCTTGAAATACTAGTGGAAACATCTTTTATAAAAACCTTCAAAACATAACAAGAAAATTCTTCTAAGAAATCCTTGACTAAAATAGAAAACGCAGCTAGGTCTGTACTGAAGTCATTTAAAGGCCTTGCTTAGTAAACCTTTTCTCATAACTTAGTGATTTTTATGCAACTTAGACTTCAGGTCCTACAGCACTAGTGTATAAACATCAGAAATCCTTGAACAATATTAATTCTCAGTACGATTACACTGGTAACAATAAAGTAATGTTTGAGCAAGTGGGCAGGATTTCTAATTAATTAAATGAAACCATTTCACAATAACATTGGTAATGCTACAGCAAGTTTTTCAGACCAGAAGTGTAATTATTTTTATTATGTGTCAGGAAGAAAGAACACAAGATGAAACACAAGAACAGCTTTCAAAGCACAGCAACATGAATGATGGAAATGAGATCAGTTTATGACCAGCTGCTTTGTCTTAATTGGTGATGTTTGAACATATCAGGAAATGAAATAAACTTAGCCAGAATAGATTAAAATGTAAAAAGTTAACACTAAACATATAATGATATCACAATCAGATATAGAAACCTTAAGATTTATTATTTATTAGAGAAAAGGCTCATTTAAATGGCTTTTCTAGATACTGTAGGTAGTCCATAATGAATCAGCATTTCCAATAAATACAATTCTGTTTTGTAGTCTAATTATAATATGTTATGGCCAGCTTTAATTCTGCTGAGACATTTTAAGTTGTCTGGTGCTCTTCCTTGCCTCTTTCCTTGAAAAGGTGTGCTTCAGACTTCCTTAACGGATCTTTTGGCAGTCATGGGGAACAAAAAAGACCATTTTGAGCATATATGGATTTTACAGCACTTCACAGACAAAACCCCTGTGGCTTTATAAGATTCTTCTCTAGTATTTAAAGGAAAAAAGAGACATTTCCAGAAGCTGCTGTGTGCTCTTTTGAACTGACCTCCTGTATTTTTAATTTTTAACTCTTAGTTTTTCCAGAGTGCAAATGTAAAAGGAAAGGTGCACTTTTCATTCTTAGTTTTGAGCAAGTTAACAAGTTTTAAAACAGTCTTTATAGGTCCAATTCTTCCACATTCTGTTGTTCAAGTCCAGGGATATATCAGTAAAATTGCCTTGAATGAACAAGAGAACCTAATTTGAAATTGTTTTTACTTTAGAAGTAAGGTTAAGCCAATTTTTAAATACAGCCATTTTTGCCTGTGCTCATGTGTTCACAATCTGCAAAAATAGACATCATCTATAGAAATGATCAAGAGATTATGGAGTTTCAGGAGGAATGTGCCACATGCACAGTGAATCTCAATTTAACCTTTTGCAGAGGCATTGCTTGATGATGCTGTGTTTACTGTTTTTTTTAATCCAACTGTGGTTCTACATAGATAGAATCAGCATGTTTTTGCATATATTATTTAAGCATCTCATGACCTTTTAAAAAAGTCTCCTGTCCAGAATACACAGAAGCTAACTGCTAATGTTATGGTTCACGTAAAAATCTGTTCTTTCCAATTTATTTGAGATATTAGAACACCTTGAAAATGCAGTGATTTTTAAGCTGCTTTAAGAAATAGATCAAATTGTGGTTCCAGATAAAAGCAGTCTCACAGCATGGGAAAGACCCTTAGAGGATCAGCTTCTGTTACTTCACACACTTTTTCATAGACAAGAGTTGATGGCACCCAGTGCAAATTGTATTGAGCAGGGAAATTTTACATTGCACAAGTAGACAAATGGATAGAGAAACGTAACACTGAAGGCAGCACTAAATCCACTTAGGAAGACAGATCCATTTTACATAGCTAGTTTTGGGGCAAAAGTTGTATTTCCACATACGTTAATGATATGGGTATAAACTTACTTATATGCGAAGTGAGGTGTCTGAATAGGTTGCATCTAGTTATTAGCACCACCTGGAGCCATAGATGTATCCAGTCATATGATGCGATTACAGCTACCACACAGTTTTCTCTCCTATGTTTTAAAGGACTCAAGGGAAATTTTATGCACCGTGTTTTACAAGTGGAAAAAAACCCAGTTTAGTATATCTTCCATCATCTTGATATTCCTGGAGTTTTGACAAAGTTGTGTTCCTTTCCTGGTTGTCATCCTGTATGTATGCAAAGCAAGGGCTCTATTGTCCAAGAATCTGTCTCCACATTTTGTATGTAGTGAGCTAATTTAGTGACAAAGCCTGAAAAATCCAAGAGGTATTAGACCAAACAGCACTTCCCTTTGAATGAATAATCACAGCTGGACCAATTATTTATAGGCTCGGCGCTGACAGACTGATATGGCAGGCATATTAACAACAAACAGAAGGAGCTAAATTGGTTAAAGGTTTCTGAATGGGGATGACTTTTCTATTATATATATGTGAGAAAGGTTCCAAGAATAAAAAACGTGCCCTTTTTCAGCCTGAGGATTTCTGTAAGTGGGGCTGGTTTTAATAAATCTTTTGTATGATGTCTTGTATATTTCCCTGCTGTCAATGTGCTTAAGCTGTCTTGCTGTATAAATTACAGTGATGCAAAGAAAGTGAATCATATTGGACTAAGGAGCACACCAGAAAAAAACTCTGATGATATGTTTTAGAGCTTATTCTCCTCTGCAATATGAATAAAGAAGTTCCACTGATAATTCCTAGTGATGTGTGTCTGGGAAGCTGTAATCCAGTAGCAAAGGATTGCTGTCCAGACTTCTGGCAGAACTAGAGAGAAAATACTGAACCTACACATATCCAGGGTCTGAAAAATTAGAGTGTAGGCTCATTATGTTAATGAGAGAGGGAGAAAGGAGAAGGCACTCTGCATGTAACACCCTGTCAGCAACACCCTAGACTCTGCTTTGCTATAACTTCTGTGGATGCTGCGAGTGTAATTAGGCTTAGTTTACAAGTCCCTGCTTGTTTTCTTGTGGTTTGGGGACTAAACTAACAGTAAAAGGGAAGAAAATCTAGAAGTATTTTATATTACACTTTCTTAGTCTCTCTTACAACCTTGATGAAATTGTTCTCTTTATTTGTCTCCCCTCACCATTAGTCCCAGTTTTCACTTGGGTCAATAGGAGATAAGAGTGTTCAGCCTCTTTTAAGGCTACTTCTTTAGGTCCTTTAAATGTGCAGTATAAACCGTCTTTTCCTTTTTATTTTTAAGTGCTTTAAAAAAGCACAATAAAAATATGAAATAAGCATTTATGGAGATTCTTCTTTTTCATAGCCTATATCTTAGGTTTTTCAGAAACTGGAAAGATGGCACTGTGATCAAATAATAAATTTTAGTATTGGGTTAACGAGGAGCTTTTAAGAAATATGAAGCAGTTGCTCTTGGAACTTACTACCCTGCAAAAAGCGAAGCCGCTTCATTTAAAAATTAATATCCTGCCAACTAAATTATTAGCAATTCAGTCACTTTCTTAGAAGATAAATGCATGACTTGATTCTACTTTCCAGTATATGACCAAGTCCCTGGAAGAAATAGAAGGGTTCCAACAGCAGCATTTTAGCACTAGGTGTGTTAAACAGCCTGTCAGATAACTTCTCCAAAGACATCAAGGAGATCAGAAGAAAAGTGGACTTTTTTTCATTAGGGGAAACTTTTTTTTTTTAATTAAAATACCTTCAGTTTCTACACTGTGTTGCGTTACATATTGTTGACTTATGTAATTTACTGAAAGGCTGGGAACTAGTAGGCTTAGCTACTTTTATGCTCTGCAGTCTCCCTATCTTAGTCTTTTTCTAGAATGATTTCTTAAAGGAGGATAAAATAACTCACTGCTTCTTAATAGTTGTCAGTGTTTCTTCTTGAGAACGATTACTTATTCTCATATGTGTTTTATTCACTGGCAGGTCATGAAAGTCCTTCTGGAAGTCATTGTGTGATTTCGGAGTTTATACGACCCCTTCAGATATCTGGAGACAAGCCAGAACAATTGTCTGTCAAACCTACATTCCTGTCAAAGTCAAGATCTGGTACTCCAAGATGCAGATTTGATTCAGACGTGAGTATTTTTAAATTTCTTACTGAAAATATATATTATGGGGCCAAGACTTCTCTTATCCAGGGGACTGATGCAGGTTGATCCACCTGCTTTCAAAAAGTCCAGACATGAACATTCTCATTTTCTGAGACAACTTGGGAACATGACCAGTGGGAATTTAACTGATACTTTCAAAGCAGGCTTGGCTGGTATCCTAGTTACACAGTAAAAAAAATGTGTGTGCGAGAACCCCAAGCTTCTATGAAAACCTTAGCCTTCAGTGATGCATTCAGAGTGTTGTACTGCTTTTGTGCATAATAGGTGCAAGTCAGCATTTCTGTGGCTGTTTTGGTGTGTGTCTGTTATGTGGTTTTATTATTATTTTATCTACCAAAAAGTGTGATTTGATACGGCCTGGGAAAATGAAAATCCATGCAATGCCCTGTCCAGGCAGTTATGCTCTGACAGGGAAGGAACTTACTCTGTAGGCCTTGGTCTTTGCCTGATTTTCATGGCGTGTGAAACTTCTCACTGCAGCTGAGCTCATACCACCCGCTAACAGCAGTTTTCTGCACACTCTCCTGAACTGGTACAGAGCCTGTAACCTGGAAGTGAAAGTTGCAGGATGTCAGCACTGAACTCTTCCACCATTCAACTTTACAGCTTGTGTTTAATTGTACTTTTGAAAGGTTCTGTTCCTCCTTTCTTAGAAAGGATTTCTTAAGTTTTCAGTAGTTTTCAGTAGAATTTCAGTAGAATTGTAGTAGAAAGCAGATGGGAAGTTCAGAAGAGCTTTACAAAAGTGACATAGCAAGTTGTTTGTTGATATTTAGGACAAATGTTAAATATAATGAGGATTAGGACACAATTTGAAAACTCCATAGAGGGTATTATTTTTTATTAAATACTGTAAGCCTGTTTTATATATGCATCAGGAAATGATCTTTAGATTTTACACCTCACCTTACAGTTCTGAATCCCCATTCTTAATTTTTACAGAAGTAAATAAATTGTAATTGTGTGCATATTTTCTATTTTACATGCATTGCTACAGAACCTGTGAAAGTTGATAGAATCAAAATGTTTTTAAATGTATCACAAGCCTGAGTATGATGTGGGATATTCAGCAAAATATTAGAATCCTGTATAGTAGGAATTCCATGGGCATATCTAATGATTATCCACAAATAAATATATATTTATATATAAATGTATATTTATATACAAATGCATATTTATGTAGCAGCATTACTGCAGAGTGGGAACATGCACTGCTTTTTGAAGAGGTCACGATAAAAACAGCCCAAAGTAGTCAAACCAGAAAAAGTAACTTAGCAGCGAGACTCAGAGAAGCAGAACTAACAGCAAGGAACAGAAGAAGAGCATGTCAGATTTAATTCCCTTTTTCTATTATTTTTGAGTTACCTCTCACTGAGTATGCCAAGACCTCTTTTGCAGAATTGTTTGTTGAGTGCCTTCTAGAGTGTAATTATGTGATACATACATTATGCAAGCTCACAGGAATTAAGTTCCATTGTTTTTTAGAGTTATCCAGACCCAGAGGAAGAGTGCATGAATAAAACCTAAAAGCAGAGCATAATGCTGTGAAGTCTGAAGAAAAAAAAATTATATGCTGCAAAAATCTATCTGCAACTTCCCTGGTTGTTATGAGTAACAGTGTCTTCTAGGATAAGCATTATTGGGGTAGTTATGAGCTTTGTGACATGCCCATAAAAAGGCATCAGGTTGACAACACTTGAAAATTTGCCTTCATCTCCAAATACTGCACTGGGGAGAATACCTGTTTAGCTGACTATTACCGTCCTCCTCCCTGGAAGTGGAGTGTTGGTGGAGTAGTGTTCTGCTAACCCACCTCTTTGGAGTCAATTCAGAGAAAAAGTGACTTGACTCAGTATTTTTCTGGTGCACTTTTATTCCATACTTGGAACCAAGCAGGGACCGGTTTAGGCCTGAAAGTTGCAGCTCAATATTCACTCTTTCCAGATTGTAAAGTTTTGATCAATTTTGGGGCACTTCCACTGTTAAACCTAGTATTTCTGCCTTAATTAAAGTTCTCTCAAGCTTAGCTGAAAAGTTCTTCATTTTTCTTGCAAGGGTTCGCAACATACTGTAAAATAAGCAGAAGAAAGAAGTGTGTCTCTCACTTTAAGATCTCTACTGGGCTTGAAGCATAACAGAAAGAATTACTATTTTACCAGTGAGATACCTAGTACAGAGCTAAAATCAGTGAAGGCTCTGTTGATTCAGCATCACAATTTAATCTCCATGTTTTGTAGACCACATTTGTAATGCAATAAATATGTAGCTTTGCAGAACTGAATTAGGTATGATGGTAAACTCAGACGTAATAATATATTGGTTTTTTCAGTTAGTGGAAAGGATAGAATTCAAGAAGTGCTGCTGCTGTGGGTTGGAGTGACAAGGGAGTATGTTTTATGTGACACTCATTGTTTCCAAGTGTTTGGAAGTAGACACTCGCACCAGCTGAAAACAGCATTTTTCTTAAGTACTTAGTCACTGGTACCAGGTGTATACTATTGTTTTCTGATTAAAAAATCAAGGTATTCCTCTAGGTTGTCTGTGTGATCATACAGGTGTACTATGCCCAGAAGCACTAGGCATACCACTTACAATAGGTCATCTTGGAGTAACTGAGTTTACTATGCTTTAATGAAGACTATACTGAAAGCTTAGTCAGGAGAGCGAGGTGGTCAGTGAGACTGGCATGCTTAAGTCATGGCTATTTCTGTAGTCAGCAGCATGAAAGGGATTGGTGTGGTCAATACCACATCTCCTTCAGCCATCTCCACTGCCCAGATGACCAAGTACTTTGTCAATTTTGCAAGCTTTTGAGGAAAACCAACATCCAGTCTCGGACAGGTGATCTAAATCTCTAGCAAGCTGTCAAGGAATTAGCTCAGTTTCTTTGTCCTGTTAGACTCGGAATTGCAGTTCCTTTTTAGCCTAAGCCCTTCTTACTAAAATTAACCAGTTCTGTTCCATGTGAAAATTCAATATTTAAAAAAAAAAAAAAAAGTGTGTACACTGTCTGATTTATATCACCTGTCAGGAGAACAGTGCGTTCAAACATACTTTTGAAATCACATTGTCTTTTTTTTTTTCTTTCTCTACAGATGGATAATGATCAGAATTCCAATACCTCAAAGCAGAGATATTCTGGGAAGGTCCATCTTTGCATTGCCCGTTACAGGTAAAACCCCAGCTCATTATGTGTATAATATGTATTTGTAATATTGAACATTTAGTTTTGCTTCACTTTTATTCATGTACTGAATTATTACCTGGAACCAATGTTCTAGAAAGCAGACCCCTTTCCTGTTTGCACTGGCTGCAAAATAGTGCCATTTCCATGTGTTGAAATTGTCAAAGAAAGTTTAAGCTGTTTTATGCACCACTATATTGCTAGCCTTCAATGTCTAAATGAGATGAGAATGTGCAGTCCTTTACTTTATTCCTACTTTATAGAGAATGTCTCAACCCGTTCTTATAAAGTCCTTTTTCATCAATGCAAGACAGATTTACAAGTTCCTCACATCTTTGCTTTGCACGCTAGAATTCCAGATACAAAGTACTGTCAAGATAAAAATTTCTGCGACAATTTCTTTCAGGTTGGATATGGATTTCAGTACTTTATAAAAAGGTTTTGTCCATGAGTAGCTTGTTTTAGCTGTAACTCCTTCTTTTGTCTTTAACTTGTCACTGTTGAAGTTACTAAACTTGTTATAAAGAACTGCCATATAAAACGAACAGAATATGGGGACTGGAAAGACCCCCACCTCTGAGTTTGATTTAATACACTCTAAAAAATAAGGAAGATTTTGACTAGTATATTCAAAGAGACCTAAGTGAAAAATGTGTAAGTAAATTCTACAGTAAAGGATGTGGTTTTAAGTGAAAAGGTTGCATTTCATGGCAGCCTGTTGGTGATAGTTACAGTTCACAACAAGGTGACCTAGACTCAAATTAGAATATGTGTTTCAGAAGGGAAGTAGAAAGATTGAACTGAGGAATTACCTTCCTGTGCAGCCTTAGAACTGTGCACCTTTTTCTGATTAGTACTCAGTTGTGCGGGGGTTGTAAGTGAACAAACATGTTTTCCATCGGTACTCCACTTGCAGTTACAACCCTTTTGATGGGCCAAATGAAAATCCAGAGGCAGAGCTCCCCCTCACGGCAGGGAAGTACCTTTATGTATATGGAGATATGGATGAAGATGGATTTTATGAAGGTATTTTTTTCTTTTTAACCTGTGAATTCATGCTAATTGATGCAGATTCAAATCAGTTCATCTGTCAAACATGCTCCCAATTCTTTCCTTCATCTACCATCAAATAATTTTCTAAAATTACACCAGTCATGTTAATTAACAGAGTTTCTGCTGTTAATTAAAGAGCAAAGCTGCTCCTTGCAGGCAAAGCTAATTGTAAGATATTGTATATTGTCAGCTTTTCCTACTAGCAAGATTTAATTTGACAAGAAAGCTTACTGGCAGTTCTGAGTTTTGCCTCACTGAGCCTTTACATTCTCAAACTGTGAATGTTTTTTATGTACAGTTTTCACTTGTATCTTCTTCCTTATCTTGTCCACTTGCAAGGCATTGACATGTAAGAGGGATTTTAATGGCATTGTTCTTTCTTGCCAGGGGAACTTCTAGATGGACAAAGAGGACTAGTCCCTTCAAATTTTGTGGATTTTGTTCAAGACAATGAGACCCGGTTATCAAGCACATTAAGCAGTGAACAAGATCATAATTTTATCAACCATTCAGCTCCTACTTTGGAAGGAGATCTTTTGGAGATAAATCCACCAAGTCATGTAGACTCTAGTGTAATCAGCAATGGTGCAGGGACTCTGGATGTGAACATTGATGAAATTGGAGAAGACATTGTGCCTTATCCTAGAAAAATCACCCTTATTAAACAACTAGCCAAAAGTGTCATTGTGGGCTGGGAGCCACCAGTAGTGCCACCCGGATGGGGAACCATTAGCAGCTACAATGTTCTGGTTGACAAAGAAGTACGGATGAACATAGCCTTGGGAAGTAGAACAAAAGCTCTTATAGAAAAGCTTAACATTTCTACTTGTACATACCGAATATCAATTCAGAGCATTACAAACAAGGGTAACTCAGATGAACTGCAGTGCACTTTGTTAGTTGGGAAGGATGTCGTAGTAGCCCCTTCTAATCTTAAAGTGGACAATATAACCCAGATTTCTGCTGAGCTGTCCTGGCTCCCTACAAATAGTAATTACAGTCATGTGATCTTTCTTAATGAAGAAGAATTTGACATTGTCAAGGCTGCTAGCTACAAGTACCAATTTTTTAATTTGAAGCCCAATATGGCCTACAAGGTGAAGGTCATGGCCAAGCCCCATCAGATGCCCTGGCAGCTTCCCTTGGAACAACGAGAAAAAAAGGAAGCCTTTGTGGAATTTTCTACGTTGCCAGCAGGTTTGATATTTTTCTCCCTACCCCAAAACTCTCCAGTTAAGTTTCTCTGAAAATACTAAGTAAATTAATCTAACCTTTAGGTTGATGCTGTAATCCCTGTCACTTTCATGAGCAGACTGGAGGTTGTTAGATTGCTTTATGGTATTTAAAATTAATCCCTGTCCTTCATTACTCTCTTCTTTGTTCCTCAGTAAGGACTCGAATATTTTGGGGAGATAAACTAGGGAAATCCATGCTTATCATCATCACAGATGACACACAGATGATAAAGTGTTTTATCAGATTAGTCCCCATTTGTATTAAATTTGTCAAGTTATTATGGTACTAATTTGTTTTTGTTGGTGTGAACAACACTGGGGGAAAAAAGTTACTACTTTGGACATGTTATTTCTATGTTACTTGTGTGTCTTAAAGAGCTTTTTACAGGGATGATCCAGCCCTTTTCTGTAATGGAAAACAACACAGACATCTTAGAGGATCACACAGTCATTTAGGGAATGTAAATAGATTTTGGTTGTGTAGTAGTAATCACATTGTAAAATGTGCATTTGTAAAGATAACAATTTGGTTGTGTTTTGGCAAGTCTTGAGGTTTTTTTCCCACCTTGCTTTTACATTAGGAATGTTGGTAAGTTACCAGTCATTTCCCAGTATTTAAGAACAGTGAAATATTGAAAACTAGAGCAGAAATATTGTAGTGCATTTAAAGGATAATCTCATAATTTGGGGGTGGGTGGGTGGGGTGGCGGCACTACCTGAAAAATTTGAACATCCTTCCTTATAGATCTGTCTAACAAAGGTCATCTAGTCAAGGACAAGTAGAAGATTCCTTTTATATTCAGAGTTTCAGAGCACTGAATGCCTCTGAAGCAGGGACAGTCAAGTACATATGACTCCTGCCAAGTGGAATTTCAATAGCATGTACTGTGCTATGGCTTAATTGACTTTCTGCTGGGATTTGATTCTGGCAAAGGGGCAGGAAATAGTTCTGGTCTCTTCCTTGGTTTGCGTGACATACATGTAAGGAGACATGCAGGACAGTAATGTTGCTTGAGTAGGGAGGGGGTTGAGCTTGTATGTCTATGGCTTTTGATGCTGTTGATTTATAGTTTCAGTAAAAATGCCCTCAGCTCACACATTTACTCGCCTGTCTTAAATTATTTCATGAGATAAGTAGTAGTGCTATTACAGCATCTGTTAGGAGTGGGGAGCATTTTAAACTTTGTGTATGTTCTGTGGGAGTCGGACTGCCTAGAATGTGGCTTGAATTTACTCAGATATGTTAACTTCTTTGTTATTTGGGAAAGTTCTTTCAAGTGAGGCTTTTTCAAGCAGAACACTTAACATGTTGTATCTCCCTCTAGTTGCTGAAGTATGATAAAGCAATAAATGGGCTGTTCTCTATTGAGGAGCTAAAATGCAGCAAAGCCTCTGCTTTTAGATCCAGAGATCCCAGAATCTTCCCCGCCACGACATTTCAAAGAGAGCATTTTTACAAAAGCATGTCAACTTTCCAGTGTTACGTAGAAAAATAAAATAGCAACTGTTGAAATGATTAGAAGCTGATGCTTCTGTTTCAAAAGTCATTGCAAACAAAGGGAAAAGGATGCCCATGAAATCAAGAGTCAAGAATGGGAGTTACTGTGTCATAGTGTGACATTTTTTTGTCTTGCGAATATTGCTGGCTTCAAGAAATCACATCTCTTCTTCCAAACTACAGTTAAAAGAATAATAATACATAAAGTGTTTTTAATGTGTCTAACAGTGATTTTTCTCTCAGACTAGATTATTTTCCCACCTTAAATGCCTTTAGTTGATATACATCGTAAGGGACATATTTCAAAGGTTATTTTAGAGTATGCTGAGAGAACAATTGAGATACTCTGTGTGAAGGGAATCTGTTGTTACTGTGTTTAGAAGACGCGTGTTGGGTGAGTGATGTCACATAAAGCTTTAGTTGTGAGTGTCAGGTTTAGCAGACAGTGCAGCGTGAGCTGTAGCATAACTGGTCACAGGCAGCTGCTAAAGTTTGTACTGACATTTTTTTAAGGGCTTCAGAAATTTTTACAAATTAATACATAGGCTTCCTTTACTTGAAGCTGAGAAGCTCTGCTCTTTCCTAGTGTATTCAGTGATATCCTTATGGAAAAGGATACTTTTGGCCACTTACAGCAAAAAGAGAGTGGGGACCAGTGACTATTTAAAAAATTGTCACACTGTATCATTCTCAGGAGTTTGTTAGGAATACATTAAGCAAAAATGAACTTGAGATAACGGCTCTCATTTCAAAGATAGAGAGAGCAGTTGCATAAAAAGTACAGGACAATTAGAGGTTGTGTTTTCATTTTTCTCTTTGCATAGATACATCATGTTTTACATGATTTATATTTTAAAACCCATTGCTTCCTATCAGACCAAAGCTGTGACAGCTCTTTAGTTGCTGAGCCATTGAACTCCTCTTCTTGGTACATCAAAGCATTAGAATTGCTTAACTTAAAACAGAAGTCATTCTCTTCTGGGTGCTCTGGTCTAAAAATAAACGTAAGTATTGACAGGGTTGGGACCAATGGGACTGTTATGGTTTTTGAGCTAATTTATGTAATAAATTCATGAAGACCAAACTGTAACAGAATTCTGAAACAAACGTATATGTTTATAGCAAGACCATCAAAACCTATGAGGAGTCATCTTCCATTGAACGACGGGGGAAAATAGAAACCATACTAAGCATTGCACATTACAGTTTATTAAAGCTCTCTCTGCTACAGCCTGTGAGGGTTGAGATAGAGTCTATGGAAGTTATTTGGTTTTGGGAGAATGGAAGAAAGGTGACTTCAAACTGCAGGAGCAGATTAGTAATATTGTCATTGCCAAGGTACTGGACTAGGTCGGATGCACTCTTTCTTGTAAACTGAGGAGCTTTGCTGGATTGGGAGTGCTAGCTGTCAATAAAATAGGATGGTCAGGGAAGTTGAAATTTAATCCTAAATCAAAATCTGCATCTTGGCCAAGAATGGTATTAGTCATTTTGCATACTTTGGCCTTGTAAGTTAGAAATATATTTTAGATGCAAGGGGTAGCCTTAGCAAAAATTTTATGTTGTGCCTCTACTGTCCTGAGCATGACCATAATTTTATTTCCATGCTCACTAGAGGATGAAATTCAGTGACAGCAAACTACTGAAATACACTGACAGTTTGCCAGCATATCTGGAGGCTGCGGCTGATATTTACACTTGTATCATGATCTATTCGGTATCAACAAATGCACACAGTTGAAATATTTTTTGTAGCTTTTTTGGTAGATGAACAGAAATAGGTTGTGCTTAGGTCACTGGCAAAAGCAAACTAACAGCAACCAAGGTTTGTATTTTCCTGGCTATTATTCAGAGATGGCCACAGCTGAATGCTGCTTCTGAAATGTTTTAGCATGAAACACTTCCGAGGGTTTGACTGTTTAAATCAACACAACAGGATGCCTGAAATATTCATGATCTAATAATGTCTATGATATTTTTACTTTGACTTTCTGTCCAAAGAAGAGCTATTTATAGTAGGGTAATAATGTGATTTAATTAAGCATGTACTTGGTGTGCTATTACACTGACATATTGTAAATGCCTTAAAAGGTTAGTTGGCAAATTTTTGCTTTAGTGTGAAGAAAAGATTGTGAGTCCAGTTGTCTTTTAAACCAGTGTGATACTGTTTGAAAAGTTTAAGGTTTCACCTTGCAGTCCACATTGCAACTTAGTGTCAGTGTGCTTCTGGCCCATAAATCATGACTTGGAGCCACTGATCGTCCAGAGAGACAAAATTTGAAAGTAATTTCTGAGTATGTAGCATGCATTCAGTGCAGAGATACATACTAAAAAGTCACTTGCTGTCAGCTGCAGAAGTTTTACACTAACAGTGCCACTCCTAGGCCTTTTTCTCCCTGCATTTTTCTGTTAATATCTTCTGCATTCAAAGTAGAGTTACGCAGTCTGGAGAGATAAAAATAGGTCCAGAGCAAGTTGCAAGTATAGACCATCTTGCAAAGAAGTATGGCTTAGGTAATGGCTGTAAGCTGAGGGTCAGTTCTGGTGCTGTGACCTGCTGAGCCTGTGCTTCTGTTTTTACATAATAACTGCAATAAGGATTTTTTGTCTTTAAAAAGGCGGGGGAGGGGGGGGAAGTGCTTTGAGATCTGTAGTTTCCAACTTGCAGGTATATCAGTTGACAATACACACTTCTGATCTGAGGCTCAACAGTGACCAGGCTTATCTTTCTCAGGTCCTCCAGCTCCACCTCACGATGTTACTGTACGGGCTGGGTCTACTCCAGCAACCGTACAGGTGTCCTGGAAACCACCAACTCTGACAGCAACAGGGACCTCCCATGGCGCCAATGTCACAGGCTATGGTGTTTATGTGAAAGGTCAACGGGTGAGTTCTCCTCCAGCATTAATGTAACCAACCATCTACGTTAGATGAATTTCAACAGACAGGTAAAGGCAACAATAAACATTTAACAGCACTTGAATGTGTGCAAGGTTTTCTCAGCTTTCAGTAGAACGTGCTCTTTTGTTTGTTTATAAGGTGTTCATGAGCTACCTTTCTATAAGCACCTAAGCTTTTGGACAAATGGAATGAAAGGATGAAAGACAACTGGTGCTAATCAGTGTGGAACCCTAATGTGGGCTCTTGCAGCCCATTGTGTTGACAACAATTCACTCCATGTTCAGATTTCAAAGGTTGAACTTCAGTGGGGTTGAGGGGTGGGAAACAGATGTCTTCATGCTTATAAGTTGTTTGTGTACTCAGGTGGCGGAGGTGATCTTCCCAACAGCAGAGAACACATTGGTGGAGCTAATGAGTCTAAGGAGTCTGGAAGCAAAGGAAGTTACAGTTCGAACACTCTCTGCACAAGGGGAATCAGTGGACTCTTCTGTTGCTGCCATTCCATGTGACCTACTGGTGCCTCCAACCCCTCACCCCAGAACTGCTCCCAAATCTAAGCCATTAGCAAGTGCCGGAGCCCCAGAAACCAAAGAAGAACATTTAGGTCCACATTTAAAAAGGGATGAGTCATGGGAGCAGACTCGTTCAGCATCCCCTGTTCATGGACACACGCTTGAGCTACCTGCTCCTAACTTTCACAGCCCACTTCAGGGGAGGAGGTCTCCCTCGCCTAATCGAATACTCCCTCAACCTCAAGGCACACCTGTCCCAAATACTGTTGCAAAAGCCATGGCAAGAGAAGCTGCACAACGAGTTGCAGAAAGCAGCAGGGTAAAGACAGACTTTTTCTTAAGGTTTCTTTGGGTTGGCTTTATTCATCGTGGCACCTTGCTTCAAGGATATTTTTTTTCATCGTATACTTTTAAGAAGCAGCTAATCGTTCTTAAAACCTGAAGATCCATAGTTTGAGAAGAAGCAGTGTGGTAAAATTCTATGCCATTTTCCACAAATATGCTTGTAACCATAAAGAGCATTGATTAGCCTTTGATCCGCATAGAATTCCTATAACATCACTAGAAATGTTGTCTCCAGAAATGCAGAGCCTTACTTCTGAAAAAAAAAAATACAAATCAGTAATCATCAAAGTTTGTGCTTGGATCCTGCCGGAGTCAAAAGGGAGGCCTGTGCCTATGTGAGAAAAGTCAGTACTGAAGTACTTTGGAAGAGATCAAAACAAGAAAGGACAGTTTAAAACTGGGTCCAGAAATGGGCAGACAGACAAAAAGTCTTGGGCAGAATTACTGTGAGAGCTAATCTTTTTGACAGTTTACATAATTGAGGACAGAGTCTCATTTTGATAAGGGAATCTAACTAGCAGTCAGATAAGAGACATGTTTGTGTTCTAAAACCATCAGCTTTTTCAAAATAGCAAATAACAGTTTAGATGCACGTGAAGCACTATTTTGTATGCTGTCATGGATGCACAGGCAATTTTACATACTTGCCGTTCAAGAGTGCCCAGTGCTACATCTTCCACGGATATTTACAACTGCTTCCACATAGCTGCCATGTGAAAGCTTTTCATTGCAGCTCCTTTTGTAGTTGCTAGAAGCATTACTGCTGAAAAGAGACTCCCTTATTTTGAGACCATTATGACCCATGGCTGCTGTAGGGACTCAGATAATTGCCAATTAATTTAAATCCCGTATTTGAGGCGCTTGGGTCAGTATAGCTGATGTGTATGCATCCTGACAACGTGCTCTGGTTTTCCTACCCCAGCATACAATGTTTAAATACTCCCAGTGCCCTGGGCAGTTACTTTCTCATCACAAGCTGCTCACAACTGGCTGTTACTTGTTTTCAAGATCTGGTGTCACTTTTTTCGTACATTCTTTTGGTCCTTCACCTGGCAGTCACAAGTTGTTACGTCCGGTCTCTGGTCTCCCGTCGTATCTCCAAAATAACTCCATAAACTTTGATAGTTCACACCTGTCTTAACAGGCCCAACTTACTGACTGCCCCTGTTTTGGGACAGAATTGAGCCAGAATAATTCTGGATCAATAAGGTCTGATACATATATATATATATATATATATATATATATATATATAGACATTTTTCCCCTTTGTTTATAAATAAAGAAAACTGGGATAAATGTGGTAGAGGGAGAAAAGGTGGTTAGTTTCTTTGGCAATCTGTGGTGAAAGTTGATTTAGCAACCATATAGGGAAAGAGAACCAAAATACTCCGGTTTTGAAAATTGCTGATGTAACATGTACTGAGCCATGTTTAATTAAGTTAATTTTCGTGATGCTTGAAAAGTTTAATTCGGAGATCTAGACAGAAGTTTACAGATGGATTCACTCTAAATTAAATCAAATTCTTCTAATATTTGTCACGGTTAGTCCCCAGTCTAGAAATTGTTCTCTTGCAGTAGGCTGCTGCAGAAGAAGCTATGTGTCGTCTTCCTGACCTTTGTCCAGCCTGTTAGATGGCTGATGGTCACTGTTGTGAGAGTAAGCAGCAGGGATCAGTAGCTGAGGGTAAGAGTCACCTCAGAGCAGAGGAAGAGCATGATGTCTCATTCTGTAGCTTTTTTTTCTACAGAGGTTAAAAAATGCTGTAGTGGCTAGGTCATCCACTAACCATCTGCCAAGGAGAAATTAGTGTCTTTGTTAACAGCCTCTGACTGTAGAATACTGAGAATTTTGACCTAAGTGGTACTTGGGGAAGAAAACTAGGAGCTGAGTTGATGGTCACATAAAAGCATATCACTGTTTATGAAAGAGAGTAATATGACAAGCAAAAAATTCTTGATAAGTTAAAAGGTTACAGTCAGGGGAAACTAACATTGCTTTAAACCATGAGTATATTTAATATTTTGTTCTTGTTTTATATTTGCTATTTCTTCCACTGGTTGCAGGAACGAGCCTGCTTCAGTTTTCCATTTTTTGTTGCTTTGCTAGATGGAGAGGAAGAGTGTTTTTAGCGAAAGAAGTAATGCAACCCAGTATGCTAACTCAGATGATGAAGAAGATGGCTATGATTCTCCTAATGTGAAAAGAAGAGGGGCTTCAGTTGATGATTTCCTGAAAGGGTCAGAACTTGGAAAGCAAGTGAGTAGCCTGGTCTTGTTACTGTGTCAGGTGTCCAACATGAAACAAGTATTTTATGAAGCTCAGCAGGTTATGAAGGTCACCATCTGATTATTGTAGCCATGTTGGTAAACTATACAGACAAGCAGCTGAACTGTGGGCAAGTAGGTGAATGTCCTGTTACTGGAGCATAACACTGCCGAATGGGAACTGAATGCTTGGCTGTAGATACGCATCTTAGATATTTATCCCATGCAGCAGTCTTAAGCACTGGAAACTTAAAAAACTGAAGATGAAAAAATTGAAATAGAAAATGTGATTGGAATGTCGTGTTTGGGCTCTGGGTTTTTTCTATATGATGTCTTACTACTGCATGTGAAAACATGCTGTGAAAAAAAAAGGGGAAGGGGGAGGGATTTTTGTGTTCCATAAAAGCCATAACCTGTAATCTTAATTAGCAGAAAACCAACACCATCTATACTTGGCCTGCTGTAATTAATAGAAAGATGTTGCCAGAAGGATTTTGCACATGTGCACAGCTTTTGGTCTGATCTCACTGCAAACAAATGTAAAGTAATATACATGTCTCTTGAAAGTAATGTAACAAATTCTGCCAAAGAGGTATTTTCTGTCTTAGCATGGTCAGATAAACTTGTTAGCCAAATATCTGACCTCCCATGTTGAAGAGTCCAAGCAATGGCATTCTTTCTCATACCAGTTTTGAGACTTCCTAAAATTTTGGGTTTGTTTGTTACAGAGTTTCAAGCATTTCTAAATGTATTAACATTGCTCCAGATTTCCAGTGTTGTAATATTGATAATTGGTTCCATATTCACATACAGTGGTACCCAATTTTAGAGTACAGGTAATCATGCTGTGCTTACAAAATGTGCTTGCGGGCGAGATGCATCTGTGCCTCTGTATACAAATAAAATTATTCTGCACACAGAGAGACCAAGATTTTCTAACAGGACCAGTCATCTTATTAAGAAGGCCCAGTGTAAAAAGTTTAGCGTTTATAAGAGACCAATATCAGCTTCATTTTTCTGATAACCATACTTCATATTTAACCTTCGTAAATAAACTTGGGGTTATCTACCATGTGAGTACAGAGTCGCTGCTCCATGTGAACTTAACTACCTCAGACCATTAAAGGGTGGTTTGGAGTCTGTCTGCTTTACCAAGCTCTACAAAATAGAAGGTTTGGATATGAGCATTGGAAGGCTGGGAGCCCTTGAAGTTATATTCCTTGAAGCCCGAAAAGATGAAGCTCTGTTACCTACTAGGAATGTCCTCAAAGCTAGATTTGAAATCTCTCTAGCTACAAGTATTCTCTGTTCTGATTAGGTTTCACATTTAATTTTCAAGTAAGGCTGAAATAATACCTCATTGCTTTAAAACACTGTGACAGTAAAAGCACTTTGAGAAACAGCAGTTAAATTACATCTGGGAAAACAGCTGCAGTGTGTTAAATGTAAATTATTAAATGTTTATTTTACAGCTTCAGAGATATACTTGTAGTTTAATTGCCCTTTTGCATTGTTTATGAAAGATGATCACTTCCATGGATTGGTTCATTAGTGCAGAAATAATTGGATAAAATTGGAGAAACCTAATCTGTGGTGGTTTTCTCCATAAGAAATTAATAGTTTGCTAATTTCATTATAATGCTCATGTGCTGCTGGTATCTTCCAGAAGTTAACTGATACTCTGTATGCTGATCCCTATCAAAGGTCTTCAGCTTTCTATCAGTTGACTTGCCTTATTCCATACCTAAGAGTAAACAAATTGCAAGTAAATGCAAGTAACAAGTAATGTTTTTTCATCAAGCTTTTTATTAGTGTTAGATATGGTTACTAATGGAAATCCTTCATGCAGGTCACATTGTATTTTGTAGCAAGATATAATGATTTTAAATTCTCCAGTTTAAAATGCCCCACAGGGAATGGTGGCATGGATCAAAATTCTGAAACAGTGGTGCAGTATCAGTATGTTACACACTTTTCTTGTGAACTTTGACTTAGAAAGTTAGTCTTTCTCGCCCAAATCCTCACAAGTAGTTATGCGTGTAAATCACAGAATCATGAAATAATAGAATGGTTTGGGTTGGAAGGGACCTTTAAAGATCATGTACATCCAACGCCCTGCCACGGGCAGGGACACCTTCCACTA
>JAVJGJ010000001.1:83653729-83669557 GCA_035590215.1 Microhierax caerulescens | reverse complement strand
ATAAATAAGTTATCAGAAATCCTTGTGCTCTGATTATTAAGGAATCACCAGAGACAGCAGGAAGTGCCTATCAGAAATACTGCTTTAACACTGCACAGAAGTATTCATTGTGAAAGACAACTTTCATATAACAATTAAAATATATGTGTATAATGTTGAACCGACCTATTACAGAACATGTATTTCCAAGAGTATATTTGCACATGTAAATTGTATTTGCTTTTTATGTGTCTAGCAGTTATGCTAAATTGTGTTTTTCTTAGAAAGTTGAATAACTTGAACGATAGGGAAACTCGCAGGTTGATTTTTCTTCTAATATGCTGTTCTTTAAACATGTATTCTCATGCATATAAGAATTTTAACCATTTTTGTAACTGCTTTTATGCACTATAAATTCAGTCCTTTTATTATGATACTATCTGGAATGAGACAGGTACTTTTTCAAAAGAAACAATAATCAGTTTTTCTATTATTCTGCTAGCATAAAGGTTGAAACCAAAATCCTTCTGCATGCTGCTTCTGTCCCTTTCCTCTAGGAAAAAGTGAATTATGCCTAGACTGTTCATGTTCTTTCTGCATCGGAAAGTATTTTTACTTGCTGGTTTTAAATTAATATCGCCAGTGTTGCTATTTCAAAAGAAAGATCCAGACACTTAGTTGGTGTGGTAAATGATTTTATACTTGTTAAAGTCTGCAGGCATACTTCTCTTGATGCCGTAGTGTATAGTGAAGAGTACGGTTGGTTGACTCATTCTGCAGAAATAGAACTCAGTATATGAGTACTTCTTGGGGAAGGGATTCATGGATGTCTCAGTCTATTTGGAGAATATGGCCCACCATGCTGTTAAGTTTTCTGATATAAAATGCAGGTCACTACTCAAAAAATGCTTGATAATTTTCCCCTTTCGCTAGATCCAGTTTCACTTTGCAATGTCAGTAATTAAGAAAACAATGAAAAACATGCTTACTGAATTTTCCATAATGTAATCAGATTGCCGTTCCTCTTGTAATCTGCAAGTATGCCAACCATGGCCTTGCAGCTGTAATTGAACATTCTCTCCTGGGTTAATAGATGCCCCCAGGTAACAAGAAAACATTTTGCATGCAGGTACATATTTGCTTTATTGGGAGATTATTATTCCCTCCAGTCGTTCCCTAAAACAAAGGCTGATGTGCGTGATCAAGGGAAGACTCAACTCACCTGTTCTGAGCATTCTGAAATGTGGGATAATTGAGCTCAAATCAAAACTATCCTTGTTCATATTTATTAACTTTTTTCTACTTTTATGGCGGTGTGTCTCAAGAGTTTTGTAAGTGTGATACACATTTTTAAAAGAATGAAAATAGGTGAAACAAAGTCATAAAGTAACTTAGTTCTTAATGCCTAGAAGGGGAAGACATCCAAACCCCGGTTAAGTTGAACATGCTCAGAGAGAGGGGTATTGCTGAAGTCTCCAGGATGATCCTGTCATCATTTATGGGTGCTGTTGTGTCCAGAGACCTGCCTGATCTGGGCAGTGAGTAAAGTACAAGGAGGGGTGATCTCCATGATGCAGAATCTATAAACCATGTCAGTCAAAACCAGTACCTCCTGCATCATTATTCTTTTGTATCTTCTGAGTCCAACAAAGACTGCATAGGATTCTTTTGTCACACCAACATCTGTTATGTCTAATTGTAATAGAAAAATTACAAAATTTATCTATCATGTTCAGAATATTTGTTTTATCCAGGCTGGGATATTTTTTACCTACTTCTGGTATAAACAGAGACTTTTACTTCTGTTAACAGGTTGATGTTCAAATATTGGTTTTATCAAGCAGGTACGAGATTATGATGAGAGATTTGATGACAGTGCAGACCAAATGACATCAGAGAGCAGCCTGCTTCTCAGGGTTCTTTCCATGGAAGCCAAGCTTTAAAAATGGTGCATTTTATTTAACTCTTTTACAAAGGAAACTGGAACTTCTTTAATGGTGTCTGCAGAGTAGCTCTCCTCTAGCAGGAGATGTAGGAGTATTTGCGACATATAGGATGCTTTAACAGATGCAAAGCTAGAAGGCTTGCTAGAACAGAAATTTCGTTTTCAGATATGGGTTCTAGTTACAAAGGAATACTAAAGAGAAATTTGGCATGGGGCAAGGAACATACTAGGCATTAGTGCTGTGGTTTAGTGCCATTCTCATTTACCATGCTGAAACCTGTATGCAGCTTTTATTGCTTTGTTTTAAATGCATGAGTTTACTCTTGTTCAGAGCATCACTCAGTTGTTTGTACTGACCTCTCATGTTGTATCTGACACCCAGCAACTTCTTAATCATGTCCTTATTTTTCACAGATTCGCATTCAAAGCATGACATCCTTTTCACTAAATAAGCTGCATGTCTTATGTTTGCCATTTCTCTAAAACTAATTCTGTCTTTATTTTTCTTTTCTTCTCCCTTTTCCCTCCCACTTTATTTTTGTCACACACTATTTGTTCCCTGTCTGGTTTTTAACATTACATAATCTTAAGGAGTGCGATAAGAATAAGACCACTGAAGCCACTTTTTTGGAACAGCCTGACTTTTCACAGCAGATACATCACAGTAAAAAGCTTTTCAATATTCCAGAAGTAGCTGAAGAGGATGGTGAATACTCTGAACTGCTGTACAAGCAGGGTTTAGGTATGCCCTATAAAAAGAATCCCACTATAGCTAGAGACGCTAGACCACCTAGGCCCTACAATCAAGACCAGCAGCACAACTTCTGGTACCCAGCCAAGCACAGAATTTCAGGCATGGAGGATTTTGCTGCAGACGACAAAGGATGTAAATATAGCCGATCCTTATCGAGAAGCCCAGACAGTGGACTAGACTGTGGAAGTGAAGAAGAAGAATCTCGTTTTAATTTCAGATATACTTGCGATTCAGTTTCTGCCAACGTTGCATCTAGCTGTTGTGCAGAGACTGCTAACTGTTCCTGTAGGAAAAGCATGAGGCCATTGCTTGCTCGCAGGAAAACTTTAACCAGACAAACCAGCATCGAAGAAGATTTTGGTGACCTGGCTCCTTCCTTTGTAGACCTCAGGAGTGAGCAGGTCAAGCCCAGTTATGAGAAAAAGTATGAGACTCAGAAATGTAGTAAAACAGATCATTTATCTAATGAAGATGTTCAGGGAGGCTGGAAGACCGACTTAAAAATGGCTGACTCTAGGGCAGCTGGTCTACTTGCAAAGCCATCCCACAGAGATGCAGAAGACTCTCTGGTGTGTGAAATAAATCTTCCTTTTAACATCTGCTTGCCAAATCAATCTGTTTTCTTTAGTTTGTTCTTTTTTGTTCTTTCTTCCCCCACCCCCCTGCCCCCCAAATTAATTTTTAGAGTCCATCATTCGGACTTACCTGCTGCATTTCCCCCTTTTTTTTTTAATCTCCCCATTCATTTTTGTTTCTTATTCTGCATTTTCCTTTACAGTCCTCTTTTGTATCATGCTGAAATCAGTTTAAATTGCTTTACAATGTTTTTCCCACAGAACAAATTACAGTAATGGCTGCTTTTATTAAAGGACAACTGAATCTAAATTTTAATTAAGGGTTAGCTGAACTATAATTTTTCAAAAAGATTATTTTTTTAATTTTGCCCATCTAAATGTTGCATTTTTTAAAAAAAGCTGCATTTTAAATGGAAAAATATTTCATCAGTAGGTTTTTTTTTTTATTATTATTAATGCCAAAGAATTCATTTCATCACGTTGTTTTTATTCACCTCATTCCCAGAATTTTCAGGATATGCTCTTTATCATGAAACATCTCCGGACAAGAATCAAGATTCTCCCTCAGTGTGACAGTGACCCAGGTTTATGGAGTCACAGGTTTCGTCATATTTCCATTTTCTGCCTTATCTCTGCACTGTCACTACTTTGCCTTCCTTTTTAGATCATCTCTTCTTGCCTTTGAAGTTGCAGACTGCATCTCTGCATGAGAATGCAGGCAAAGAGCTTCTTCCAAATGGAGAGGCCAGGGCCATTCCATATCTTTCAAGGATGCCTCTGCGTGATCTCACCTATTTGCATTTCTGTCCATTAATCTGTAGCAGAGTCTCCGTGCTTTGATAGATGCATCTGTAGGCATCCCTGCTCCCTAAAGACCAAAGCAAGTTCTTTACCCTCTCAGTCTGCAACAGTCCAGAGTGGAAACCTCAAACCTAATGTGTTTCATGTAAGAGTAGTAATGAGCTGTCTGCTCTTCTAGCTTAGCAGTTTATGCTGAAAGGATCCTTACAAATTTTTTCCATTAAAAGTGGTGCCCAAGCTGTATTAATCTCAATAACTGCATGGTGAACTCTGGAAAGCATTAAAATAGTACTGTTTGGTTACTAGAATCGCAACATTTTCTGCAAGGGTAGTGAACAGAAAGAGACAGCTGTGATGTGAGCCGAAATGTGTCTACGTTCCCTTCTACATGTTTCATTGACTTTTAAAAAGCTTTAACAACCAAAGGCCGTTATAGAAAAACAGTGTGCTCAAAGAGAGAAGGACATACACTTGTTCACATGCTGCAAGCTGGACAGAGCTGTATAGCTGAATAGGAAAAAGGCTCGCCTTTTTGGTACAGTCCAATCTCCACAGCTCTCGTGGCTGGTTATACTACTCTTCAGCAGATTATCACATGATCTTAGCAGCAACAACAAAGGCAAAAGAATATTTCAAAAACTATTCTTTTCTTTTTCTTTTTGTTCTGATGTGTGGCTGCTGGTTACAAAACTCTGCCATAAATCAGGGAACCATTTTTTCTTTTGCAGGTTTGCCAGACAACAGTATTTACTTTTCAGCTAACCTTTCAGTTAAAAACTAAGTTTAGTTGCCTTTAGAGCTTATGCTTCCAAATGTGATTGACCTGATTAATGTGCAACCATATAACCATAATGTTACCATGCATGTAACTTACAAACCTGTTTTTTCTGTTGTTGTTTTTTAGCTTTTAGGTAACCCATCATCTGCAGGACGGCCTCAAAGGGCGGAGCATGCAGGGCGAAGGTCTTCTCATGGCAGTGCAGTGCCACAAAGGTCTCGACCAATGTTGGTCCCTTCCATTGGTTAGTTGGACAGATTGGTGCATTTCTGTTCTTTGCAGCCTCAGAGTTGGGAAGGTGGTCCTTGAAAAAGAAACAACAGACACTTGTCTTGAACCATGGTTACTCTTAGTTTAAATGGGGTGAAATGGAACTGAGAGCATCTCCTTCTAAATATGAGTGTACTGAAGTCTCACAGGGGGCAGAATCAATAGTCATTGACATTACTGGGAATCTTTTCATTGAATTTAGTGGGTATTGGAGCTTTTCTAAGGTTGTTTAAGCTTAGATACTCTTAGAACTTACCTAAGAAGAAAATTGCAGGCAGGCTACTATATAATCAGTAAAATAAACATACCCATTGAGCCATTCATTCAGCCATCCATCTTCTCATTCATCAGCCATCACTTTGCATTCACTTTCCATTTTCTTGACTACTTTTTGGAATTTAGCAGGAAAAATGGAAGCTGTTACATGTAACAAGTTAGTAGAACTTGCATCTATTTACTAGATTTGATCTTTCTTACAGAATCATTCCTATTCTGGTTTACTTAAAACTTAAACTATATGCTGGTGTATACCAGAAAATCCAAAAAGTAGTGCAGAAAAGACAATGGAATCGAGACACTATGGACAAATACCTATCTGTTAAAACTTACACTCTATACTGACAGGAAACATTCACACTGAAAATCAGGAAATACATGGAAAACAAGTACAGAAAAAGTTCTGTGGGCTATTAGCAGAACTTTACTCCATGAGGACGTAAAGTCAGTCCGGTTCCTGTCCCTAACCTGGACTTCTAATTTGTGAACGCTCTAGGCATCATCAGGAGGATAAGGAAGCAGTGTCAGGTAATTCTCACCTGACATTTGTATGAATGAGAGATGTCACAAATGGGGGATTATCAGAAGGAAAGAGACTGATCATTCAGGAATATGTTTATTTTTAAATATTAAAGATTTTTCCCTTTTCATAGAATCACACTAAAATTCCTGGACTGTAAATTATAAGCATAATCCACCCAGAGGGCACAAATTATTTTGCTATTTAGTAGATAATTATTATTATTATGGAAACCATAGATCAGGAAACACACAGAGCTGTAATGTATGAAACGTACTTAGTTTCTTCAATATAGCATGACTGGGCAGAGGCTGATTCTCGTCCCACATCCTGGTGTGAACCAGGATAATCTTCATAGATGTCAGTGGAATTACACTGGTATGAAAATGGGAGGGGGGTGGTGGTGGTGGGAACCAGCTCCAGGGAGGCTCTTGTGCTTCCATTGGATGGGTTGTTGTTAGCTGAACCAAATAGCTTTCTGTGGTGGTTTGCACTTGGCTGGAGGTCAGGAGGCCACCACACTGTTCTGTAACTCCCCTCCTCAGCAGCACAAGACGGGGAGAAAATAAGATGAAAAAAATACACTTTTGGATGCTGGTGTGAAGACTGTTAGATTTTCATGTCCGTTTTCTCTGAAAGCAGCCTTCTTTTCTCAGTAGTAAAGATTTCCAGTTTGTTTGGACTACTTGAAGCAACTTCTGTATCTAAGTTCTTTCTTTTATATTGTCTGCTAAAACTTTTTTTTTTTTTAATTAATAGTGAGAGAGTAGACAGGTTTGTTTGAATTAATCCTTTGGGTTTCCTTTTAATTTTAATTAAAAAATAAGGAAAGTGATTACATTTATCAGAGCTCACTTCCTGTCAACAAAGTTCGAACATGGTAACCGCTAAGTGATGACTTCGCTGTTTGGTAGTTCAGTAGCAACAGCTTAGGAATCAGATAAAGAAATTAATTTCTGATAGTCAATCTGTGCTCAAACAGATAATTAACTAGAAAATAAAATCTCAGGTTTTATTTCTTCCAGTGTTACTTAAAGAATCATTTAGTGTGTGTTGCGTTATGTGCAATCCACAAATGCTCTTCAGGGAAGTTCCATTAGGAATAAATTACAATATTGTCTAATGCTGGTAACAAGCAAACTACTGAGCATTATGTACAGTATCTTTAAAAAAAATAATTTAAAAATTGCTGTGAAGCTGTTGGAAGGCCCTTATGTGGTTTAGAGTTCAAGAGTTCCAATTCCCGACTAAAAGACTAGCGATTAAAATTGCTGAAAGATATGTATGGAATATTTCTTGCTCTCAGCATCATACTGTAATAAATCACTTTGAGGGTAAGTGAAGCAAATATAAACACTTAATAAAAAGCAGAAAAGTTGCTTCCTGTAAGCCTGCTGGGGAAAAAAAATCTAGAAGATATGAAATGTACTAAGAGTTCAGAAATGTGTCGAGAGTATCATTTTTAAAGAAGGGAACTATTATAGCTGTGTCATTATAAAGTGAAAAGCAGAGTAAAATAAAAGGAAAGAAGAAGGTAAATATGATTGAGCCAAAGTAATAGACTGTTTAAATACATGAAACTGTTGTTGGCCTCAGTGTATATCTCAAAAATGTGGATTCCAAATGTCTTGGCAGCAACTTAGTCCTTAACATGTATGCCTGGAGTTTTTAGTGAGTTATTCAGCTAAAGGGTCACTTTAGTGATACGAATTCTTAAGGCAGCTCTGGGAGGTTAAATCAGTGGGAAAGACCTTCAAAATTGTAATGTTCTTAGGATTCCAGTGATAAAAACTTTCTCAAAATGTTCCAGAATTTAAATTCTTTGAGGTAGTTTCTCCATTAAGCTATAAATACTTTAGATTAGAATCTTCTTGCAGGTAGGACTTAAATAAATGAATTAATTTTTGTTTTTAGGTTGATACTTTAGAAGGTGAAACACAGTTTACAGTGCTCTTGACCTTGCAGATCTGGCAGGTAGGATTGTTTAAACCTCATAATAAAAGATGATTCCTATCCAGAGATCTAACAAACAATATTTACACTGTATGAATTCTAAAAAGCACACAAATACTCCTTTCAAAAAAAGGCCCTTTAAAAAAAGGAGGTACGTGTTTCTGTGATTTCTCTGCTGAAGAAGGATTTCTAGAGGCTGAGACATCTGGCTCAGGTTGTGCAGTGTTTAGCCTTCCTACTATGGGCAAGTCAGAAAAAGAGGTAAAAAGCAAAGGTGCAAAGCCTGTCCGCAGGAGCCTCCACAAAGGCAGCTATACAATATGTTTTAATAGATCATTCCCTTTTTCTCCATAGAAATTACAATGGACAGTAACAGTGAAGGCGGTCGGTCTCGGTCAGGTAGTGAGGGAAATATTTCACCTGTAAAAGAAGAAGCTTATTATCGCAGCATTGGTGGACACAAGAAATGGCCTCAGCAGCGTACCATGGCCTCTGAATATAGATACGGTATGCCGAACATTATTCATCCTTTGTGACAGACACATTTTAGAGCTGCGTGTTAACAAGTGCGGTTTCTGTATGACAGCATTGCATGCAATGCAGAATGCCAGGGGAGCTGGCTCTTTAGTCCTGTCTGCTCTCAGGTAAGTTTCTCTGGCTCAGCTGTAAGGTACAAACAGCCCTTAGTCCTCTGTCCTGGAAGTGCTGTGCAGCCACCTTTCCATACTCGACTGAGTCCAAGCACACTGCATGGCATGAACCTGTGTGAAGCTGTCCTGCTACTAATGCCAGCCAGTATTTACTGTACTTCACACCTGAACAACCATTTGTCTAAATGACCACATTTCCACTCGATTCATATAGACTGGGCAGGGACAAACAGTAGCTGGTATATCACAACCCAGCGCTGTGTAACAGGAAGCAGTTACCATTTGTTATCCTGATTTACAGCTTGGGCCAAATGAAGATTCGGGGTCTTCTCAGTGACCACACAGGACTTTGACCTGGTGAAGACAGGAATTACTCTTGTTTTTAGGAGTAATTACATTGTAGTGACAAACTTGTATTACATGAGTAAGGCAGTTATACCCATGACTGATAGTATTTGTTGCTTCATCAATATAGAAATCATTACATGATCAACAGCTCAGTTTTCATAGTTCATAACACAGTAAATTGAAGTGTCTAATACTTAACCCATGAAAGCAGCCCAGGCTTTATATAGAGGTAAGAAACACATTAGGGTTTTGTTGATACCTGAAGTGAAAAAGAAGGAGCCCTGAAAGTTTAGGTAAATCCTAATTTAATGTTGAGTTTCAAAGCAAACGTATGTGACTGACTTACAGCCAGCTCATCAGCTTGTGTGTATTGGTGTATATCTAGTCAATCCAGTGCAGCTGTGGTTGCAATTACACATCAGTTGGGAATCTGGCTGGCTGCATCCAAAGACTTAAGATTTTACATACACAGTTACATGTGTGTATGTGTATGACATACCTCTATACCTCTTGAAAGTGTAAGATAAGTGGCTAGTGAGCTAATCAAGAGATTATTTGATTTCTGGTTCATTGAAGCAAAAAGTGACTATTCTGAATGAGATTGTTGCAGTCCAGCGCTTTTAACACAGATACATTTACCTGTAATTCATGCTTGCACCAAGCCCCCATTAACTGCAGTTGGAATTGGATGCAAAAATCACTGTTGTTAATTTAAAAAACAAAACACCCCTTAACCCACTTGTTTTACATTGCCTGGTGAGCCCGAGTATGAACCACAGAATGACTGCAACGTGACTGTGTGAGAAGAACAGAGAACAGAACAGAGAAGAATCCCATCCTTTGTGTCACATTGCTTTCTGTCCCACATGTGCCCCTTTCCTGCACTTCCTGTGCTTTGTGCCTGCCTAAAGCTTCTTGGCTGGAATTTTTCCCTCCCCTTTTGCTGTTCTGCATTTTTTTTCTCTATTCACATTCTTTCTTGCGCTCTGGACCCAAGAGTTAGTAGCTGTTCCCTTAAAGCTGTGACCCTCTGAACATTTTTTCTGGGAGTTTAAAAATATCTAATGTTGAATAAAATGCATCTGATGTAGAGGCAAAAAGAGGAATTTTATCTAAAATATTCCTTAATGAATGTTGAAACTATTACCAAAAATTGAAGTATTTAATTTGTAAGAGGTGATTACAGTAAAATTTGTATTAATATGAAAATTGTTGGGAAATTTTTTGATATAGTTGAACTACAATTTCATCATAATTCATAATATCGCTTTCTCAGTTTATTCATTGTGAAGGATCTTGTAAAGTGAATGCTAAGTGTTGATTCAGGAAAGAACATAAGTGCGTGACTCCCACTGAAGTTAGTGGGACTTGCGCAATAAGCTGAATTTTTCAGATGTGGCTTATGGTTTTGAGGGCTTTATTTTTATGGGACTTCATCTTTGTATGGCTGGAAAGAGCTTATTTTTGGGAAAAGCACTGCCACATGCTCTTTCAAAACAAAATTAAAGGCCTTTAAAACCCATCAATCAAAAAAACCACTTACTGTTAGCAATTTTGGTCTGATTTTCTAATCCAATTTCACTGAAGTCCATCCTTAAGTATGTTGTTGAATCATAGACTAAACCCATTCTCCAGGTCATTTGAAAAGTCTGAAAGGTGTGTGAGACAAAATGTCAATTCTTGTATTTTGTGTCCTAATGGATTTGGTACCCTGCAGTGGACAGACTTCAGTGCAGTGTCAAGTGTTGTGATACTCATGGATGATCTTTCCTAGTGAGCTTATGGTTAAATGCAGTCATAGCTATCCATTTCTTCACAATTTTAACACATCTTGTTAGTGTTTGGGTTGGTCAGAGGCACTGCTGGCTATGGTAACTGTTGACTGTGCTTAAACAAAATCATAGGCCGTGTAGCTCCAGCCCTGGCATAGCTGACGCTACTGAAATACATTTCTTCTTGCCTCTCTGGACAGATTATAACCATGTTTTAAACCTGGTAACTAAAACATGGTATGTCAACACAGCTGGGATGTGCTTTTCATGTGTCCATGAAGAGCAGAAGCAGCTGTGCTGGAAAACAGGTGGATCCAAAGCATGGTTATTTTTGCAGTTGTGATAAAGCCTATCAGACTCATCATTATGTCACTCTTTAACATGCTTCCTTAATTAATGGCAAACTCTAGTAAACCTAACAGAATTTGCTTTGCTGCCTGAGCTCTATCGACATGTGTAAATGTCAGTGTGGTGTGGCAGATCAGCACCACACTCAGTGCATGCAGATTGTATGTGCTTTTTTTTAAAAAAAACAACAACTTGTTAATTAAAAAAAAAAACCACCAAACACCAACACCAAGCTTAATAGGACATGCATTAAGTTACTGGGTTTTTTTCACTGAAACACCAAACATTTTTCACATATTAACTGGTATAGTTGAAAGATGAGGCCAGCTTGTATTACTGAATTGTTCTTTTCTGAATTTACTTTCATAGATGGCTACGGCGGTCATGACCATCTTTCTCCAGATATCTATGAAGAATCAGAAACAGATCCTGGCACAGAAGATCTTTCTACTCGGATATTTGTTGCACTTTTTGACTATGATCCACTGACAATGTCCCCAAATCCAGATGCTGCAGAAGAAGAGCTGCCATTTAAAGAAGGACAGATCATTAAGGTGGGATCTAAAAACAAAGGAAACAAAGGACCCGGTTTTACAAACAGGGTCTCTTTTGTTCCATGAGGAGAAGGCTGCTTGTGTGACTGGAGTCCAAGACTTTTTTCCTCTGGAGGTTCAGGCTGTAAATCTCACTGGCTCAGGAACCTAATGCCTAGTGCTAACGGCTTAAAAATAAATAGGTAATGGGCAAAAATCTCAATAGTTAGGGCCAGACTCAATGAAAGATGTAGGTGCCAAGACCAGAATTGTGACTCTTAAGCCCCTGTGGCCATTGCCACAAACCCTGCAGGAAAAGCTGCTTCAGAGAGGATGTCTTCCCTGCAGAGATATCACACAAGTGCTTAGTGTTGTACCTTCGTACATACCAGAGCTGCTGGGTGTTTTTAAATGCTGAACACTCTTAGCTAGTATATGCTTAAGATTGAAGTCCAGAAGTTAGGTATTTCTCTTCTAGAGTCATCCTCTTCCGAAACAGGGGAAACCGTGCCCTTTTCTCACTGTTTGGTGTAAAATACACACCCTGCCTTTAAACAGGGTGCAGAAATCGGGCACGTTTCATGTGACAGGGGCAGCGTGAGGCTCTGTCAAAGTCTCTAGCCAGACCTCTTCTATCACAGCTTGCCTGATTTCATGCTTTGTGCAGCTGCGAGGCAAATTTGTTTGGTTTGCTGATCTGATTTTAAAAAGCTAGCAGAATTTTCTGTTGAATCAGCAAATGTAAGCATCTCCTGCTGCAGCCTTGTATCTAACTGATCTGGTGCAAAATAGGCAGAAATGAGAGTGGCAGAAGGAACAGCTGCTGGTAGTCCAAGGGTAATTGGGATTCAGGTGTGTTCTGAAACAGAACCTGAAAAAATACAGACTCGTTTGTAACACTGGCCATTTCAAAGTGAAAATTGTGACTTAGGCTATTAAAATACTGACCACTTTCTAGTATGTTGGATCAGTTCCTAATACACGTCCATATCCTAAGTTGCTTTTATTTTTAAAGTTAAATACTTGGTTAGATATTTTGCTTACCTCCTTACATAAGATTTATTCCAAAAATATGGAACTTATGTAACAGCTTATTCTTCTTTGCAAGAACATTCATTTCACTCAGATATTTTAATCATTTAACAAATACGTACACATTTGGCACTGAACAGCCTAGAGAGATCCCACTTACTCTCAGTGATGTTTGTCAGATACTCTCAGTGATGTTTGTTTTGTGTTTGAGACCATGGTGATTAGTATGTGATCTGCTGCTTTGACTTTATCATCAAATTGTTGTGAAGATGGATTAGTTTGCATTTTTAAAATACTTTTTATACATTACCTGAGCAAGCAGGATGGTGGAGGGTCAGTTCCAGCATGAGCTGTATGAAGTCTGTCCCATACATGTGTTACGGTCACACATGCTGTACTGTGTGAAGTAGCAGAGGTGCCAGGCGAGTCATGGATATATAGCCATTAAAACTGGAAAGCGTTCCTGCACTAGAAAGGTGAGGCAATTTACAGTCATTTTTAATGCGCTCAGATTTAAAGTGAAGGGATTGGTTTGGGGGTTTTTGTTTGTTTTTAAAGAAAAGAAAGAAAACTATTGATTTGAGGCAAAACAAGGGACAATCTGAACTCAGTCATCAGTTTTGCCTTAAGAACATCACTTTTGTTAGTACAGTTCTTGATCTAGGCCTCTGTATCATTAGCAGCCTTTATGAATGGGCTGCATTTTGAGAACTTAAGAGACATTTTGGATTTACCTGCTATCATTGATGAGAATTCATGCTATGTTTATACCTTTGGTCATGTTTTGTGCAAAGACAGTAGCAGAGCTTAAGTACATATACCAAGTATATTAAGTATTACATAGGCGTTTTTGATCATATAGTTGTTCCCTTCAAAGTAACTCTTTGGTACAATGTTGCAAATGCTTCGTTTGGAATATCGTTCACACAGCACCAGAAATGGGTAATTCCATAAACATCAATGTACAGCCTTAAGTATACTTTTGGCTTAGCACAGGGAGAAACAGATGACTTGTAATGGTCTCTCACTTTTTATGCATTTCACTACTAACAAAGTCCAAATTCTGCTTTTATATAGCTGAAGTTACAATTCAAATTAATATAACAATTCCAGTTTGGTAACCTAAGCCCGAGTAGTCAAAAACTAATGTAATTCCACATCCAAACTGTAGTCATCAGCCTATGATTTAGTAGCCATTTAGCCTGCATTAAAATTCCCAAATGCTAAACCCTTTATTGACCAACATTATCGCTCTTTGAATAACAGGTTTATGGTGACAAAGATGCTGATGGATTCTATCGTGGAGAAACCTGTACAAGAATTGGCCTTATCCCGTGTAATATGGTCTCTGAGATTCAAGCAGATGATGAAGAGATGATGGATCAGCTTCTAAAACAAGGCTTCCTTCCTTTGAACACACCAGTTGAGAAAATTGGTAAGGGAAAATACATACGCTTCACTTCTTCTAACTTTTGGGTGCTATTAACTTGGCTGGATCCGCTCTGCCTTTTGTTTTTCCTATATGCAGATGTATCCAAATTGCACAGCAATTTACTACAACCATGGGATACATTCTCTGTCGGTATCTGGATGCCTTTATTCAGCTCATGCTTAATCTTGGTCATATCTTTTTCTACAAATGAGGACTTGTATCTTTACCACTCCATTCATTACTTCTTAATAATAATAAAAAAAAGGGTTTTGTCACCTGAAAGATTTCTAGACACAGAACATGATCCCTGTGCTTTGGAGTGTGCTGAGGTGCTTTGTGAGACACTCACTGCTGCAAAGCGTAAAAAGACTCACTTCTTCATTGTTAGTTTTGCTATTCTACATTTTCCTACTTTACCGATAATTTCAAGGGATGGTGGCAAAGGGTTATGTGTAATCTCACTGGGGATAGCACAACGTATTGTGAGATTTTGGGGATATAGCAGTAACAAACCCTTTAAAAAGCAGAGTTTGGCCAAACAACTCTGTGTTACAAACCACTTGTATTATGTCATTCGTTCAGTGTTGTACACAGATACACAGTGCAAGAATCTTAACTTAGAATTCCTTCTAAAAATAAATATAGTCAAACAACTATTTCAATATGTTTTAGATTTTCCAACATGATTCAGAGTATAAAGGGCTGAAATTGGTTCAGTCCTGTTTAAAAGTGAACTGTAAAATCGGTTGCTAAAAAACCCAAAGAAATCTTCGACAGTTGTTTTCTTAGATTGAATGAAACCTTGTCGCTTCCAAAATCACAATAGTAAACGTGAGACAGATTGGTTTTTTGCTGGTTTTAAGATATTGAGATATTTTTAAATTCTCCATTGTCCATTTAGGGGAAGGATGAGTTAAGTTCTTAAATGTTTCATCGAGTTCTTACTGCAAATCTCTGTATTTATTTACTTGCGCTGCATGAATACAACCAGTATTCCCACCCACATGCACTTGTAAACCCCACTGTCCATCGGCTCCTCTGGGTATCGCACGTACACCCCTACGTACATTTGCAGGACAAAAACCTGGGGCAGGCACACGGCAGGACCAGCAGGTGTGCCTCAACAGGCCGGCTGCCTGCGGCACTGTCCTGCACACGTAGTCATTTCAGCATCATGTGAAGCCTGTTAGTGAGATGCGCAGCCTGCTTTAGGTACGTCTGTAAACACAGCCAGGGGCCTGGTGGCATTAAGAAGCGTCTAAGTACATGTCCGCTTCCAGCAGCGGACCCAGTCACACCTGGGTGCAGAAAATACCTTCCTGAACAGCTACAGTGGAAACACTGCTTTCAAGCCTGCTCAGTGCTCTCCGTTGTTGATACAGAATGCTTGTGAAAATGAAACGCTAATCTACATCGCTCCCCACAATTTTGAGTGTTTTGGCTGTCTAACAGTCAAATTTTGCAAATATAATTGGATTTTTTGTTGCACTTAACTGGCAGTGTCTCCTTCAGGTAGCTGAGAAATCAGATAGTCTCTATCTTGGGAAGAGACAGAGGCAATTTGTGACAGAAGTGTCGCCCTGCCTTACACTTTTAAGCAGTTCTTTTTATTCTGGGATGCTTCACAGCAAGCTGTAAGCAACCTACCCCCAGCAGTTCACCTTTAAATATTCTAGCACTTTAAAACGATCATGTATTTTCTCTTTAATATGGATTTAAATTGTTAGTCATTTAAAAAACAACAAACACTTTTACTAATGGATTTGGAAAGGAAAGCTAGTTTGACTCTATTTAAAACTAAATAGAAGTTCTGAATAGCAGGGATCCACGTGCTCAGACCCTTGCTGTCACAGAGGCTGCCC
>JAVJGJ010000001.1:83621541-83653629 GCA_035590215.1 Microhierax caerulescens | reverse complement strand
CGTGGATTTTTAGCAGAAGCAGGCTCTAATTGCCAGTCTGTCTCTTACTGTTACTCATGTTTTTCATGTCATATCAGACACTTTACATGCTGTGTTCATATGACTATATTTTTCTTAATCCTTTGCCCACATTAAATCCTTAAAAACAGAATTCTGAACAGCTTCGTATCTTTTCTTCTTTTATTTGTATGCATGCCTTTCCTGAAGTCAACTGTGACCGTTTCAAAGAGAGCACACGCTCTGTACACCGCAGATCCAGAAAGTCTAAAAGAGGTCTGTGCTAAGAACCAATAATTTGATTCAAGCTGTAAATTAGCTGAAATTATTTGAGCTGTTTAGTTTTATCTTTTTTATGCCTTTGAACTTTTGGAAAGCAGCGGTTGGAAAATACTGTCACAAAGCAATTCCATAGAGGGTCCTTCTTGGATTCTTTTCTTGGTTGTAATGGGGCTCTTAACCCTGAGCAGTGGGCAATGTCTTGCCCTGGAGAAGTACTTTGGAGTGGGAAGTGTGACTCTGAGACAGTCATTTAGGTATCGGCTGATCCAAGCTTTGGGGAATAAGGGGGATCAGGTCCTGCATCTGTTACAGTCCGTGCAGTCATATTGGATCCCTCCTTGTGTTCTGTGTAAATCCCTTGCATTGGTAGCTGGGAAGGTAACTCCAAACCACCCACTGCAAGAGTAAGTGATACCCACTTACCAGATGCTTCAGTGTCAGCTGGTGGGTGACCTGACAGCCACGAGCGCACGCTACACTCAGTAGTTGCTCCTACATAAGCCCAACCTTTAATGTTCCCCCTCCTGCCAGGACAATCCGAGGGTGCCTCCTAACCCCCCGGCTTCCTCTGTCACACTGCATAGCGCCCATCAGACCTGCCCTCACTGCCTGTCTGTAAGTAGCACCAACAAGCATGTTTCTCTTGCTAGAGCAGTCATCTGCAAGAACCATGCCAATACCATTCCAAGTTAAAATGAAGCCCATTTTGGACTTCTCTGTAAATGTTTAGTATCAATCAATACACATTTCATGTGGTTCCTGGAAACTAGGGATTTTACTCCTTTCCGTCTGTTCCCCACAAAGGAAACTTGTAAACTTGAGAGTACTTGAGAATGTGGTTTTGTAGTCAGTCTTGAATATGTTATAAACCACTTGCATAATGGGTGGCCGCTTTTGTCTTGGGACAGCTGAGTGTCCCTTTCTCCTTCCAGTCTCCCAGCAGGAAGTTGAATGATCCCAGGCACAGAATTCCCTGTGATTAGAGGGTGGAAGGGAATAGACGGTAAATATGGAAGTTTGAATAAAATGCAGCAAACACAAATCTTGACTGTTTGGCTTTGTATATCCTGGTAACGTCCAATTCTTACAACCAAGACAGGCTGAAAATTCTGGAACACTACTTTTGCAGAGAAGTACTCCTCAGAGGATTCAGTGGCTTAGAATAAAGAGGGCAAGCCAACTGTTAAAGTATTTATGAAACGTACGTGCTGTTCTGAAACCTTTATCCATGTTAATAGGTTTGGTAATCTGTGACCTTTTATTGCTATGCTAGAGAAATACCAACATTGCTACTGCACTGTTGTGAAAATCATGTAGGGAAGAAGTTGCACCTTGTTTTTCTTTTCAAAATAACTTTGACAGTTTTCCTTCCCTTCCTCTCCTTGTGGTCTGAACAGAAAGAAACAGACGGAGTGGCAGACAGCATTCCATGTCTACAAGAAGGATGGTGGCGCTGTATGATTACGATCCAAGGGAAAGTTCTCCCAACGTTGATGTTGAGGTACTGACGTAACTGCTCTTGATAAGCGCTGTTACACACTTACAGCAGATGTGCAAAAAAAAGAATCGTACAGGATTACGAACATCAGTTAAGTGTTTTCAGGCAGATGTGGATGGCAAGCTTCTGACTTCAGTGAAAGTAGATTTACGGTTCGTGTTCAAAACCAATCAAAGAATATCCTTTGTAGGATTTATTGAAGGTGGCTCAATACATTATATATAGTCAGCTACGGATATATGTTGTGCAGGGTATGTGTATGCACAGCTATATAACAGAAGTCTGTAAGGAAAAAAAGCATGGAGTACTGAGGAGTAGGGAACAGTTACTTTCCAACTACTGTTTTAGTTTTCCTTCTGATGTTTCAACATAAGAACATGGTTATTTCCAAGAAGCGTCCTAGCTGATGCCGACAAGCCTAGTGATGCGTGCTTTCCAAGCTCTGTAGCATACAGCGCCTCCAAAAATCAGCCCTCGCAACCCAACCCAGAACAGTATAGCGCGGTGGAACAGCATCTGTAACGTAGCGTTTTTTTCTCTTGATTGATGTGCCTGAGCTTTCATGGAAGCATGTTTTTGTGGTAATTTGGTGTGTGTGTGCAACGACATAAGGCTACCTTAAACAGCTCACCATTATCTAGATCTTTGTTATGGGTTTATCTTCCACTTATCTACACACGGTCTCCGTATTTGTTATCAGCAACAACGGAATCACTTTTTACGTTGTCTTTGATGTGAAATAGCAAGTCCCTCGGTCAAGATTCGATGCAGTTTCGTCTGTTTGTACATGCATTGTGGCAGGGTGGTCAGGGTACACTCAAAGCGCTAGAAAATAATTGCTACGTACCTACAAGCTTCCCCAGTGATCCTTTACAGTGTTCTCTTAATTGGTGAGTTGCAGAACAACTTGGAATTTTTTAAAGAAGTGAATTTAAGTATGTGGGACTTAAAGCTTTAAAACGCAGCCAGAATTGTCTTGTATTTCTCAGTGAACCAAATCTGGTTCTAAATTACGGTGTTTCAGAGTAGTTTGGGCAACCAATCAAATAAATTGTACTGATGTTGCAATCATTTTATTTGTTCTCTCTTTCCCATGGCCACAGGAAATTGAAAATAAGTAAAAAACCAAAAAACAAACACCTAATTAAATTACATTTAAACCACAGGCAATTAAAAAGAGCCCAGCACGCTGTTTGCCAATGGCAGACTGGAGGTGCCTGTTACGGAGCCTGTATTGAACAGAATCCAGTGTGGCTCCACAGCAAATTAGCTCCCGAACTTTGTGTTTCAGGAGCAGCAGGCTCAGCTGTACTTGTACCCGTTAGACCTAGCCCTGAGCTCGGCACAGAACGTGGACCTGAACCATGGCCAACTCCTGTGTCTTGTTCCCTCCGCACAGAAGAATGGACTTCAAGGGACCTTTGAAGCCACGTAGCTCAAAGCCTCGAAGGTTGTTCAAGGCTTTGCACAGATGAGTTTGAGGATCTCCAGGGTCCAGTTAGACGCAGCGAGCCCTGTGGGTGTCTAAAAGGCTAGTGGGAGAGGTGCCAGATATAGCACGCTAAAAATAAATATTTAAAGAAGCAAACATAGTTTTTATGGTTTCTTAACATACAGGAGAGGGGGAAATATTACTGGATTTACTATGAATAAAGAAATTATATAAAAAATATATAGAGAGAGTATATATAATATAGAGAGAATAACAGAACATGCACTGTCACGCGTTCCTTTTTCTGCAGGCTGAGCTGACATTCTGCACCGGGGACATTATTACCGTCTTTGGTGAAATTGATGAAGACGGATTTTACTACGTAAGTTGGCTTCTTTTTGGTTTCTTCAGACTGCTACAGGCTATCTCCGCTAGCCTGAATTGTTAAATGACAGCCGGGGGGGACAGCTGCCATCTGATCTAACGGAGATGCCAACCTGTGGGACATGCCTGGGAGCAGTGTCCCTGTGGCATTAGCATCACCACGCCCGGTCCGTCCCAGGGAGGCTGTGGTCACAGCCAGCCCAGTTAGAGCTGGGATGGGAACCAGGCCTCGCAGCTGCTGCGCAGGCTGCAGCACAACCCGGGAAGCTCCCTTCGGTGGAGATCGTATGGCGCCGAGCACGCGCCGCTTCCGCACCTTTTCAGGGGCTGTTGTTCGTGCAGCTCAGAGCTGCCTCTGGCGTTGCCTAAGTAATAATTGCGTCACTTCGTCTGCTGGGAAATGTGTATTTTGATCACACGTATCCACGTCAAGACATGACTGACTTCTGATAGGTACAGCTTTCCATGTGGGAGAAGAACCTAGACGCAGCCTGTCTCTACAGTAAAGGGTTATTTGATTAACATAAATTAATACAATAGTTCAGCAGTCTTTTAAGCACTCGTTAAATGATCACGCTACTTTGTCATTCCTTAACGAGTGTGATGGTGGTAGACAATACTCCAGCATTGCTTGCCCAGCTGAACGGTCTTCAGGTTGACAGTACCTGCCAATCTGCACCCGAACATGCCTTTCCCACACCCAGGGTGTACTGGCCCTGAAAACAGGCCCAGCTGTTTCTTTCAGATACATTGTAGAAGTGACCCCTGTTGAGGCCCAAAGGAGTAGTTTGATCATCTCAGAAGCGCCTTCAGGCTGTGCAGCCCAGCAGCACACATACCTACGGCACTGCAGTTCCAAGGACCCAAGTCCAGAAACTATGGGAATTCAGTTCCTGCTTCTCCATTGCACATAGGTGAAGAACACAGGCATGCATTGCTCCCTGTTACGCACACTAGCTCTTGTGATCTTCAAAAGTGTGTAAGCTTCTAAGGTCCTGTGTCACCTTAGATGGGTAGTTCCTCTTCCTCGCTGACTCTGAAATAGTCAAAAGTATTTCCTTCC
This sequence comes from Microhierax caerulescens, assembly GCA_035590215.1. Classification (NCBI taxonomy): domain Eukaryota; kingdom Metazoa; phylum Chordata; class Aves; order Falconiformes; family Falconidae; genus Microhierax; species Microhierax caerulescens. Next base: position 83,648,973 of record JAVJGJ010000001.1, on the reverse strand, counting down.
CTTCTTGGGAACCTAAGTTTGCTTTAATTAAAACACAGGCTGAAACTTTCCTTGTGTTGCAGGGTGAACTTAATGGACAAAAGGGGCTGGTTCCTTCCAACTTCCTTGAAGAAGTGCCTGATGATGTTGAAGTCTACCTATCTGACGCACCCTCACGATATGTTCATGATACACCGATGCGTACAAAAGCAAAAAGGGTAAGCAACTGAATAAGAAAACCTTAAAACTTTTTATTTTCCATTCCATTGTCTCCTATATAATTTAGGCATTATTTCTAACTTTTTAAATCCATTTGCCCATTTGAAATGAACTTCCAAATATATAAAACGTAAGGAAAAATGACTTGACTTAGCCTTCCACTAGCTAATTACATTTGTAAAGGAAGAAACTAAATTTACCATTTGATTGCAGTCATTACGGTACCTTCCATTATAATTTGAGTTTAAGCAGCTTCTCCCCGGTGAAAGTAGTTACTTCCTAATAATTCTGAACTACTCTTACTGCCTGCAATATCTAGAGGAAAGCAAAAGTTCTTGTGGACAAAAAGACTGGTACAAGCATTCCTTTAAATACAGACCGTAAATGCAGCCGATAGACAGTGTTCGTCTTTCAATCCTTAAGACTTCCTGTTCTAACTGGCATTAGTTAATTGCCAGAGACTTCTCTTCTATGAAAGACTAATCATGTTTAGAGTATCTCATTTTTGGTTTTGTTTCATCACTGCAATATTTTTATATATTATATATTTTATATATATTTTTATTTCTTTGCTCATCTGCTTGGAAACAGAAGAAGAGTGTTCATTTCACACCTTAATAAGGCAATGTAGCCTTCACGTAAGTGAACAACTGAAGATACCAATAGAGATTTCAGTTACAGCTACCTGGCTCTCTAATGCAAGTCTTGAAACGTAATTGTGGGGGAAAAAAAAGAAATATGTCTCCAAAGTCCTTGGCCACCGAAGAACAGGCTGTATGCTTTTACTATTATCTAGCCAAGTCAATTTAGTTTTTTTAGGAGACAAATCCTTAAAAAAGGAATCCTTAGGAATATGTCAATTGGACCTTGCTTTATGAAGGTCAACGTTTGGAACATATTTCTTCAAAAGCTAAATGTTTATGTTTACATAGAAAGGAGAGTTTGATGTCTAACTACCCTACAAACAAAAGCTGCATATTGCATTGTTAGCCAAGCTGGGATGTAAAAATGCCAAGCTCCTGTATCAAGAGAAAAGCACAAGACCCCCAACCCTTAAAGAATGTACAGATGAAACGTAAGCTGATACGTACGGTAGTTTACAAGGGTATAGTTGGTTTTGAAACTCATTACGCTGAAATACAGCTACTTAAATTGCCTGCCTTAAAATGTGTTTTCCATAATCGATTATACCCCAGTTTGCCTAAGACCGACTATTCAACAATTCTAAAAAAATCCCTTCCTATGGTATAATTTGCTTGGATTTTTCCTAGAAAGTGCACATTTGAAATATTAGTAACTGTTTGGTTTACCAATGCAATACAAGTCTCAGTACGAAACATGCAGCTCACTGAATGAATGCATTAGACTAAATACATGGTATCTTCAGGTGTACGTTGGGGTGCTTTACCAAGTTGGTTTTTTTCATTAGAATTAGACCTTGATTAAAAATCAAAGTAGGCTTGAAGCCCCTTTGCTTAACTCACTGTTGCACAACAAGCCAGTAAATTGCTAATGTTTTAACTTGAAATGTGAGATCACAGGGATCCCTAAGGCATGGACTCTACTACAAAAATATCATCCTAACTGATAGTATCACACTTTGTCAGCCGGGCACTGTAGTTAGGACAGGCTGAGTATAAGTAGTTTTAGCATTTTCATTCAAGTGCTTTTGAGGATTGGAAAAAATGGTAATTAAAAAATAGCTGTTTAAAATATTTAGGAATGCTGTCATCTAACTGTCGTGCAAGTATTCACCTTCATTCAGCAACCTCATAGCTGCAGCATACACATCAAGCAGTCAGGGTCTTTAAGCTTTCTTTGATTGCGATTAAGGTTCATTTTAGCTTTTGCTTTTGCTTTCTTTTTGTTTGGATTTTTGTTGTTTGTTTTTTTTTAAGCCAGTGTGCCATCTTCTCAAATCTGTACATAAAGTTTGCCAGCCAATTTTAAAGAAAAGGCATTTAAAGGACAGTAAAAAATAAGTGATCATGTAGCATTTTACGTTCTTCTGAGGACAGTTTGGCTTCTGTAGATGGCTAATCTGTAGTAATTAACATTTATTTTTCTTAAATTAAAGCTAAAATCATCCCTCTTCTTTTTTTGTACTATCAGAGTACTGAAATGCAAAGCCAAAACCAGTTGTGTAGCTTTTGTGGCGATAACTATGGCAAAACAAGTGTATCCAACCCTTCCTTTAAAAAAGTATAACCAAAACAGGGCTCTGTTGGAGTGTTTTCTATTGTCTAGACTTCTGCTCAAAATTTATGTATTTTCCATAAGCCCATGCCGTATTTTAAGCCACAAGGAAGAAAGGAACTGTCCCTTTTGTTTAAGTGGGTAATGTGACAAGTGATGTTACCAACTTTCTTGATGATAACAGCTTTTAAGCTTTCAAACATTCAATAAATTATAACAATGTACCTAATAGGTTCCTCCTGAGAATACAGGTACATCACGGAGAGCACCATCCCCCACAGTTCATCTCCATTCTGGGTCACCTACGTCACCTATGGGTTCTGGTAGTCCCGGGAGAGGCAGGGATATGTCCTCGAAAAAGAAAAAGGGGCTGCTTTCCAAAGGCAAGAAACTGCTGAAAAAGCTTGGTGCAGTGAAATGATTCATGTACTCCTGGACAACCTGTAAAGCTTCCAGTCTGTGTAAATTTTTTTAAAAAAAAAACCATCAAAACTAGGGCTTTCATGACTACGCAGTACAACTTTACCAAACCTTTGCGTTTTTAACTCTGACATCAATAGAATCATGTGAATTGCTTAATCAAAACAGCAAGAAAAAAGGAAGTGGATTTGTTGTTGCAAATATTTTTTTCTTAATAAATACATAAATAAATGTTGTGGGATTAAGACCAGAAGAAACATGGTTTTATTTGAAGTCAACTCAACACCTGCAACTCCATGGGATAAATCTCAGCCTTTAGTCTCCTTTTACCATCAATGGGGGGAAGAAAACTCTATCTATTGATTCCTAGTTCAGAGAGCTCTCCCTCCTGTATCTAAAATCATAAACAAAAATGGTCTTGAAACTCCTAGTTTAACCAGCCTTGATGTTTTGCCTTATTAATGCACAACGATTTGTACTGTCAAATAAATATACAGCGTATACTTTGTATGTACTGTGTATTCAACTGTCTTCATCTTCCCTAAAACATGGTATTTAAGACCAAGTACTATGTTACCGACTCCATTAAATGTCTGATGTAAGCCCTGGGAGTTTGAAAGTGCTGTGCAAAATGGTTGGTTTTTTTTTGGTTTTTTTTTTTTGCTTCTCCCATCCCTCAACCAAACCCCTTGTATTGATTTATTTTGTCAACATTCTTCCTCAACTGAAATCAGACACTGTAAGTTATCAGAGACTCACCCAGTTTCAACTATACAGCCTCCAGTTTTGGAGTTCCTGGCTCACCATTCCAAATTAGCGGGGGGGGGGAAGAATGAAAAACACAAAAAACCCACCATGAGAAACCTTTACTCCCCCTCCTTTTTTCCTGCAGAGGCACAGTCCTAAGTTAAAAGGCATTTTCATATCGCTGATGTCAGAATCAAGATACGTGTAACGTACACAAGCCGTAGCCAGTAAAAAGGCTGCAACAGGTGATAATGAAGTATTAATTGCAATATTGGCATCTCAAGAAAAAGAACACATTGATGGCAGTCATTGGCTGTGTTACTATTTTGTAATTCTTGTCCATTTGTAAATTGTTTTTACTGTTTATACATACTTTTCAGACTGCCTTTCTTTTTGTAATTTAAAGAAGGTTTATAGATGAATGATCAAAGCTTCCCCATTGTGTCTTCAGATAATAATGTAAATTACTGTAAGATACCGTGTGCTAGGTAACATTTAATTAAATAACCGGCCTAAAGTTGTGGTAAAGTACTGTGTGGGTGTGTGCATGTGTACAACTGTTGTGTATTATATTTTATATAAATAAATAATTTGATATTTTGTAGAGTGCAGTATGTTTCATGGATCTACTGTATCAGCTGCCTGATTATTGTGTTTAGGATTAGGCACCATGGGTAAGACACACGCCCAGGGAGCCGTTACTAAAGCTGCGTGCTCCAACCCTGCACCCATGTGGAGAAGGAACAGCCCACAGTGACCATTTCCTACCTTTCTGTAGCTGACGAAAGGAAGCAGCTGCAAAAGCTCCTTTTCTGTTGACCTCAAATGACACAAACCAGATCAGAACAAATAGCCAGGACAGGTGTAATATGAGTGATAGTAACTAGGAAGAAATACAAAATAGGGAAAGCTGAAAGCACAAAATACTTGCCATAATCCCCCAAGTCTTTCTTCATTACAAATTTAATGTGGAAATGCTTTTGCAGCCTTTAGGAGAGGAAAAAACCCCTGAACTGAATATAAATTACAGAGCTCCCTCATTTTTCAGAGCTGTCAGCTGCTGAAGTTTACTGTAGAATAAAGGCATATCTGAACACGAGAGTCTGGGGGGTTTCCAGAGGTAATAAATGGTTGGAAAGATACACTAGTGTTATGTCACATTGTATGCCCAGAGCCCAGTCTTGAAGTACGTAAGCAAAGACACCTAACACGATCCAGTGAGCAAGGACTACAGCAACCACTTTATTTAAATCTCACAAAGAAAAGGAACAAGGTTTGCAACAAGTCAGTTGAAGAAACCAGCACTAATCCAAACTGTTCGCTAGGCGCTACTTTTGTCTCTGCGCCTGATAAGGCAAAAATCTGAAACCAGCTTCCATCAACACAACTGCTCTTTGCTTTACAAATTAAGCTACTCCTGCTGAGTTGTTACCAAGGGAAACCTTAGAAGTACAACACAAACCTGGACCTAAGTGCTTCCCGTTACTTGGAACTGCACAACCAAAAAGCAAACCAGCCAACCAAACATGAATAGTAAAACTATCTACCTTTTTGCACATCTGTGCACTGATACTCTTTTATGGACATTACTCTTCTCATTTAACAAGCATGCAGTAAAACAAAGTCAACCAAGCAATACAGTGCATTCCAGTTCCGAATTTGCAGTTGTCCAAAAAAGCAATTTACTCACACCACGTAGTAAGTATGAAGTTCAAAGACAAAGTACATCAATAGGACAGTCTGTTCTCAATCACACAGCTCCCACAACAGCATTTAAGCTTAGTCAAAGTCATCACCTTCTGTGGAGAGAATAGTGAAGTCTTAGATAATAAAGGTGCCCCTACAGCTGTGATAAGATACAGAAGTAATTTTGCCATACACAGAACTTCCTCCTCAGCTACGCCAGTTGGAAAACATCCCCCTTCCTGCTACTCCTAGGGAGACACAGGTGAGCACAAGAGTTTCTAGTCCACCTCCAAATCACTTGCAAGGGTGACCATTAAAAATCCTTCCACAGGTTGTGCAGCACTATGCAATCTTAGAACACAACCTCGATAACCAAGATTGTCCAACAACCTTTTTTTGCTAAACAAAATATTTCAGGAGAAAAATTGCTGCCCTTAACAGCCAACAAAAACTAGGAGGCAACAATTGCATTTAGAAAACTAAAAAGTGTGATGTGCTACTGGAGAAGCTTGGATTTTGCTCTGCGTAACTGCGTGTCTGGTATGCTGAAAATAACACAGAGACCTCAAAACCATAAAAGAACAACTGATAATCTTTCATGAAGAATCCTAGAAACGCTTTAGTAAATCGGTATTATAAGATAGTAAGAAATTGCGTAGGTTTTATAGCAAGCAGAGACCTATTCAAAATCCAGATCTGCCAACTTCAGCTTTTTCCTGCTACAATGACAACGTTTCACAACTGCAGATACTCATTCTCCCATGCACATCTCTTAAGAAAAACAAAAACCCCAGACAATTCCACATTCCCTAAAAAGGAACTCAGTAACTCAAAGATAATAACTCAGCTGGTAACTCAGCTTCAAAGATAGTAAAGTCTGTCTGAAAGCAACAGATCTGGTTCTCTGTGAATACTTTGACCAACAAGGAAAGCCAGTTTATGAGCATACTGGCACGGAGCAGGTACTCGGATAACACCCTGCAGAAGTAAAAAAAAAAAAAAAATAGTTATTTTCAGGTCATTGCAACAAGCATGCATTCACTGTAACAAAGACAGTCCTGGAATTCAAAAGTCTGGATACATATAAAATTCTTATTCCCTATAGTTTATGCCAATTTGTGCAAACAACATTACATACCCTGAACACATTAAAAAACCATGCTCTGTAGAAGCAAAAAGCTTCCCAACTCCATCCCCCTCCTCGTGCCAAAAGCGCCTCTTACGCGGGTTTACATTTGATGCTGGATCTCACAGAAGGCGGGATGCGGGTAAAGTCACATGAAGTATTTATGATTACTGAACTGATGAATCTAAAGCGCACCTCAGCGTGAGGCGATGGTGTGCTAACCTCGGCATGCAACGGAAGATGCCTCAGCTGAAATGGAGGAACATCATTCCATCTCCACACAAAGAAGTGAGTATTTCTGCAGCTAATTAATCATTTCAGTTTTGCTTCTGACACAGGATTTGGGACTAAAATAACAAGTATTTTCCAGTGAGAATAAATGCTACTTTTGTCTTCAGACTTCAGGACTGTGATTATAAAAGGTCGAGCTCTCAAACTACCCCTGTAGGTCAACAGGTGTACTTGCAGGCTTTTTGGATCTGCATGGGTGTTGTAAGGATACCTTTTTCTACCTCTGTCGGTCGTTACTGCGTGGAGATGTGCAATCTTCGAAAAATACTGTGATTTCCCAGAGAAAGTACTTACCGACCAGTTGTAGTACATGTGGCAAAGCTTGTACGTTAAACGTTGTACATGATCTGGTTTCAGTTTGCTAGTGTCATAAATTACGTTATAATGAGTGGGCGCAACACAACCGTTTTTCACTGCTTGGCTCACAATAAAGAAATCATACCTGTAACAGGAAAAAGAAACCCTCAGAATTCTGATACAGAAAGGGCTGCTTTTCTTGGAAAAATGCAACCCCCCACGGATTTGTCCTACTTAAGCATACTAAGTAAACCCCAAAGGGATGCCTGTGCTTTGGACAACATAATCAGTTTTCTTTCTTTCTGAAAGGCCAGGAGATCTGGAAGAAAGTAAATGCTCTTATTATATGGAAAAATGACGAAGACCCTAACCATTCATCATATACATACACAGCCCGATAGCCACCCTGGACACATACTGAACTGATGCTCCTCCTTTACTCTAGCACCCAAGCCATGTTTAGATGTTTGTCACCTATTGCAACACTTGGAACACCTGCAGCAAGTTGGCAAAACAACAAGAGAGAAAGGCGAAACTATCAGACCTATGCTGCCACAGATGACTGCACTGCTCCCTACGTGCTCCAGCGTTCCTTGACCAAAATCAAACCTTCCATCACGTACTGCATCAGCTTCTCATTTCCCATGTACCTGACCCCAAGCGTCATGGAGCGCAGCCTGCAAAACTGCTCGATGCCAACAGCAAGCGACGTCAGTGAGATCCGTGTACATGTTTTACCCACACACATAACTGTACAATCCCGAATCTCCTTCTAGTGACTTCCCAACCACCACAGAATACTTCCAGCACTTGCTCATAAAATGCACCCTTACAAAGTAACAAGATTTATATGCAATGCCAGAAGTAGAGCCAGCCAGAGTTTAAATGTCAGGTAAAGGACAGCTGGGCAATCCTATCCATAGGCACTCATTTGGTACTAAACCTTCAAAAATCAAAAAAAGGAACCCCCAAAAGTGAAACACACACATACACACTTACTTAAAGTGTATGTAATACTCTAAACATATACAAATACTGCATATTGAAACCATGAACTACTGCATAGCGAATTTGTAAAAGCTAAGCTTGTCCATTTCTTTCACCTATACGTTCACGATGATTTTTTTCAAAAGGCCGCCAGCGTGGAAAGTATTCTTCTGCTTGATCCCACAATCAGTTTAATATCAGATATATTTCCTTTATTATCAGGTTGCCAGCAAACAGAGGTGTTACTTCTACACCAACTTACCACTCTGGTCTGGTAACCACCACGTCAACAACAGTACCAGGGGGTGGGTTTGTAGTTGCTCCATCACAATGTGCAAAGAACCTGGTATTCACTCGTTTCTTCACAACTATCACAGTAAGTCTTGGACTAAAATAAAACATCAAGAAAAGAAAAAAAACCCCAAATGTTATTCAGAAAAACTGCACTAAGAGTTCTTCAGGAACAGATTCTGTAGAGCTTCAAATTAAAAGCAATTAATTTAGAGTTCTCCTGGGCATTAATTTCATGTGTAAGTCTTCACTCATTCATTGATTTAAAACAGAAAATCGTAACTTTCAATTTTTAGTTTCAGGTGCAACGTCAACGCTATTTCTCACCAATCCAGCTTATTATATTTAACTTTTAATTAAGGGAGACACAATGAAGACCAAAACAGGATCTTCTAAACACAGACCTGATTTATACTATATCTCTACCTCATCTTTTTATACAGAAAACACAGTGTTTTAACAGTATTTTTGGTAAAGAGCAAGCCATTTACAGAAACTAAACAGAAGTAGTAAGCACTTCCTACTTGCTGTAACTTGTGCTCTGCTTGCCTGTGGGATCGGGAAATATTCTTGTTTTTCAGAGCAGATTAAGAAACAACCAGATTAAGTCACTGCGGCTGCTAAGTTTTAAAGCAGAATGTTGAAAACTCTGCAGAACGTAAGTGACTGGACAGCAGACAGTCCTTTCAGAAGTGGAAAGAAGTAAACGGGCCTACCAGAGACATGCAACAGTAACCAGCTTTTTCCACCAGTTCACCACATGCATCAAGAATGCCTAAAGCATATGTGTGTCTATGTGTGTGTATTGAATACTCAGGTGGTGCATGTACTAAAAACTGTTCGTATTATAAGTCAGGTATCTCAAATAATGTAAACAGTCACCATAACAGCAATTATTTGAGCTCAAGTAAAAATAAGTAAGGATGAAGAGACGACACCATCTTCATCTGTAACCACTCTTTGTATCTCGGCATGTACTCCTCTTGCAGTATGAAAAAGAAGGTCGGTGGAAACACTTACTTGTAGTCTTTACCAACACTCTTCAGGCAAGCCAGAAATTGAGGAACTTCATAATTAACCACAGTATTTAGTTGTCCATCTCCTACTCCATCACGATACACAATAATACGAGAGGGCAAATACTTATTCCACTTGAACCAGTCTCTGAGAGCAGCTTTAAATAAAATCAAAAGCATAAAAGCTGTTAGCTACAACAACAATTTATACCAAAACAAAAATTGATTTTTATTAATGGAAAAACAGCAGTAAGTTTTTAAACCTAAGGTCATCAGTCTTTCGGTCACCTGAAGGAGGTATGCATTATGGTACACAAATGTTACCTGCAAAAAGTATGCTGGTTTACCAGTGCACCAATGGAAAAAGGAAGAACCTAAGAAGATTATCTACTCTGCTGGTGCTGGCCGCTCTCACAGAAAGAAGCTGTCGTCCTTTAAATCTCTGTCCTTTAAAGCATTCTTTGAGGTGCTTTGACAAGTATTACTTAATTATTGTTAAGAAGTAGGGGAACCAATAAGAGAATGTAGACAAAAAAGCCATTGATTTTCAGCAGTATTTACAACTGTATTTTTGATCTGGTTTTATCTAAATGCAAGGTTGGTAACGCTGCGCCCTCAATGCAGCTGAGGCATGTTTTGAGGAAGCTGAAGGGTCATTGCTTAGATCTGACTCAACAAAAGCAGAAAGCCTTCCCTTACTTTGCAAGCAGGCTTTGAGCCCATCCACAAGTTCTTGCCCACGACCTTGAACAGCACAGCGGGAGAACCACCTGTGAAGAACATGATGAAAGATGACCTTCAAAGCATTTCCCAGGCTTACTTCAGTGAAGTTATTTCTAAAATGGCTACAACCACTTAGTCTTTATGGGTACTGTGGGTCAATGCAGTGAAGCAAGAGTTAGTGTACTGTGAGACTGTTTCCCTCATGAAGAAGCCCCTATGGTAAGACAAAAGCCTTAGCACCACGTGCAGTTCCTCTCCATCAGAACACTCACACAAGTCAACTCACAGAGCAGAAAAGCCTGATGCCCTCCATTCATCCCAGCCCTTGCCCCACCTTTTGTCCCCTCTCCCAAGCACTGTGGAAGGAGGACAAGGCTGTTCCTTAAGGGATGCAGTGGAAAAAACCCCCTCACAATATATAGTTATTAACAACATTCACTAAATCAGTTTGGACATTCTCATGATGGCCCACCACATTCAAGCTACTTCTCAGCAAAGTCAAGATGTTTCTTTGGCATTCAAATCTTACCGTGTCATAGTTTGATTCAGGCTAGCAACAAATCCTGCAATTGACTGCTTTCCAGATAAAGTGTCATGGTAACAATCAATTCCCACAACCATCACCTGTTTAAGCTTAAAAGGAATCAATACAGAACACACATTATCAGTACATGAAGACATGCCAAAGCACCTCCGTCCTATAGTGTAACAAGACCCTGACATAAGTGGTACAGTTCCAGGACAATTCTTTAATTAAACGTCTCCTTATGTCATATTTCACCTCATGCCTCTTCTCACCAGCACAAAACAAACTACATGAAGAACAAGCAACTTTTTTTTTTTTTTGGGGGGGGGGAGGCTTGCTTTTAAATAAGGCCCAAAAGAACACAGTTACCATTTAAAAAAAAAATATTACTTACTGGAATCTCAACACTCCAAAGTTCTCCACCCATTTTACAGTTCATTTGTAAGGCAATTTTCGTTGCTATGGCCATAGCAGTCTGAGGCTTGCTTAAAGTGCGAGCAATCACACACTGACTTGGAGTGGGACAATCTGTACATAAGTATTTCTTGATAGCATCATATTTATCCTTTCGGGAACTGGACAAAATACAAACTGCCTTTAAAGAAAAAAAGAAGCAGCTGCATACTGACATTTGCATAACAGTTGTAGTTCTTTAAGAGAAGCTTCTTATGCTCAAGAGAAATTCAAACATTCACAGTGCAAGCAACTGCTGAAAAGGGTCAGTGTCCATACTTCAGAGCCAAGTACAAAGGCTCTTTTCCAGAACAATACCCATAGTTAGTCCGAGGTTTGAATAGCAGTACGAGTAGGCATGTAGTAGGTAACTCAGGAGCCAAGAGTTTTATTTCTGAGAACGAATCCCACTAGTCTTAAAAACACCAATTACAGAGATTAACAAGATTTGAAATTATGGATTCAAATACATACTATATTTGTGTCGGGGGTAATACTTTGCTGTAAACCCCTTAAATAAGCTTCTGTTCTATCATCTACTTCAATCCTGAAAAGGAAAGGAAAAAATAGGTACAGAAAAAAAACCCCAACTAACAGCTACTGAAACTTCAGCAAAAACATAAATGCTCATTATGCATCAGTACTGTATGAACTGTCACATTTATAGCTATTAATAAACATACAATATTCACACATTTTGAGGATTAAGAGGAATCGTCCTCAACTTTGTCTTCCAAAAGCAATTAAATTCAAAGTGAAAAGCAAGCACAGGTACTCAAATGATGATATATGCAACAAAAACTAATCAGAACATAACTGAAGTCAGCAAGAAAACACGTACTCCTTGTATTAAATAGATATGACTCTGCCTGAGAAGGCTTTCCTCAATGGCCGTATGTCTAGTACTGTTTGGTTTGACCATGCTTTGACCCCCAGGGAAAGCTCTCACAAATAAAAGCACGAGTAAGAAAGTCAGCATGCACATTGTTTTTGCCTGGGACTGAAAGCAACTTGTTAATTTATTAAAAATCTCACAGAAATTGATAGTGTAGTATGTCACACTGCCTCCTCATGTACAAGCCCAAGCATGCTAACAGACACACCTTAGTAAGTATAAAATAATTTTTCCATCAGCTTTCTAAAGAGACTTACATGGTTGCCTTGCTCATTTTGATTCCCATAGATGGTGTGACTTTAAACAGATTCTGAAGTAGCGTATTAGCAACATCACAGTTGCGCCGTGTGTATACTAATAACCAGTTGTCCAAAGGCTTCGCGCAGATTAAAGGAGTTCCCCTAGTCTCCTTCAACCAGTCCGCAAACTGAGGATTGTAATTAAACTGCAAATAAGAGATGGTAGAGAAAGAAAAATCGGCATCCTGGCAAAGAAGCTATACCACAACTACTTCCACATACACATCAAGAATAGACTGTCACACTTCTGCCTAGAACAAATGACTTTATTTGTTCCTTTACTGCTACTGTCCCTACTTTAAAATAAGCTTTATCTAGCCCTTTCAAGAAATCCTGCACTCTTCAAATGTTTCATTCATACTTATGCAAAGACAGGTAGAATTTTTAGACCAGGTAAGTTGTTACTATTTGTAGCACAAAATCTGTGCAGCAAAGACACGGCTGTTTATGTATTCACTTACTTTTCACATATTTTTAACAAGGTAACTCCTTGAGAAAAAGAAAAGTACTATTACAAAGAAGACATCAGACCTTTTCAGTAACAAGAATAAAAAAGGCTTTACCAAATACACAGATATACAGATCATGATACTGTAAAATGTCCTTTTCCATCTAGCAACCATTCCAAACAAACAAAAAGATCTCTACTACAGAGCAAATGTATGTTGTTTGTGGCATAATTTAATTTTATAGCATATGTTTTATGACTTAATTGAAATCTAAGTTATTCATACTGAAGAGTCACCCTACCTTTGAGTGAACAGATATCATATGTGGTCTATCTACTGATACTGAAATAATTAGTGGCTTTTCATTTTAAGACGTTTGTATTCTAATAAATGGGAACCAGTCAGAAACATCCCTAGTCTCCTAGTTTGTGTATCTGAAATTACTTTGTTTACACAGAGGGACTGTTCTGCAAGGAAGATACTATGGTAATGCAAGTCAGAAAAAATCTTCAGGGGTTTCTAAACAGAACCTGTAAACAATTTCAGAAGTTTGCAAGTCCTCTGCTTGCACAAAGACTTCTGTATAATGTTTTCACTCATAATCCTTCATTTGTAAACCAACAAGTAGTGTTTCCTTCCTTAATAAATTGCTTCACCAGTGAGAGATCCAGAAGATATCAGAAGTTGTTTTATTTACCGCAGTTCCTGATTGAAGGATCTTTTCTCCTTGAACAACTCTTCCCGTAAAGGATAACAGATTAGAATCAAAGCTTAAACCCCAGTCTCGGAGTTCCTTCTGAACATTGTCATCTCTGTTTAAAAACAAGATTTAAATTAAACCAAAGAAATATGTACTTGCTGAGACTTTAAAAAAACAAAAAAAAAAAACAAAACCAAACAAACTGTAAGATTTCAAAAGTTTTGTTGCAAGTAAAAAGTTTTGTCACGAAAAATCTGTAAGATAAAGAAGTACAAAAGATATGAAGATATCATACTTTTGGATGTAGTCAATAAGTTTTCCAATTTCACACTGTCTTTGCTCAGGTGGCAGTCGTGTATGAATAGCCAAGTCTTTCATCATATTAAAATCACTACGCATCTTCTCAGTTAATCCTGTTAATAGCAAAATGCTTTTCTGAGTAAAAGTTAGACTAAGGACTAAAAGTAAACTTGCAAGTCATGCAGATTAGCTATGCATGTACTGCAGACACGTAAAGTGGTATCAGCAGTATCAAGGTTTTCAGTTGCTCCCTGTACATACATTCCCATCTGCACTAGGAAAAAGGAAAAAAAAAAAAAAAAAATCTGCATTTTTGCACTTGAGAAGAAACTACACAAGACATACAGCTCTGTATTTACATTCCTAGCAAACAATTCTGAGATGGAAAGGTACTGCTAGTGCAAAATCAGTATCTCAGAGGAAAATACATATTTACCTATCATACAAAATTGTAAATTTTTAGCAAACTCCTGTTTCAGTGGAAGTTCTGCTGCCAAAAAAAATGCTACAAGGTATCAGGAGAATAATGCTGAAACATTGTATGCAAAGAATATGCAACATCAAAATCCCTGGAACTTTTCAGCCTCATGTAAACATAATCTTTTAGCTAGAAAACTTGTTTCTAAAAATCACATTTAATACAAAAAAATAATACAAACATTCCTACTGAACTTGAGAAGAGGCTGCTGTCAGAACACCAGTTTCAGTAGGCATTATGGTTGGACAGATGCTTTGTCAGTGGGCTGACCCTGACTGGAGGCCAGGTGACCACCAAAGCTGCTTTGTCACTCCCCTCCTCAACCGGACAGGGGGGAGGAAATACAACAAAAAGCTCGTGGGTTGAGATAAGGATAGTAACTGGGAGAGGTAACTGGCAAAACATGTACTGAACACAGCTAGAGAGTGCAGAGTGAAACAATGGTGGGGAATTTCTGTTGTGGTGGTGAAGCAACAAGGGGAGGATTGTGTGTAAATTGTCCACTTCCATTTGGTGTTGTTACGATGTTATTTTGATTTTGGTGGGGGGAATTTTTTTTTCTTGATGCGAGTAAAATCTGTGAAGTTTGTGTGATGAATGCAGATTTTAAGGAAAATTCTTAAATATGTGGTTCACAGAACAGAGGTGGGGTGTGGAAAGCAAGTTCTTACAGAAGCCAACTCCGTAGTTGCCATACCTTGCCATACAAACCCAGTACACTTTGATATGAAAAAACGCTACAGTACCTGTCAGGAAGCACAGCTCGGGAATTAGCACCACAGGTCCTGGCATCACACTCCCTCTCTTCCTCCTAGACTGACTGATCAAGACAGGCTGGTTCAAATCAGTAATATCTTGATTGTATTGCTGTATTAGAAATACATACTGTATGTTAGTTTATTCATAACAAACTCAGTTTTCTTAAGCATAATGCTCACTTTAGAACATGAGTATTTTTCCTAGAACAAACAAAACCAATACAAATGCAACCAGCAACTTTTTTTCAATTAGCACGTCTAACTTGAAAGGAACTCCTTTTGTCAGAAGCAGCCAAATGGGGAAGCACTATTCTCTCTGTTGATGCCATCAAACTACTGACTTGCAAGAGACAACAGAAGCCATGCTTCTGCCTTGCTTGAGCCAATTACCACCCAGAGTTTGGGTTCCTCATTCCAATTCAGTAACGAACATTGCTGCCCCACAGAGCAGTTTACTCCCAAGGCATCACAGGAATCCAAGTGAAGTTTCTGAAATTCAATCCTCCCACAACCTTTCCTTGCATCTGGCAAGAGTTGGTCTGTCTAGCAGTCACTAATTTAGTTCAAAAAAAAAAACAAACCACAAAAGGTGACAAGCTGACGGTCAACAAACATACTTCAAAGTTTAACTCTTCCTTCTTCTTAAAGGGAACCACACCTCAGAAACTATTCAAAGGCTAACATTTTTTGTAAAAAAAAGTAGGATCACAGCAAAGGCAAGATGGCAGAGAAAATTTGTAATTTATAAACTCCATCCTGAACTAGAATGGATAATATTAATTTTGCTGCTAGCTTATTAAGCCCTACCCTGTTTTCATTTGAGACTGATGTGCAGAAAGATTTCACAATTACAGTGGCAGGCCCATAAACTTTGCTGCAAAGAACCAAAAGTATCAAAGAGTAATTTCTCTTAAGATGATTGTCCATATATTCCACCTCCAGTAAAGTATCAGCAAACATGCTGAGGGTACACTCCGTCCCACCCCATCACCCACATCATCAATAGAGATGTTAAACAGGACCAGACAAAGTACCGAGCCCTGGAGTACACCGATAGTTACTGGACTCCAGATACATTATCATGCCACCCATCGCCATGCTCTAGGCCTGTCCATGCAGCCATTTTTCAATCCACTTCATTGTCTGCTCGTCCGGCCCATGCTTCACCAGCTTCTCTACAAGGATCTTACAGGAGCCAGTGTCAAAAGCCTTACTGAAGTCTAGGTAGACAATACCCGCTGCTTTCCCCTCATCTACGAAGCCAGTCATTTCATCACAGAAGTTTATCAGGTTGGTCAAGCATGACTTTCCCCTGGGGAAGCCACGCTGACTGCTCCTCATGACTTTCTATGTCCTTCAGGTGCCTGGAAATGTTTCCAGGATTAGCTGCTCCATCACCTTCCCAGGGATCAACATGAAGCTGACTGGCCCATATTTCCCTGCGTCATCCTCCTTGAACTTCTCGTAGGACCGAAGACAGGAGTGACTTTTTATTTCCTCCAGCCCTTGGGCACTTATCCCCTATCACCAACATCATTCAAAGATTATTGACAGTGGCCTGACAACATGAGCCAGGTGCCTCAGTTACTTGTAGGTGCAATACATCCGGGCCGATGGACTTAGCTATGTGTAACCTGCTCAAGTATTCCCTGACCTAATTCTCTTCCACCAACGATATATCTTCCTTGCTCCAGACTTTTCCCTGGCCTCTGGGGCCTGGCAATCCTGAATGGCCGTCTCTCTAGTAAAGACTGAGGCAAAGGCAGCATTCAGCACCTCATCTTTTTCCACATCCTATGTCACCAGGGGCCCTGACTCATGCACAGCAGTGGGGTCAAATTTTCCCTAGTCTTCCTTTTGTTGCTTATGTACTTATAGAAGCCCTTCCTATTGCCTTTAACATTCCGGGCCAGATTCAATTTCAGTTGGGCTTTGGCTTTCCCTATCTCGTTTCTGCACGCTGGGCCAGTGTCTCCATATTCCTCCCAGATTACCTGTCTCTGCTTCCACCTTCTGTATGTCTCCTTTCTGAGTTTTCCCAGGAGCTCCTAGTTCATCCATGTAGGCCCCCTGGTATTTTTGCCTGACTGACTACTCATTGGGATGCACTACTCATGCTGAATCATGCTGCATATGTTACTTACTGCTCTCAGATTACACAGTATTCATTGAAAATAAAATTCTATTAAATAAAAATATGAATTACAAATCCATGCATCATAAGTAAACCTCTACCAATGCTCTAACATTTCAAGTTAAAGCATTAACGCACACATTGACAGTCAGGTTTCCATACCCTTTTGTAGTAGTCTACGTAGCTGATCTCAGAACCATCTGCTTTTCTAAAGGTACACCGTGGATTGGCATCCCAGTCAATGTCATCAATTCTGTATGTTCTGTTATTGTACCTAAATAAACAATGCGATCAGTTTGGGGTTTTTTCATCTTAAAATAGAAAAGAAATACAACTGCAGGATGAGTTAATAGTAATATCCATTTCACCTGTACAAGGCTATCAATTCTACCAAAAACTAAACTGTAATAAACCCAAATGAAACCAGAACTAATCTGTAGTACGTACTACCCCTGCTCTTACAAACACTGTCACCTTGATTCACTTGCTAGCTTGACAGTGATGCAATTTTCACGGTTTCTGATGCTTCTTTATATAGTTCAGGACACAGAACATCCCAAAAAATAAACAGCTCTCTAAGACAACAAGAGTTGAGAGGGACTTACTTTGTAAGAACAATTAAACCTATCAGCTCTTTAGCACAGGCATCTCTAAATCTTTGCTCTTCAACCTGGTGATACAGACTGTAGATAAAATCCAACATTGTTTCACTGCGAAGAACCTTATGGCTCACATCTGTACATAACATAATGCTTTCCTCATACTGCAGGATTGAACTTGTGAAGCCCGGCCAAACCATCAGCCTGTCAAAAGAGAACATGCAGAATCTTAATGTACTTTAAAGCATCTCTATTCTCACCCTGAGCTATTTCCGTCCACTTTCCCAGACATCAGAAAGCAGTTAAGACACAAAGAAACTGTTATCCAAATATAAACAAGCTCCTGAAAGTTAGCAATATGAAAAATGTTTTATATGCGGGTGTCATCTTAGTTGAGATAAAAGAAGATTAACTAAATCATGTAGCAAACTGAAGTGAAATAAAGGATGCCTCGAAACTTAAGAAATAAAGGATGCCTCAAAACTTAAGAAATCCAGTTGGTGCTATTAGTCTAAAATATCTTACATACAAAGTATATGGCTATCCAAGACACTTTAACAAGACTAACAGTTTATCTAGTTGAACACCACCCAGTTTCTTCCACCAACCAGGTTATGTAGGCAAAGTGTACACCACAGCCATATGATGAGGCCCCAGTCAAACTCAAAGCTCGCTAACTTGTACAACTGGCTTCGGGCTAGCCTGGAGCATCAGTAACATTATACACAATCCTGGCAGGGAATGAGGGCAAGACATGACAGTGAGAAATAGGCGAGTTCCACAACTACCCATCCAGCAGGGTATGGCCAGATACAAATCTACATGGCAGATTAAATGGCCTTCAGAACAAAGGCTGGACACTCCTAAGCTTTAGTCAGAGACCTCAGGCTTCCAGACATTTAGGCAAGTTTTCTGACACTGGAGTGGAAATGTAATAGGAGAACACACAGTGGTAACAAGTAATGAGATCTTACACATAGAAGAAAGTAAGTTAAGAGGATGAGGTCTCGTACTTCCCAGGAATACTAGTTTTTTTAAGTCCATAGTTTTTTTTACAAGATAAACCACCAGAGTGGTGTAAAAGTATCATCCTTTGTCCCTGCACCCCTCCTACTCCCAAGTATCCTTTTTGCCAAACCTGTGATTAGGGATGCTGATTGGGTCACGGGGACTATAATAATTACGTCCAATCTGCTGCAAATTCAGCATCTTCAAAAGCCTGTAAGATGAAATATGGATATCATTTACCATTATTCAGTTTATCAAACCATGCATGGTTCCAACCTCTGCACAACCTCAGTTTTTGTTCATCTGACTAGATAAAACAATTACAAATGTGACCTTTTCATTACTCAACTCAGAAAGGCCATGGACACTTAATTAATGACAAGCAGTTGAGAATACGTTAGCATACAACCCAACCCTTCACCAACCAGCTGAAGGTAGCAGTCTAAACACCACATGTCAGATGAACCAGGCAATCCAGGTACCCAGGTTAATTGGAAAGACTGCAGAAAAAAAAGGTGATTTGCCAGCTCAAGGTCCTGCACTGCTAACTGCTTTAAGAGGCAAATCCAGACACAAGAAGAGGGCAGAGGTAGGACTAACTGCCTACAACAGCACTCCAGTGTGAGTCTGCTTGCTCAGGGAAAAGGTATAAACATGTTTCACACAAACACGTGCCAGGAATATGCATGTAACTGCACATTAAAACGTTGCCAGATGTGGTTGGCTGCATAGTAATGTTAGCTACAAAGGCTTCAACATATAGATTTGTTACATTGATTTGTAGTCCACTCTCTGGAAAGGAAAAACTTAAGTCAGGTATTTTTAGAATTACTTCTTATGAAGACACAACTTGGACAGCAAACCTTCTAAAAATGATGTTGTAAAACTGCAGACAGGTAGGTGAAGTAGGTGGCAACTCATTAGTCAATGTGATTGTTATCTTCACACCCTCTCCATTTCGAGTCCTACTGAACACTTCAGTAACCTGAGAAAGCAAAGTTTTGTTAATAAAACTAGAGGTAAACAGGGCTGTATCTGGACTTTGCTCCATTAATATCGAATGGGACTTGCGCATTAAAAGTCTAATAAATCAAGACTTAGCTGAAACAGGAATTTGATTTCCTACTACAACTGTGAACCACAACTTAAAGCACTTCATTCACCTGGGTGAAGATGACTAAAGGATTAGAATGGAGGCTATCCACAAAGCAGCTGAATTCAAGATGAAGACAGGGACATGGCTTACTAATTCACATTGCAGGAAAAAGACTCAACTTGAGGAAATAAATTTAATATATTGCCAATTAATATATTTTTAATTACTGATTCAGGTACTGGGGGGGGGGGGGGAAGATAAACATTAAAATACACAGTGATAACATCTTCCCCCTCTCCCTTTTCCAGGCTCAACCTTACTCAAGACTCCTCTGCCTTGCCCTGTTAACACCACCAGTTACACTCAGTCCCTCCAGCGAGGCAATGAATAGCACAAGATGCAGAGTTGGGGGAGGCAGGGGTTACCACTCTTACACAATGCATTTCCCCTCTGCTGCTCCTTTCTTCTCCTCATTTTCTTCTGCTCTGGCATTCCAACCCCCCTACCCTTTTTAAATACACAGAGGTGCCATCAGCTTTGCTGATGGGCTCAGCTTTGGTCTGTGCCAGGGCTGGAAATGGCTGTGTACAGCACAGGGCAGCCCCTAACCTCTTCCCATGGGGGCCATCCCACACACCCCGCAGCTACCAAAACCTCACCACACACACAGCACCTCCACCCTTCCAATTATGTTGGATGCTAAAATACAGAAGTTACAAAAAGACATAAGCGGAAAGAAACTAAAGGAAAAATACTTTCTGTACTATCCACTTCTGTGCAAGGGATTATTCTAGTCTGCAGAACCTAAGCATTAGAACCAGGTATTTATTACCAAATCTCTCTACATAAGCAAATGAGCTTATACTAATATATCTGATCCACTTAAATGCACTCATGGGGACATCAATTCTAACTTCGCCCAGACCAGTAAGAAACAAGATGCATCACAAAATGCAACTCATAATAAAAAAATAAATAGCATTCTTGTATCACACCTTATTCCCTAGTTTTTTTGGCAGGAATAATACCGATCCATCAAATGCATGTGTCTTTCCAATTAGCTCTTCATGCTGAAACAGCAAAGCTGATCGAAGACGGCGTGCTTCCATCTCAGGACTATAGCCAACATGGTACTGATATAAAGCCCACTGGGGTCGAGATGTCAAACGCACATAATTTGCAGTTAATTTTATCCTATCACCTGAAGAACCTAAAATGAGAGGCAAACATCTTAGGAGTTACACAATTTTACCAGCTTTAAATAGTAATTCAACAGTTTTGAGAAATTTTAAAGTACTAAGGCATTCAGACAAAGATTAGAGATTGATTGTGTTCTGCAACTGTTCTAGACTCAGCAAGCTACAGGAAGTGCTTAGATAGGCACAGTGTTATAGACACTCACGGGCTTATCAGAGTTTTTTATAGTTCCTTCAGTTGTCAGGAAAAATCTCACATCAAACAAGGTAAGCATTTAGATCAGTAACCTGTCCCCAAAAGGGTCAGTACCAGATACTAGTGAGAATTTCCACCAAAACATATGCTTCCTTTGCGGACAAATTAATCTTCCTTTGTACGACTCATAAGCACAATGCAAAAAGTAACAGTTGAGTATCAGTCACTAGACATAACCACATTCCCATTCATGTGTGACAAGATGACTTTTCTTGTGGTATTTCAAGATTTTAAAAACAAAAAACCCACAACAGCAAGAACTACCTCCAGATCACTTATGTATCTAACATATTTCTTCCCATTTTTTTCAAGTCTCATTGCAATTTCTTTTAGACTTAAAGACACAAGTCTAATACAAAAAATACACTGCAGACAACTATGGATCACCCATTTTAATCTGGCTTTCATTACCCATTTTTTCTATCTCAAATACAACACCCCAGATGAAAATAAAAAAATCCTACCGCATACAAAGCATGTATGTTACACTAGAAAATTGTACAAAGCTATAAAGAGGCCAGCAACACAGCTGCCTACAAAGTACAGCAAACCATGATCTAGCATTAGCATAGCTCTAGAAAGAAAATCTGGGTGAGAATGAAAACTACTATACTGCTTCCGGCCTGAAGTGACTTAAGCAGAACTAAGCCCTGACATTCCTGGACCTGTGGCATGCTCCAGCTATTGTCTAATTAACCAAAAGTGGACTACAGTTACTGTCATATTGTTGTGATGTCTCACAGAGTCACCTGCAATACAAAACTATTATCAACTGTCCTAATTTCAGCTGGGATAAAGTTAATCTTCTTCTCAGTAGCTCGTACAATCCTGTGTTTTGGATCTACTATGAGAATAATGTTGATAATAGACTGATGTGTTCAGTTGTTAAGTAACATTTATACTCAATCAAGGACTTTTCAGTTTCTCAGGCCCTGCCAGCAAGAAGGCTGGAGGGGCACAAGAAACTGAAACTGGAAGGGGACACAGCCAGACAGCTGACCCACACTAGCCAGAGGGACATTCCATACCACAGAGCCTCATGCCGAGTATATAAACTAGGGGAAGAAAAAGGAAAGGGGGGCGGGGGGGGGCGGAGATTCAGAGTGATGGTGTTTTTCCTCCCACGTAACCATTACACATGCTGGAGCCCTGCTCTCCTGGAGATGAGTGAACACCTGCCTGCTGATGGGAAGCAGTGAATGAACTTGTTTTGCTTTGGTTGCATACAGCTTCTGCTTTACCTATTAAACTGTCTTTACCTCAACTCATGAGTCTTCTCACTTTCATTCTTTCAATTCTCTCCCCTATCCCACTAAGATAAGGGGGGACTAAGCAAGCAGCTGCGTGGGGCTTAGTGGCCAGCTGGGGTTAAACCACAACACTGGTGCAGAACTTGCAGTGTTGAACACCAAAAAGGATTGTGTTCCAGCAAGAAGGCAGGACCATCATGACCGCCTGATTTTACTTTTTTGATATGCACAATTTAATCTCAAGGAAGGAAGAATATAACCTTTTATTTAAACTACAAAATATTTCTTCAGATGATGTCCCAAATTCCACGACCTTAACAAATTTGGTTAGGTCAATGTGTTACAAACCAGGACTTCTAGAAAAAAAACCAACCTTCTACTAAATAGCAAACTTCTAGAAGCAAATCAAGAGTCCTGCTTGAAGAAGTGGACATCAAGAACACACAAGGATCATGACTTATGTCTAAATAGTGGCAATTTAAAATGCTACATAACTTCTGTCTGAAGCACTCAGCCATCAGACATCATCTTACTGTTCCTCTTCAGATACTGGGAATAACTTTTATCTTTTTCTAGCACACGATGAAGGTTTTCTTATTTGGTTCTCTAGGGGATACTAAAAGCATAAGCAAAGCAAAACTGGTTTTCATTCCAACTTGTTTATATGTCAAAAGTCTAATATGAACATACCAGTTTTTGATTCTTGAACGTGTTCGATGGCTTGCCGAGTATTTATGCCGAGGTCATGGAAATCTCTATGACGTCCACCCCTATCTCCTAAAGACAATTTCTGAAATCCCAAAGAAAGCTGTAATCCTATTGTTTTAAAATTTAAGGAAGAGAAAGAATTGAAATCAAGTCTTACATACAAATAAGAATTGAATACAATTCAATTTTAAAAGCCATATATATAAAAAATCAAGAGAAATCCTGACATGTTAAGTTTCAGCTTCTGCTACAAATAAATTCTTTTTTAAAATAGCATTCAGGTAATTCATATTAAGTTCCTAAAATTTACAGACAGTTAACTAGTACCAGCTTGCTAACCAGATACAAAAAAAAATTTAAACTGCAAATCAGTAAATTCTTCTGCAAATACAGGGAGGACGGATCTTCCATTTCATCTCTAGCTGGCACTGAAATGTTTAAACACACTGTGATGTGAAATACATAAGGAAGTTTAATTTCCTTATTAAGAATCAAGAAAAACAATGAAATAGCAAAATTAAATTTACTGTTGGTAGTCATGCAGTTAGGTTGTGCCATCTGCTTTTTAATTTATTTTTTTAAAACTATTTTTATAAGAGGAAATAGTACAGATGGAGTAGAGCACACTTAAAAGTAGTTTTCAACATTCCTAGTTCAGTTATACTGCACTTTAGAATGGCAATACTATCATCACAAGGTACGTACAGGGAACTTCTCCAAATCTTAGTAATAAATCTCATTTTGAAAAGAAAAACTAGCAATACAGTTTAAAGAATATCTGAATTGTGTTCTCTTCAAAGCATGTGCTCTTACAGGCAACAAACATTTTCACTCTTTCTGACCTTCTGGCCTTCTTCCATTCTGGTCTCCTAGAACATGCTGAGGGACCCTCTGTTGCCCATGGCCACCAAGTGGTTCTGAGAGCGCTGGAGGAATTCCTGGCTGCTGAGGGTGCTGACAGCTGGCTGGCTGACTTGGCAAAGTCTCCTGAACCTACAACAGTTAGGGACAGCTTTTCCTACTGCAACTGAAAAAACAGCATACTTCCAAGAGTACAGCAAAACAAAGTCACTAACCAAGTACAGAACATTCAAATACCCAAGTGTAACAGTTACAAAAGCTTAATTTTTTTTCCTATATTAAGTAGTAGAGTTATTACTCTGTACTTCAAGTTCCAAAATAAATGGGTTCAGGATTTTTTTTTTTTGCAAGTTAATATTCATTTAACTAGTAGCATATGCAAATCTTCTCTTTGCAAGCTCTAACTAAAATTTCTGGACTTCTCATTTTTAACAACCCCTCTGATACTTCAAGTATGATTACTTATTTTACAAAAACAGCTTTTGTAAGTTTAGCGTCTAGTGAATAAATAATATTAAAAAGTGTCATGCCTAGAAGAACTGCAACACACAACCCTCAGCCATGAGCAATCCTACAATTCAGAGTTTCACGTTACCAGATTGCAGTCTACCCCACATTAGTCCCTCCAGGAGTAATCAAGTTCTCCAAGCGTAAGCAAGCAAGAGGTCAGTGTCAAGGATAATCATGAAAGCTGAGCTAGAGGGCCCTGGCTTCGTCTTGCCCTGCAACACAGCAGAATGTCACAAACTGCCAGCAATCCATTCCTGGAGTTCCTCTACTCCTTTGCTCTGAGAGCTCTTGGTACCCGTCTTGCAGTTCTCATACGCATGTTCTGACACTAAACACAAGATCAATAACTAAGCAGGCCCCTCTGGTTTTATACTCTCCACCTTATTTTTACATGTTAAGATCTGCCAAAAGTGTACCTTCTAAGAAGTCTTTAAACACCCATAAGCATTGCTGCAAGATCAAATGCACTCTACCCTAAAGAGTGTATGTGAAAATTATCAGAGTCCAGTACTATCACAGTAACAGCATATTATCACAAGTTTCGTGCTCCCTGTAGTATTCATAAAAGCAGTACAGGGAAGATCAGTTCTGCTTTGCCTCACCTATATTCCATCGTTGCCCCTGAAGGAAGTGGTAATGCCACCTACACGGATTCTCTAGTCCAACAGCTAGGCAGAGCCCCGCTACCCTGAGCTGACTGTATTCCTTTCCCATCCATTAAAGGACCAGAGCAGAGCTCCATGCCAAGTCACAAACCAAAGGGCAAGATTATGCTGGGATAGGGTCCACTGTATGGCGTGTGGGGAAGGGGGTTCTCAACAATCTTGTTCTTCACAGAACCACGACATAAATCAGGCCGGAATAAACCTCGAGAGGTCTCTAGCCCAACCTCCTGCTCAAAGCAAAGTGAACCATGAGGTCTGATCACGTTGCTCAGAGATTTATCCCATCTCCAGGGATGCAGACTGCACGACCTCAGTATGCTTGGCTGTTCTGCACTGTGTTCCAGTGCTTGACAGTCCTCATCATGAAAACATTTTTCTTTAATGTCCAGTCTGAACAATTTGTGTCCATTTGTATCTCATCTTCCCACCATGCACTACTACGAAAAGCCACGCTCCATCTTCTCTCATCATCTTCTTCATCATCCTCCAAGGAGGATGCAGTCTACATGTCAGGAAGGACTTGCCAGGGACTGACCAGTCTATCCTCTTTCTTACCCCTGCAGCAAGATCACAGGGTTGTCAGGACATTAGTAAGGAAAGGCAGGGCCCTGTCCTCCTTAAACCTTACTAATGCCTTTTGATAAAAACCTCAGTAATAAGAACCTGGTGTACTATGACATCTCTGTATCAATGCAGTGTAAAAGTCAAATAATGGTATGGTTCCCTTCTGCAACACATGGCTAGTTCTTCCAATCTTCCCCTGCCATCAGCACAGATTATGTTCTCGCTTAACCTGAGACAGAGTGCACGCCCTCATTTTCTAAAAGTCTAATATAAACGCTCCTACTCGTTCACCACCTTTTTTCAGCATGTCTTTGGAAACACTTCTGGAACTAACCCTCTTGGAGGGAGATGCATGTAGTCTACGTGGTAGAACAGGAAAAAAAACCCAAAGCAGACTTTTATCCACTCGGACTGCATCAATATTCATAGTCCCTGTACCTAAGCCTTACTGTTTCTTTTGCTTTCCCCTTGCCTACAGCAGGACACTGATATCACCTCCTGACTTCTGCTAACAATTTTATTCATGTTAAAGAGACCAAAACTGAAGTAATCAGGTCTCTTAGGTTTATAAATTCAGTTCCAGGTTCAAGAGGTGCATCAGTGCTACTGGTAATGCAAGATGCATTTCACTATTTGAGAAACAGAACTGTAAACTACCTTGTATCATGACCCAAACTCATCTGACACTGGCAAGAAATGGACTAGAAACACTCCTCCAACCTAATAACATTCTCAAATAAAAGATGATTACTAGTAACTGACAAATTTGAGCAACTGCTTTAAAAAAATCTCCAGGTATGTGGCAATAGCTACAAACACACAAGTATGAACCATTTTCAAGCCACAGACTGACCAGGGCACATATGCACAAAAAAATCCCTAAACACTAACTCAAATGTAGAGTCAGAAAGTCCGTAATATTAAAGGGATGAGGTTCTGGCGAAATATACATCAATAGCAGCAGCAGACTAATGTGTTCTGCTTCTCTGCAGACTTATCACAGTGGACAAAGCGTGCTATGAAAATGTCTAGCTATTTCCACTAGCTCTATTATAGCAACTGTATTACAATAGATTACTTGTTTGTAAGCACACAAACATTTCCTTAATAAAAAGGAGTTAATGTAACTACATGCATGACATATTGCCCTGGTTTCAGCTGCGATAGAGTTAATTTTCTTCTTAGTAGCTGGTGCAGTGCTGGTTTGGATGTGGTGTGAGAACAATGTTGGTAGGACACTGATGTTTCAGCTGTTGATGGGTGATGTTTATACCAAGTCAAGGACTTTTCAGTTCTTTGGGCCCTACCAGCGAGAGGGCTCGGAGAGGCATGTGAAATTGGGAGGGGACACAGCCAGGCCAGGTGACCCAAACTAGCCAAAGAGGCATTCCATACCATATGGTGTCATGCTGAGCATATAAACTGGGGGAAGAAGGAAGGTGTGGACATTTGGCATTATGGCATTTGTCTTCCCGAGTAACCGTTATGCATGATGGAGCCCGGCTTCCCTGGGGGTGGCCAAACACCTGCCTGCCAATGGAAAGTAGTGAGCGAATTCCTTGCTTTGCTTGCGTTATTTTTTTTAATCTTTTTTATAAAAGAATCTTTATTCTTCTCTTAACCCCCAAGTTTTACGTTCCTTTCTGATTCTCCTCCCCATCCCTCTGGGTGAGGGCGACTGAGCAAGCGGCTGCGTGCTACTTTGTTGCCAGCTGGGGTTAAACCACAACACATATACACACACACATG
>JAVJGJ010000001.1:83591898-83620603 GCA_035590215.1 Microhierax caerulescens | reverse complement strand
CGCGAAGGGACTACTGCTCCTGCTGCTGCAATACGTAACAGCCCGTTCTCTTCATAACGCCACACGACTCTGTTCACCCTAAGGTCAACAGCCAGCCCACCACTGCCCGCAGGCCGGGCACCAGACACAGGAGCCTCTGCGACCACCTCACAGCAGCCCCTCTTCCCCTCAGCGTAATGGCGCCGGGCGCAGGTGCACTCCGCCGGGGCTGCACGCGCTAGCGGCGCAAGGCGGGAACGCACACCCTCCTCCGATTGGCTCCCGAGGCCCGAGCGCTACCGGAGAGTGCCGAAGGTGCCGCGGCGCGCGGAGCCGAACGGAGCAGTAGCACAGCGGCCGTGCCCGCCCTTCGGGCGCCTCCTCGGGCTGCACCGCTCTCCCTCCTCCTCCTGCACCGAGGCCGCTGGCGCCTCCTGCGTGATGTCTGTCCCCTTCGGGAGAGAATTTTCCTGTTAAAGCCTCTTTCGTCCTCCCCCCGCTTCTTGCTTGGAACATAAATTCAAGTGACCCAGAAGGTGGTGCAATGCAACAAGAAATAACCCCCTGTGAGTCGCGTCAGCGAAGGGCCGCGCTCGCCAGCAGGGAGGACGTTCCTCCGCGAGGCGGCGGGCAGGCGGGGGGGCAGGAGGAGGAGGAACAGCGCCTTTTGCCAAGCGCTAGTCGCGCCTTGTGCGTTAGATGCTTCACAACAGAACTAGCATAGCTTAGGACGTGGAAGTAATTGGCCGTGAGCGGGAATTACCTCTAGCAAGCTCTGCTACGCTTCTGTGGAAAGGCGGGTTGTCTAGGCAGCACTAAGGCTCAAACGCACGTTTCTGTTGTTTTTAAGTGTGCCTTTGCTTAAAGGTTAGATGGCTGTGACGCGTCTGGAGACACTGAATTCAAGGGACAAGAGAGAACGTTACCTAACTGAAACCCCTGCAAAACACCAGTCCGACCTCGTGAGGTCATCCACAGTTTCCCAGGTACCTGCAGCAAAGAGGACAAGGCTCCTTTTCCTTGTCCTCAGTTACTCCTGGTAGAAACGGGTGACACTGCTAACGTTCATACTCCACACAAATAACCCAAATGCCTCTTTTTGTTTGGTTTAGGTTGTCAGTTTGTCCCCAAAGTCGGTTGTGTTGTGCTTACCGATGTCAGCATAGCAACCCCTTAGAAAGCCAGATTCCCCTTTAGAAGTTAAAAAGCAGAGCTTTCGAGCTATGAAAGTGTGGATATTGCTGCTTAAAAGATAGCTGAAGTAGTTTTAGCATGTGCTTTATTATTCACATGTAAATCTGGATAAATATTTAACAGACTCAATACATACACTTACATGAGGCATGTGCAGTGCTTTTCAGAATGCCGATTATTGTTTGCCTCGGGCTTTTCGCCTACTGTGGCAACTTTTATTGCTCGTAGCCTGCAGAACTCCCCAGTGGGTCAGAGGGTTAAAGCTGCAGAAACACAACATGCAGATTTTCTTGGCTCAGCAGTATTTAAAGATAAACTGAATATAAAGACGTTGTCAAAGTCATTTACGTTATGTAAATCACGAGAAAGCAGTATGTGTGTTGGAAATAGTTATGTTTGTTTATTTATTTACAATATCTGCTGTACTTAATGTTTATTTTTTATGCCAAATTCCTTACACTTCACTGCAGAACTTAATTATCTTTAGATGGGAATTGTTGAAGGTACTTAATCAGGCTGGCTACGTACAGCAATTTCTTATAAAGTAAAAATAAACATCAACAGCAAGCACCATCATTTTTAGGCGTGGGTTGTCAGACAGTTAATTAGTACTTAATGAAAGTTAGGTTCCAGTTTGGTTTTCACAGTCTTTCAGGCTCACTTTTTCTTTTTGGCAATTCAAGCCCAGTTAAAACTGTGACACTACAAGTAGGCTTAATGAATTTTCACAGTCAGAGGGAATGTGGAAATTGCAATGCACCAATTGCAACAGGTGCATCATGGCCTTAGTCCTGGCTGGTTTCTCAGAAATGCTGAGAAAAACAAGACACTGAAAATGGTAACTGTTTGCATATGATTTTTTCTGTGTTGCCAAAAAATCTACCAGTGATGGACCTCAACACACTGAAATACCGTATATGAAATAATTTTTTCTCAGCTACTTGGCCTGTGCTTTGCTTTGATGTTTGTTTTACCCATGATGCAATTGTTTTTGCCTTCTGTCTCCTGTTGCTACAATAAGCCATTTCCCATACATGTCATCTCCAAAGGGGAAAAGATCGCATGGAAACAGAACAAAGAAAACAGAACAAAAGAGAAGCAGGGATTTTTCCAAAGGCCCATTTGATGTGCAAGTATAAACAGGAAAAAGATGCCTGAGGAGGTAGGAGCCAGGGACTGTACTAGCAGACAGCTGTTAACTATGTAGTTAGCAGCACTTCAGGATTCTGAATGGTAAATAAGTTAAGTGATTCTAATGCACACAATGAAGAAAATACTTCAGTTCCTTTAGTGTACTGTAAGTGTATTGCAAACTCCTAGCAATGCAAGTTGAACTCTTACCTTCACTTCTTTCTTTTAATGCCAAATCCATGTATCAACAGCTCTTTTGGTTCCAGCCCCAGAAAAGGCATTATCTCAAGATACTGGAATAAAAGATATTGTCTGCTGTGATGAGGCAAGAACAACTAAGGAACACTTCACAACGGAACTCAGTAACTCCTATGTACAGCTAGATTTTAACAAACCCAACTTGTTGCTCCTGAATCTTATTAAGTATTTGTTAAAAAAATCTCAAATGGGAATTGCTCAAAAATAAACTTTAAATTTCAAGTTCCTGTGCTAGGTATTAAGTATTCGTGAATCTGGACCACAGTGTACTTACATTCTTAATTAGTTTTTTTCTAAAGTGAGAGAGGCAAGGTTTTTGCAGACTGACTTACTGTCTGAAGTAGTATCTCATGAGTTACAGTTCCTGTTTCTTCTCAATGCAAGTTTTTAATGTCACATTTAATTTCCTATAATTATGCTTGGGATAGAGGAACTGATCTGCCTACACAATGGAGCCTGGCTTACTACCTTGGGTAGAGTATAAGTGGTAGGGAAACCAGTATTTACATACCAAAACAGGAGAAAGGCACGTTAGGGGAAAAAATTGCTACTAAGGAGATAATACCCAACTCATGGCACAACAAGTACAGTGCAAGTATTTTCTCTCAGGAAGAGGGAAAATATATTTTTCAACTTTGTATCTCCTCTGCTGTTTACAAGTCTCTTTTTTTTATTCCAAATTTCTGGGTTTTTTTTTTTCCCTTCAGATTCTTACTTCTTTTGTCTAAGCCCTTATTTTTTCTAACTCTCCTCTTAAAACATCACTCCCTCTATTCTTGGAACCTGCATAGGACTCTCTCCTGTTCCCCCTGGCAACAATATGTTTTGTTTCAACAGAAGCAAATTATTATTTTGTTTCATGTGTTCTTTGTTTACCAGAGTATCTAATCACCGCAGTTATCACTGCTCATTCCAAGCCCTGTTTTGTCAGACTGTGCCCTGAGCCCTCTTTTCCTGAAGAGAAAATGGCCTCTTATTTAGAAACCATCATACCCCTGCCAACACCTCCTGGGCTGTATCAGCTTAACTCTTATTTTCTGTTAATTTCTGCCCATTACAAATTCATATTGGTCCTATCTGACATCTAATTTTTATCCAAATCCTGAGCAAAGTGAGCAAGAAGTGATTTGATGTAAGTTCTCAATAAATAGCTATATTAAATGGAGGGGGGTCACATTAAACAGACAGGAACAAGGCCTCCAGAAGTTAACAGTATGATTAGATTTGTAAAGCGTATTGTATAAATAAATATGAATTTCTGTAGGATGTGGTCCTATCCTTTAATATCTTCATTTTTTAATTAATAGGAGGAGATGGAGAATTGGCGTATGGGGCATGTTAAGAACAGAAACAGTATTTTGAATCAGTTATTAGATAGTAAAACATTGCATTATTCCAAAAAGGACTGGAATGTATTTCAGGAGACAGACTAGCAAGAATTCTCACATCTACATAGATTGATTTCAGCGCATTTAGCAACCCGGTTTGATCTAATTGTCTTTTTATTGCTCTGAATGTTCCTGCATTATGCAGAGAATTTGGGTTATGTGATTTAGTGTTGGAATAAAAAATGTCATAGCTTAACCTTCTTTAAAATTATGTATAACTTTGTTCACAGTCAATGAAGTTCGTTATTTTTTTGTTCAAAGCCCAGCTGCAGGCCTGGAGCATTTCTCATAAATATCAGGAAGTACCCGAAGCCACAGTCAGGATTAAAGAGTTGATCTGAACCTTAGATCTTAGCTTTAAAGCTGTAATGTACAGTGAATTTGGTTTCATGGTAAAGGAAATGGTAATTGCTGAAGTATGTTTTCTTAAGTTGCAAGATCATTTTTGAAATGTTTTCATTGAAACCTTTGTCAGTGCTGTGCATCAGAATGAGTGGACTTGCAGCACAGCATTTATGCATGTCCACAGCACTGAATTTGTCACTGACAGAGTCAGAGACCAGTGTGGCTACTCCTTTGTGCACAGTATCAAATCCACAGTTACAGTCTAGATGACTATCTAAGCAAGTGAATTAATAATTTCAGTATGCTCTTCCAAGAATTTATTCTGAACAATGAGTCAAGTTCTTGGCTATCTAGCAAATATACCCTCATGAGAACCAAGACCACAAATCCACAAGTGATATCCTTAGTTAAAAAAATGCAAAGTAAATTCCTCAACGTTGTAGTTAGATATTAGAAAAAGCACTTCGCTCCTGGCTCCCTACAAATACAGAGTCTGGTCCACAGGGCTGAAAGGAGTGGAAGAGCACAACTAAGGATCAAACACGTTTCTACATGTCTTCTCCACCTGGATAGCTGCATCAACCAAACCACACACCTTGTATTCTGCTTCCATTGCAGTGTATTTGATCTGAACATTTTATTGCACGAAGGCAACTGTCTTTATTGTATTTACAAAGAAAATAAAAGATGAACATTTGTGCTCCCTGACCTTTTTCAAAGGATGTTGCATTTAAACATGTGCTACTTTCCACAAGCGGCAGCGTTTCCTCATAGTCTACTGCTTCATTCATGTAAGTGATCCCAATAAAGTACAATTCTTAAGACTGACTGCTGCACTGTTGAAAACCTGGCCCTCTTGGGTACTTCATATAGCAGGTATAGAAAGTGTACTTTACGTAGCACTTGCACAAACAGGAAGCATGGGCAGAAGTATTATTACCTGCAGTTTCCATAAGCAAAGACACGTCTGCTTTCACAGCTTCAGTGAACCTAATACAAGCTGCCTAAAACAGGCAATAGGTTTTAGTTAGGGTACTTGTGAATTCAGTGTTGCAGTGATACCAAAACATGAATGGATATTTAAGCCGTTATTGAACCATCCTCAGTTCTGTGGGATTCCACATACATAGATGCTTTAAGATCCTGGCCGGCAGTTGTAGACTTTTCTTCAAGGATTAATAGTTTTCAGAAACTTTGCTATATTAAACCAAAATACGTTAACAAGTTTATTATCTTTTCCTCCTGTATTTGAATGTCAAGACCCAAAGTCACTTTTGTCATCTTGTATTGCTCCCTCTCTACAACTGCATTAATATTTCAGTGGTGTCCTAGCACTTAACTTCACTCCAGAAGCAGTCTAGTTAACTACCTTAGAAATGAAATGCATTGCCCCGTATTTAAGGCTGTCATTTTAAATTATTGAATGGCACAATAATGAAGGCTTAATCTCAATTTAAAACCTTTTCCTTAAATCTTGTTCTAGAAGCTGTCGTTCAGAATTAATCAATCACGATGATCTGATGTCTAATACAGTTAAGTTAAAGTTAATAACTTTCATTGAAATCTTTGTCAGTGCTGTGCATGAGAATGAGTGGACTTGCAGCACAGCATTTATGCATGTCCACAGCACTGAATTTGTATACTGGTGTCACTGATACAGAGGCAGAGGCCAGTGTGGCTACTCCTTAGTAAGTTAACTTAGTAAGTTACTCCTAATAAGTT
Source organism: Microhierax caerulescens (assembly GCA_035590215.1). NCBI lineage: Eukaryota > Metazoa > Chordata > Aves > Falconiformes > Falconidae > Microhierax > Microhierax caerulescens. The sequence goes on along the minus strand of JAVJGJ010000001.1, from coordinate 83,614,586 downwards.
AAAGTTATTAGGGCTCAATTTCTACTGCTGCATATTTTAAGGATGTACATTTGTCACTATGGAAAGATATTTCTCCCATGTGTAAAAGTAAATAAAGATGAGCACCACATAATAAAGTGATACAAAGATTGCATGAGAAAGAAAAATGAGCGCATTGGTCCATTATGAAATGTTTCAGCCTAGACCTTCCTCTCGAGGCACGTGAGTGTGAGGCAGTATGCTAAACCTGAGCTGTTAAGGACCTAAGAACACAAGGTATGAATACATGTTAACAGAGGCTGCCCTGGTGTGCTTATCGCTCTACAGGAATGGCATCTGATTTCCTTGGTAGTGGTGATTAGGAGAATGAGAAAAGATTGGAATGGCTTTTTTTTAGGTGCTTGCTAAGTAAGGATGTAACCTCAGACACCAAAGATGCATTTCAGTTCAGGATACGAATACTTACTGCTTACTAGATGACTGTTCTGGTTTTCATAGTAGTTCAGTCTTCCATCTATGTGCTTGAGCTGCTGACACAGATGCCAAGGGGAGCAGTACCAGGGGAACTAGCAGGAATTATGAAGTGGACTCTGATGGGACTCAGCTCTCACAACTGAACTACTTTTGCTGTAGTTCGTACAAGCAACTAATTTCAAATTTCCCTACCTTAAGCATTGGGTCACTTTAGTAACCAATAGCAGGCAGGGCTTCATCTAGTGGGACAGTGGCAGGTTCCTGCAGAGCTCCTAATTTATTCTAAGCACTCCAGAAATAAGCACATGGATTTTAATTACCTAAATTGCTCTACATAACGAACTTCCCATTGAGGCACATGGAGGAACAGGCTTTATGTGCTTATAGCGTACAATATAGAACTTGAATAGCAAACTGATACTGCACTCCCCTGCTTAGATGCTGCCTATTCTTGAAAGTGCTTAATTTCATATGCACTGAACTTTTTGATTATAGATTTCCTCAGGCATTCCAAGTTACCCTTTTGTACTATCCCAGCATAAAACTGTATTGACAAAACTGATCAGGTTCTTTGCACCAAAGAGGCAGCTTAGGAGAAAACAACTCTCTCCATGACAGATGCATCCTCTCTGTAGATTACATCCATGACAATATAGGCAAGATCCTGAAAGGCCTGTAAGAGAGATAGGTACCCAGGAATGAGTGGCAGTCAGGAACAAGCAGCACTTGCAGTCAAAACATTTACCTACTGACAAGCTAATTTCTGTGTGCTCTTCAATTCAGCCTAAGCAAAAGATGGGTGGGCTACATGACTTACTCCTGTAGGGGCAGCCTAATCTCAGCCATTCTTCATCTTGAACATCTTCAGAGCATTCAGTGGCTTATTTGCACGAATTACCTGTGAACTGAATGCACAGTGGGTCCAGTCAAGAAGTGAGAAAGCAAGAGAGAAAAGGGGCCATAAGCATCAGCTCTGCCTTTGAAAAATGTACATGACTTGTATGATCAAAAAGGATGGACACCACTATTAGGAAGACAAGAGCTGGAGGCCATTCACTTGAGAGAGGGTTCAAGTGGAGCCTAAGTGGATAACAGTACACTCTTGAAACCCTGAATACGGCCAGGAAATAATTTTTGAGTGGTGGAAAACAGAACTGTACCTTCTCCATGGCATGTGCTAGTGCATGCACTTCAGGTAATGGCATGGGGGAACTATTACTCTTGCAGAGCTTTCCTTGCTGAATCAAGCCTGTATCCTTTTAAATGCAAAGAAGGGGACAGGGGGATTCAAGTCCAGCAGGCAGATGTTAGGCTGGCTACATGGGACTCCTCAGTCTCACCTACTGTGCAGGGGAACTCTGGCCAATAGCCAGGCATCCTTATTAGGTTGAGACCCTAGTTGCTAAACTTGGGTGCAAAGTTTGTAACATTTTGTTACATAAGCTACTTGATGTGGCTATAAACTGGTGGTCTTTTCAGTGACAGAAGAAATCTACAGTAACCAGATCTGCAGGACCATCTCTGAGATGGTCTGAGAGCCTCTGAAACCAAGTCTGAACAGCGTTGGGAATGTACAAATCCCGCCTGACAGCACGCAGTGAGAACCCAGTGTTTTGCTATGTGTTATGTACACACAGACAGGCAATAGTCTGCTCCCAAAAATGTAGGTCAGAAATACCCACTACATTCAGACTCTGTCAAGGGAAACAAAACCCCATCCATAACACAGAAAGATGTTTTGAAAACAGGTTCTCTTTCACATTGCTTTGTTCTGTTTTTCTCATTCTCAAACATACAGTTAAGTCCTGCTTGACATTGTAGTATGGATAGGAGACTGGAAGATGCTATAAAAACACAGCAAAATCTTCCAGCCTCCCAGTAAGCTAAAAAGCACCAACTTCCAACTCTTAGAAGTCATTAAGTACATTTTTAAAGAAGATTTTTTTTAGAAGGTCACAATGTTGTCTTGTTGTGACAAACAGAACATCTGGTTGTACAGAGCAAGAAATACAAATAGGTCCTAATACCAAAATACAAATATCTCTGAGCTATCTGTAGTTTTTCTGTACTGCTAGTGGCAAACAGAAAGCTAAGGATAGAGCAGTGATATGCTGGACAATTGACCAGCATTAATTTGAAATAAACCACAAAATTAGTTCTTAAAGATTTATCCTGTATTAGCAATGAAGAAAAATTCATGCAGAATTCTACTTTATATCATTTTACATATCCCTGGCCCAGTCAGTGAATCTTACGAGTGCATGTGCCCCTATTTCAGCCAAAGACACCCATGACACTGATCTTTAACAGCTGTCCTTGTGACAGCTCCCTAATCAAAACCAACGTTTTGCACTATTTTTTTAGCCTCTGGTTTCCTTATTTCTGTCTGACTCAATTCTCTGAGACATGCTACAAATAAGTTATTTTAAGCAAAATCTGTACAAGAAGGATGCTCTTCCTGAAACAAAGATGATCAGTCTTGCCTTAGACCCATCAACAACAGCCTTCAAGGAAAAATAACACAACAGACTTGTTTATTACCTGGTCTCCATTAACTGCTGTTGTTGCATTCAGTACTTCCATACTGCAGATTTGCTCTATTCAGTTAGACTATGTTGTTATTTAATCATTGTCACTATTAACCTTTTAATTTCCACAGATTTTCCTCTCTAAGTATCTTAATTAAGAAGAAATAATGAGCTAGTGAATTCACTTGATAGCACCTCCTGAACTAAAAACAAGATGGGTGATGCTAAATCTGCTTACTCTGTGCATTTGAGACAGGAATGATGAGCTAAATGTCAGTGCTGCTGTTTAAGGAAGTAAAAAAAAAACCCCAAAACCAGAGTCACTTCCATTTTTCCTTTCCCCTTGGCCTCCTTTTTACTCTTATATCCACTGGAGGGATTGTATGGACCATTGCACTACCTGGATGCTACCTAGGTAATTAAAACTGTAGTTTGGTTTTTTTTTTTTCTTTAAAGCTGTTTAGCTGATTCATTACAATTGCTATATTGATACTGCCTGACAATCTGTTTTATTATAGTATTATAGCCTAAACAAACGCTAATCCTTTATTTAATAAAAAAGATACATAGGTTAAGACAGATGCAATGTCTTTTTGTAACCTGCCCAATGCTTTTGGAAGCAGAACAAAAAATAAGACATACCACATTTCAGGAAAAACAAAAAAACAAACAAACAAACAAAAAAAACCCCGCAAGTAGGGCATTAGTCCAGTGCTTTTGTATTGTGCATTTCAAAGTTTGCACCCAGTGGGTGGGGCAAAAATAAATCAGGGCCTCCTATGGTGAAAATGTATTTGGGATTCAAGCATGTAGAATCTGACCCTATCTTCTGCTCCCTGGGATTGTCAGCTGCTTCAGGGGTCAGCTGATATATACCTCTTTTTCTCACTTCTGAGAATTTTTAGCTTGGAGTGTGTTTGAAAACACATCAGAAAAAGGGTGGAAAACACAGAGTGCCTTCTTTGAATTACACTCCTTTGTTAAATTCCTTTCCCAAGGGTAAAGAGACTCTCAGACACCTGAGGGCAACAAATGACTCTATTCAATGCTCTCACAAATGACCTAATAAACTCCCAAAGGGTCACAATAGCTTATTTGTCATCATTTCTTGTCAGCTATATATAGCACAAACACAAAACAATAAATACCTGAATTATTTTCTTTATTTTGAAGATTCTTTAGAGCCCAAATGGTGCTTTACAATTTTAAACCCCCAATAATTAATTTTCCTATTGAGTTTAAATCATTCTCACACGTTGTATTACACAAATTTTGTATCTACCTACATGTAAAATATTTGCCACTATTCCGCTCACTTCCCTTGGAATACTTGCAGATAAATTTTATATTTATATAATGTGAATATTAAAAAAAAACCTTTATAAAATTCAATTTTGTTTAACTTCTTAAAATTTCCAATGCCTGATGGACCATGTTACAAATGATCTTGCTGAATGGATTTCCACATAAACTTCCATGAGAAAGCATGGTGATCAGTATGGGGCTAAAGATAATGATCTCAGTAATTTGAAGTTATAATAACTCAGTTGTATTTAAAATCTGTTCTGGACTGAATTTTGATCCATGTGGCTACCCATTGCATTGCTCTCACATGTATCAAATGTAGCTATACTATCAAATACATTTAATATTAGCATATATTTATCCCATCAAGCAGATGTTGTACTTATGTACATCGCTTCAATGACTTGAATTGAGTTGGGCAGGTAAGTGTTAAATGAGTTTAATACAAATGGCTTTACCACTGTCACTTCTGCTTTGTAAGCAATACTTCTAAAGTATCACCATGCCTCTAGACACAACTGAATAAAAAGACTGAGGGCTCATTATGTTTCCTTTTGGTGTCTCTTTTGCTGCAATTTATTTGCCTAAATCAACTCAAGTCAGTGGAGCTGTGCCAATTCACACTGTCCTGCTGAACTGGCCGTAAGAAATCTAGCCACATAGTATATTCTCTGAGTTCTCTATAGTGTATTTTATGTGGACTGCATCATTTGGAATGCAGCATGGTATGTAAAATATGTCTTTCCATCTCTTGCAACATCTTTTGCAATATCCTTTGACTTACCAGCTTCATTGTCATGTCCACCACCTTCATATATTTCTTTTGATGTCTGTGATGAAAACACCCATCTCCTGGCTGCAGGAGTCAAACATCTTGGTTACTAGTTTCACTGTCCATATACATATGCATATATGCATATATATATATATATGTATGTATTTAAATTTCTGTAGTTCTTACATGGATTCCTCCTGGGAAAAAGAAGAAAGAGGCAGAATTCACATAAGGCAATTCTGAACGACACTCCGATGCTGCTGTGGTCATGGATGCAGCAGACACAAAATTGAGAGGAGTAAGCAAGCAATTAAGGGCCATCAAAAGAAATATTCCTATGCCCCAAACAACTTTTAGAGAGATTCAAGCACCTAAATCCTTAACTTCAGTCTGCATAATTTCTTTAGCATATGTCTAAAGCTGGATAGGCCTAAAATAGTTTTTTGACTACTTAAGTTTCCAGGTCCTTACAGTTCTGTCTTCTGGACATGGGTGGGTGAGCAGCTGGGTACAACTCCTGTCTGAGCCCTCCTGTAGTGCAAGATTAGAGAGAGTACCAAAGTGCCAATTCGCAGAGGGACATGCCAGATATGTATCAATAGCCCTCAGCTTGGCACAATGCACAGTGTTTGTGGCCATTTGTATTTATATCACATACAGTACATCTGACATTTACAGGCAGTGGTTTCATGGTGAGAGAGTTCAGTCAGGAGGTACAGAATCATAGAACCATTTAGGCTGGAAAAGACCTTTGAGATCAAGTCCAATCATGAACCCAGCACTGCCAAGCCCACCGCTAAACCATGTGCCTGAGCACCACATCCACACACTTTTTTTAAAACACCTCCAAGGATGGTGGTTCCACCACCTCCCTGGGCAGCCTGTGCCAGTGCTTGACCACACTTTGTGTGAAAACATTTTCCTAATACCCAATCTAAACCTCCCCTGGCAAAACCAAAAAATAAGGTAATGAAGAGAGAAAATGTATCTTTAGTTTATATACACATAAAAGGGGAAACTGTGGGTGCCATGTGGGTGTAAAGAAGTCCTTGTTTTCAAATTCTGCATAGTGCTGTGCTGTGACTCTTACTCCTACTAACCTTTTGAGCAGATTAATGATGTCTTGAAGGAGAAATGTAATTAATTAAAAGTACCAAATAAGAGAAATCTTTTTTTTTTCAGGGCTTTCAGGGATGACAGTAGGAAACAAAAGAGAAAATTTGGCTCATGGTAGCTGTTAATTTTAAGAAGAATCAGTGACTGTGAGCATTGTACCAAATCATCCTGTGTCTTTGTAAGTATGAATCATCTCATGCAGTCTCTGCTACCTGAAAGTTAGGAGTTTGATCTGAACTAGTTATCTGGACTCCAACAGTGGGGACAGTATATGCCATATCTAGAGGATATTCTTTTCCATCGTAAGTATTGATAGGATGATCACACTCTGCAGGTGCTGGTTTCTTTCCATTAGTAATAGATTCTTCTAAACTAATCACCAAGGTTCATGCCTGTTCTAGATGGCTAAAGTTAAAAGAAAGTGATTCTGCCTCTTTGTAGACATTATCATTTTGTGTGTAGTCACTATGTTTAAGGAAGGATGAATGCCTTTAGGCAGCTGGAGACAAAGAAGCAAAGGAAAATATGTGTGCTCGGTAATGTCTGAAAAAACTCCATGTTGCAATTGTATTCCCGTATCCATAATGGGTCACGGGACTAAGAGATCCCAGGTTTGTAGGGAACTTACCTTTTGTGAGATCAGATGACACAAAAATGGGCTAGATTTCAGGCACACAAAGTTGCTATTTATTTTTGTTCTGCACAAAAGTCCTTTTCATTGGATCCGAAGCATTATCTCAATAGGTATGATCAGTAATAACAAATATTGCAAACATACACAGGTAGCTAATGTCAAAGAACAATTTTGTAAAAGCCTGTTCAGAGCTGGATTAGGCTTGGTATCCAAAATGCTGCGGCAGTGATGATAAATGTTACTGAAATATTGTTAATACAGACACATCCTAACATACATCCTCTGAAGCTTTTCTAACTTAGCACATGATAAACAAAACATCACTCAGACCTAAGGAAAAAGAAAAGACATGCAATAATATGGCCATAATATAGTGATAAAATCGAGCGCCTCTCCGAGTCTCAATTTACGTATTTAAATTATCTTTGCTTTAAACAATGGTTGTAACCAGACAGACATATGGTAAATACGTCCCAATCCATTATGTGCTACTCAGACCAAGAAAACTGATCGGGGAGGGGGAGGTTTGGTATTAAAAGTGATCCGGTGTTATGTACACTCAAGTAACCCCTTCATGGGGAAGAAGGGGGAAAAAAACCCCAACTTTGTGAAAAACAAAAAAAAATCTTAAAAAGCAAAGCTGAGCACTTTGCTGCTGTGCAGTGAAAGTGAGGAGCGGTCCCCCCTGCCGGGGAAGTTGATGAATAATCCGCAGATCTCAAGCTGAGCCTTGGGCTCCGAGCGGCTGGTATCCCATACTAACACTAATCAACCAGTATGAAACATCCATTTTAAACGCAAATGAGGGGGGCCTTTTCAAAGGAGACCCAAAGAGGGGAGGGAGGGGGAGTTCAAAGCTCAAAATGGTTCTTTCTTTCTCTCTCTCTCTCTCTCTCTCTTTCCTAAAGAAGACAGAAATATGATTGGTTATTATCTAAGTTATTGCTACAAAGAATTTTGAAATTAAAAGATAAGCTTTCAGAGGAAGCTCAGTAATTTTCATAAAGAAAGACTTAAAACAGATGTGCCCTCTTTAATCGGGTGTGCTTAAAAAAATATAAATGCATTTTTAACATAGCAGGGGAAAGAATCATATGGTTACACATTTGTCTCCTGGGCAAAAATAATTAAAAAAAAGTCTCACTGCATTAAGTATCTCACAAATAGCCACCACTAGAACTTTCTTGTCTAGCAAAAAGACGGGTGAATGACTAGCCAGTGTTTAGAAAGCAGAATAATACCTTATGTTTTTTGCTCTATTTTCCCTTTTTTTCACTCTGGCTTTTTCCTATTAAAATAACTGCTACAGGTGGATTAATATCTTAATCAGGGTTAGTATGTGACTGCTAGTAAAACCGTGATATTTACTGATATATTATTGGTTGTCTTTCTTCTCAGTAAACTTTTTCTTAAAATTTCTGTGTGCAGTAGCATGCTGTGGCAAATTAACTCTCTATCCAAAATTCTGAGGTCTTACCTTTCTTCTGGCAATATGGGACTGCCCTTATAGATTCTGCCCAGACAAGAAGGTGCCACTTACACCAGAGAAAGTTTCCTTGAATAAAGGTTAGGGACTGACATGTTAGGATTCAGTGTTTTCTAAATATCTCTTCCTGAACACTACTAGCTTTGAATGAGCTATTTTTGCCTTGTTTTCCTAAGTCCATGCTGAAGGAGGATGCCTTTTCAGTAGGAAGCAATTGCTAGAATATAGAATAGCAAGGAGCTAATTTGATTGTTTGGAATAAAGTAACACAACATTCTTCATAACAATCCTCTCCCCAAGAAAACCACACATCCTGACTAGTTGCTCAACTACAGATATAACAAGTCTGACAGCCACCACCGAAGAGTTCTTGTGCAGATCATTACTGACATGCTTTGTTAAGTACACAAGGAGCTAATAATCCTGCAGCATTAAACCGTGCCTTTTGACTGGAGAAGCAAGAAATTGTAACTTCTTCCTTTTCAGGACTGCCTCCTGAGGAGGGCGATTTCTGAGAACCCACCCTTACTGCATTTCACCCAAGGCTTTCACAGTGTGGAGGAAATCTCCCAGTAGCATCAAAGGGAACAGCAGCTCCTACATGTATGTTTTCTTCTTGTTGCTGTCCAAATGGGCTCAGGCTACAAGAGATGTCTAGAATAATCATCACTGTGTGCCACCCCATGTCTGCTTGCAATACAACTTGTGAAAGGTCACCTTAAGCCAGTCAGCTGCTAGTGCAGCCCACACAATGGCACCACTCTGTCCATAAACACTCATTCCCACAAGGTCCCTTGGACCTATTTTCTGGTGGGCATTGAACTGGTGTTGCTACCTGCAGCCTTCAAAGAAGAGGTATGTCAGGATGGGAAGGTTCTCCATTAATAGTTATCAGACCCAACAGATGTTTTTTGCCCTTGAAAGTATCACAGGAGTCTAGAGAGAGAGTCTGAAAAAGGATGGTAGGATGGTAAACCACCTTCCAAATAGCAGCAAGACAGGCACAGCATAAATGGCTATTGTATCTTTCATTAGGCAAATAAGAATCAGAGCCCTCTGTCTACACATGGATATGCTCCCAACAACTTTACGGTTGCCTTTTTTTTTAACTTGCTTTTTAGCAAACTGCTATATTATGCTAGTGGTTTACTGCTCCGGACATCTACTGTGGAGGTTGGGGCCATGGTGGGTACTCTCCACCAAGCTTCTTTCTCCTCTTCTTGTGTTCTCCAGGACTTAGGTGAGAGGGAAGGGAGCTGGGGCCAGTGCAGCAGCGTTACGCCATGTGATGATTCCAGGGAAGGGAGAGTTCCCAGCTGGGCAGTGAGGCTGTTTGGTTCTTCTGAAACCACGCAAGGCACACTCACAGCTGGATGGAAGGTCTGATCCTCCTTATTTTGTATGAATATAATTTTTTAATGTTAAATACATGCTTTTAACAGTGCAGTGACATAGGTTCAGATATTATTTTGCTGTGCACAGCTATAGTCTGGAACCTGATACTGCAAATCTGATGGCTGTAAATATACCACGAATGTTGAAGGGAGTTGTCTGGCTGTAAGTGTGGTCCTTTCATTACCAGTTATACCAGCTGACAGCTGTACTCACTACGAAGCCACAGAAGAATAAACCAGCACCCAATTATTAGAGGGAGTCAGGCACAGCAGAAGACCTGCTTTGACAATTGCCCATTTATGACTTAAATATTATGGCCACCCAGCAGTAGGAGAAAAGCAATATAACCTTTTGACATAAAAATCACCTATTATCTAGTTTTCCATTTGTATAATGAAAATAATGTTCTTGATACACACTACAGCTCTTTTAATGAAAAAGTCAGAGGAAAGAAATTTGCTGAATTAAAATGAGATGCCAGATGGAAACGCTTCTATCCTCAGCATACAGAAATCATAGTCCTGAGGTATGGCAGTAGCCTCAAGAACTATGATTAATTTTCTGCAAACATGAATATTTGGTTTGGAATTCTCACTTTAAATTAATTGAGGCATAATTTTAGCATAACAGAAATATAATGTTCCTTCTGCTCCTGTATTCAAGAGCCTGTTTTCAAGGCTGAATGATGACTTCTAATCTCTGTACTAACACTTCACATTGTTTACACAAAACCAGCTGCTTCCTATACATTGTTTGTGGATCATAAAGTCACTCTTCTTTATGTCCCACACTAGACCTCATTTATGACCAGTAGCCTAAGAATGGACCAAAAATCAGAAAATTCTGAACTTAAATAGCAAGTAGTTGACCATGACCACCCTTCCGGTAAGCCAGGCAAGGCGAGGAACAAAAACTAGAGTGCCCACAAACCAGACTGTTGTTACCTATCAAACCACTGGCTTCTACACTTGTCTGTAGTAAACTAGGTTCTATCATTCTTTAATAATAAAATTCTAAAATGCTTTGAAATGCTGATGATAAATGCAAACTCACTTATTTTGGATTTTGTTTCTGATTCAGGAGTCTTCCAAGTGGTTCTTTGACCTTTATACAATATTTCACATAATACCTTGCCTAGCTGATGAACTTTTGCTGCTGTATCGGTGCTATTACAATGGTACATACTCTATAATATAGATAACAGTATGTCAATGAAGCACAATCTACAACTAAGCACAGGAACTTGAAAAGAGTTAGTGTTACTGATGTATGTCTGTATTAAGGATTATAATGATGTAATATGCTCATTTTAGTTATGCAAAATTCTCTTACACAAAAAGGAATTTACTACAGCTTTGCACTTGTTTTTACAATATTTACTTTTTACAATTCTGGAAAAGAAGCCAAATCTTGTTTGCCATACTCCCATGAGATGTCTCACTGAGTGAGAAAGTAGAACAGCATTTGGGCCAAAATCCAACATATTTCAAAACAATCTGCTGTTCTGCGTACCTCTCAAATGTCTTTGGACTTCTTCTAATTCAAAATTCTTTTGCCTTCTTCAGCTTCAGTACAAGTTAATCCTACAATAGAACAACACTCATTAAAATTAAGAAAATGTTACTTACACTGCAGCTGTAATTAAAACCAGTCCTTGATGATGTAAGAGCTGTACACTATTTTCAAGATATAATTGATACCCATGATGATTTATTCAATCTATGCACGCATTTTGCTAAGTCTTTTAAACACTTTGCACTTTCTTTTTAGGGAACAGATCGTTGAAATGGAGTGATTTCTGCAGCTTAGATTATACACATTTTATGGTCAAGTTCATTTCAAGTTCTATTATGTAGCATATTAAATGCCTTTTGATTATGTTTATGCATTGGTTTGAGTTGATATAAGATGTGTATGTAGTTCTTAAGTGCCATTGATTGCCTCTACAGAAACATAGTCTATTACTTGGATGTCCTACTTCTGTAAAATAAATCAGTGCATTTAAGCTACATTTGGTTTCTAGTCAGTACAGTATTTGTAGCATTAACATTTTTGATCTGTCATATCAGTTGTCAGAGAAAACAAGTATGAAGACTCCTTCATGATTTGCTTTTAAAATGTAATTGAATTCTACAGCCAAGTGCATTAATTATGGTCAGTTATTTAATAGAAGTTTTCAAATTTGTGAAGTACTTTTTGAAGTTAATGTTACCACCCTGATTTTCTTAAAAATTATTATTTACAGACAGTTTGGATGGGGCTACCAAAGCAGTGGGGTTTTATCCTCAAGCTAGAGAGAAGTGGGTCATCTTGATTTCTGTAGCATTTGTCTGACATGCAGTCCCTGGAGAATCCAAGCCAAATCAAAACTCACAATTCTTGCTGAAGTTAATTTATTAGTTAAAATTTGCTTTCATACAGTATTTTTCAAGGTCTCCGCACACAGGCACATCCTCCTGTATTTTTCCCATACACAAATGGTGCTATTGTAAAATCTTCACGTTTAGACAATGAAAAAGTACCGCCTTCTTTTTTGTATTCCAGCACTCAAGGAGGACCTTCTGCTCCTGAACCCAGACTCATCTTCTCCCCCTTGCTGACTCCACTTCATGCTGGAAATGTCACTATTTCCGTGGTCTTAGCTCCTTCCCCAGACAGAGAACTCCCTCATATGTTAAGTTTTAGCTGCAGAGAGGCAGAGAGAAAAGGAATAGCAGTTTCATTTTGGTTGCAAAAAAGTCTGACATATACCTATCTCTCACATCAAGTGGAGATTAAACAGAAAAAGCAACACAAAACACAGATAAAATAATTTTCTCACAGACTTCTCTCTCAGCATAAAGAAATTTAAAGGAAGTAATGTCTGTCGGGTTCTGTGGAGTAGTAGCAGAGCTGTGCAGCTGTGGCAGAAAAAAGCAACTGTGGGTTCAGAGCAAATTTTGCTGGGTACATGGCCTGCATGGAAACAGCCTCTTCTTGATGGGAAGAATCTCATGGCTTCATATTCAGATTTAACAAATTCTTTCATGAGAAAATAAACGTTGTATTCAGAGAAAAAACTCATAGAAGCTCTGTGAGAAGATACTTCCAGTGTTTTTCCTCTGATTTTTAGCTCCCCACAAATTTCCGGTGATCTAAGTAGTGATCCAGTCCCGAGGCAACTGAGAGAGGTGACTTTCCATGTAACCCATAAACATCCTCATTCTCATCTCATCTGTACTTTGTCGATGTTGGCACAACTGGTGGCTTTTCTTTCGTTTGCCTTGCATTGCAGCAAAAGGAAATACTCTGATCTAAGACAGTGGTATAGAGCAATGGGACGAAGAAGCATTTGAATAACCAGAGTAATGGCCAAACATATGCAGATTCATCAGTATGGTAGAGAGCTGTAAAATGGGAAGGGAAGGACACATCTGCAAAATCATCACTTTCAGCTCTCTTTCTAATAATGGAACTATTTATTACTAGAAAATGCATTTTAACCTCTTGCATCGGTATTAATTTTATCCAAAGAAACAAAACTCGCTCAACATGTTCATACACGTAGGTAGGAATGATGATCGTTTCCAAAAATATGCCAAAAATATGTCAATTTTCCAAGACGTGAGTCCCCTAGTGCCAAAAATGTGTATTGCTGCATGCCTGTGGCTGTAATTTTTTATGTATGAGAAGGTAGATTTGCAATCGATTGTGCTTCTAATAGGAAAAAATGAAACAATATTACATGACTCTCCAGATTAATTAAAAGTGTAATTATTAAATGGACAACTAGATTATGAATCCAGATTGTCTGAGAAGAAAAGTTGAGAGATGTTTTGCATGTCCTATCCTCCATTCAGATATCAGATCCTCACTGAGCAGCAGTGGTACTACACTGGAACCTGTGCCAGGTTACAGCAGTAATTGCAAGCCCCCCAGGATCCAGGCTCAGAAATTTTTGTATGTTCTCAGGAGACAAAGATGAGTGATCATCAAAGGCAGAGGAACACAGCATGACTGTCATAAGCCTGAAGTTACAACTTAGACATGCAATAGAAAATATCATTGGTACCTCTCCAGTGCATAGCCTGTAGTAATTAAAAACTTGATCCCTGCTGTTTTATCATCTCATTAGCAATGGGGGCACAAGACTTTTATCCTTGTTTGTCAGGAATCAAACATACCAGAAGAACTCTGATTATAAATTGATGAAAGTAAAGTTAAACTTTTAAATAAGAGCAGTTTCAGTTCACAATGTTTTTAAAGCTGATTAAAGAGATATCATTTCAGTAAAAAATAATACCTAAGTCCAGCACAGATAGTAGAGGTCATCACTGGGACTAGGACATGAAATAGCATTTGAAAAAAGTGCACGTACTTTTTAAATATACTGGTGGAGAAGTAAATACAAGCCCTTTCTGATACAACAGGTTTCAAACTCCTAATTTTAACTCTTCAAACATTTCAAAAATCTCAAGTTTGTGATGGTTTTCATTGCATAAAGTTATCAGACAGAGATGTATTGTTACCATGTCAGTGAATACAGTATGGTATTTTGTTTCTATTAAAGATAAATTCTGCTAGTAACAGTCATAGTGGCTTCCCCTCAAATACCTTGCCAATAACCGGTTCGGATTTGTTTCAACAATGCAGGATTATGGTATAATTAAAAGCCTCTTGAAATCAATTGAAAAGACCCTAATTACTTTTGGGGGTTTTGGATCAGTCCCTTTAAGAATTCTTCAAGTAGTTCCAGGATGGTTCCAGGTTTCCAGAAATACTGTCACTTTATTGCATTTTAATAAAACTCTGACCTGAGTATTGGTACCAGCATTGAACTGGGCAGAGGCAAATTTGGTGGGAGAGAACCGACAGTAAAATTATTCTCTTTTGTTTGATGCCATCTGAAATCACATATCCCCCCCACCCCCCACCCCCTTTTTTTTTTTCTCTCCCATGAATCTCTGTTTCTCCATCCCTTTCTTCTTCTTCTTAAGATCTATGACTTTCCTGTCGGAGGTCTAACAGACTAATGTATCTGCACCACTGTTCTGATTTTATTAACAAGTTTTTTATCCCAATGAAAAAGCTGGACCTATGTCTTTTCATAGTGAGTAGGAAGCCACCCTTGATGTTTTGGGCCATTATAAGAAAGGATACGATTCATTATTTCAGAGTGATGGTAAATCAAAAGTAAAGCATCTGAATAATTTTTTTCTTTCAACCTGGCAAAAGACAAGTACTTTAAGCCAAGAAGACTAATCGAGAACTCAAGGACTTTTTTCAAATGAAAAAGGCAAGCAATGAGAAACAAAGCAAAAATGATGATACAGTAACTCATTAGTTTACTATGATGACTTCATGAGAAATAAAGTTATCCGATTCAGCAGAATTCATTGTATCTGAGCAAATGATCCATCAAAGACAGAAGAGAATTACATGTTGAACAAGTTTTTTTCACACAAAATTGCATCTTTAAAATACTGTTTTTACAGCAGATAAGTGAGATGGTTGCTTAAACAATCTTTCAGCAGTGTGAAAACTCAGAATTATTCCAAATGGAAAACAAAGAACTAGATGGGCTATTTTCTGAAAAGTTACAATGAAGGATTTATTTTTCAAGGTGAAAAAAATATACTTTAAATTTTGATCATTTAATTAAATTGAAATGTATCAAACATAAAAGTGACAGAGAGGAAATGTATTTTATAACTGAGCATAACTGGCTTATTGAACTCACGGTCACCATACCAACTGTGACTCCATGAAAAAATAGATACTTCGCGAAAAGTTTTGTGAAATTATGATAGCTATTCTTTAAAACTGCAGGTTTTGAAGGGATATAAAACCTGATACTTCAGGGCATAACTCAGTCTCAAACTGCTGTGACTTGGGAAGAAATCTTTCCCCACAGGCAGGTTACCCCTGGGTTACTAACTGAAGCATTCCTTTCCCCCTCCTATGCAGCATCTGTTACTAGCTTTTCTTAAAGACAGGATACTGGGCTAACTATACCACTAGCCTGATCAAGCATGGAATTTTGACTATGCATCTAAATGAAAACAGAACTTCGCAAAGTAAAAAATTTTTGAGCAGTGGGATATGTTTTCTCTACAAGGATGTTCAGTCAGAATTGTGTAGCTTCCAAATGGACAAAGGAATAAGAAAAAACATATTACCAAAAAAAAGATACACAGATTTCTGAAAACATAGTTAAGAACATATGTTAAAAGCTTGGAGATAATGAGCCTAGGTAGTTGAATAGATAATAATATAGGCCTAAGGTTTCTATTACAAAAGCAGGTCAATTTATAATTGATAAAAAAATTGATGAAAAAAATAAAGATTATTCTTTCTAAAATCTTCACTGTCTGGATACAGATATTTTCCTCCAGCACATGGCAAATCTGAAATCTGCATGATGTCTTCTTAGCACAATTTAACATTCCTAGTGAAATATAAATTACAGTGTTCTTGCACTATACAATCTCCAAAACAGAAAATATTTTCTTTTCTATCCACAGTCATCTAAAAACTCATGTGTTTTATGATGTAAGATATGAATTATTTTTCATAATACTGCTAATAATTTGCTGCACAGAATTCTAATATTAAATCTTGTTACACTTGACTTTTGGATGAAAAACAAATAATAGACAGAAAAAAGCAAATGAGAGTCTTCTACCAAGTCACTTTGAATCCCCAAGCTGAAAATGCAGATACCTCAGACTAAGTTAACCCACATGGACCAGCATGACTTTCCCAGATTCTCCTCTTTTTCAGCCTCAAACCCTTTAAATTAACAACAGTTGAGGAATGCATCATGGTATGTATGCTACAGCTAAGGAAAGAAGATGGTCTGACAAGATTGCTGTTCAATTCTCTGTTTAACCTTTCATAATATTCAATATAATCATTAATGATTCATTACACTGGATTTGGTATCAGGTCCATGTGAGGGGAGTATTGTTAGAAGAAGGAATAGGAAGCCTTTATATTCATGTGTGTAGTTTTTCTTCTAATATGAAGCGATCTTCATATTAGCCCGAGTGGTTTGCTTCATTAACTTTCTATTTGTTTTCCCAGGTTTATAAGAATACAATGTGTACATGTGTTAAGGGTTTCTTAAACAAAATATTAAAAGATAAACTATTTCTAATTCTTCCATCTCTTTCTTTAACCCCTTAATCCATTAAACATTATCCAAAGACAGCTATGAAGAAAAGTATTACTTTCTAAGCATGTGTTCTGTGTTCAGGGCTATGTGCTTCTGTAAGCAAATTTGAACACGGGATAGTCAAATGGGAGCACAAAAGAGATATCAGCTAAATAGTCCAGATCCTATCTGAGAGGATAGAAAAAAATCCCAAGAGAAAAGGATAAAAGAATTAATTCTCAAATCTGTAGTCTTTTTCTCCCCATCAGTTTCACTGGACATTGCACGACACACAGGTTATCTTTTAATCATGCCAGTCCTTCCACTTCTAAATGAACTCTGTTTCTTCCCATACTCTGTTCACATGCATGGAGTTTGAAAGCCAGCACTCCAGGAGAGTAGGAAAATGGATCTTCTGCAGAAGTCATGGAATGACAGGGATCTGAGAGAAAGCGGCTGGCTTACATGAAGCTTTCAGAAATACAAAATCACTGCCAAGTTTACAAGAGACTGGAGTACCAGGTAGTGGCAATTGGGTCAACATCCTTTTCAACACCTCACAAGTCACAGGTGGAACCATTCTCAGAACAGGCAGTAAAAAGCAGTGCTATTGCAAGGTGAAGCTACACATGTTAGCATCATATTCTTCTTTTTTTTTTTTTTTTTCTTTGTCAGTACCGTGGAATTTCCTGTCCCTTTGCCCAAATTTTCCACCCAAGGAGAGTTAGGAGTTCCACGAGTAGCAGATACTACCATCACCCTTTGAATTCAGCCTGGATAATGTTCTTTGTGCCAGCATTGTGTGCTTTTCTTATCTTGAAACTGACATTAGTGTACATGGGAAAACATGCAAAGAGTTTCCATTAAATTAGTAAAACTAATTGTTTACTCGGGCAACATTCAGTATAAAGGCAGAAGTGATCCATTAGAGTGATTCTCTGAATTGGTGTAAATTTCAGCCATTCGATGGAAATAAATGACAGTAGTTTGCATCTGCTGAATATCTGTCCTTCTGTATTTAGCCATTAATGTCTCTGCTAGTATAGTTTAAAAAAAAATTAAACGGTAATATTTCTGTTACAAGCCAAAATCCACTATGACCACCATTTTAATATGATTTTTTTAAGGATATATAGCTATAGGCGTATGGGGTTTTTTTCCAAGTGACATAAATGATTGATCACCTCAGCAAATCAATTCAGTGACAATAAAAACAAGTTATAGTTATATACTATTAGTACAAAAACAGTCATGTAGTTAATTCAAATTTGTGTGGATATACCACGTATTTGCATTCAACCCCAAGTCATTCAGAAGTGGACCTACTTAAATCAAGCTATCATAGAATCATTTGGGTATCAACACAGTATGTCTTCCTACTAGAAAGGAATTCTAGTTCAATTGTGCTCCATTATTGTAGAGAATATATATTATATCCAACTTTACAAGTAAAAAATTATGAATTCTTTAAAGAAAAAACTCGTACAGAACTTGTACACTTTAGATATGCCAGTAATGCAGGCCCCATATATCGTTTCTGCTTGCACAAGATAATAGGCCTGCATATACAATAGCTTTTCCCTGTAGCTGCATGCATATGAGTGAGGTGCCCACTGCTCCCTTCTTCCGTGCAACCTAATTCCTCCCTATGGGTTCATTTTCCAAAAGGATTGTCCAGTGAAAAGGAATATCATAATGGCATTGGAGTGAATATACCTTGCAGAAATGTAGTAATTGCAACACTGCAACTTGGATTTGCAATAAAGAAATCAAAAGATTCCCTCCAAGAATTACTAGGATAACTTTCTAATTCCCTGATCTACCTAAATGCAAATGGATAAATAGCAGAAAAGGCAAGTTCCACTTCCAGACTGAACACAATATAACAATAATACTGAGTTCTCCAATCTGCCACATCGGAATTGTTTTGTTGTGTGTCAGGTAGTTTGGAGTAATCTGAAACTACATATACAATCTTCTTGTTTGTGTTTGTAGAACTAGCAGGGTATTTACTAGACCCTTGTCATGAATGTACTGTAAAATCCACGTGGCTAACTCTCGGTGATGTAGAGCACCTACAGCTGGAGTTGACTTCATTTGAAATTGGAATGATCTACAGCCCTGGAATTTGGTTTCTCACTCAATAAATTAGGCAAAAAATTCAAAGTGCAGGAAATAATCACATCATCATTTGGTCTGAACAAAATTAAGGTAACAAAGGTCTCCAGGGTCTTAAAAAGGAAATATAGAGAAAATGATTACTGGAACGTATGCACCCAATTGTATAGCATAATGACAATCTCATTACTGCTAAATATATTGTAGTCTGCTTATAGTGATTGCATCTTTTGATCGGTAGCTGAGTAAGGGAATAGGAAAATGTTATTTCTGTTCTGAGTGGTGAGCTCTTCCCAGGTAGTATTCTGTATTGCTGTTTTGATTGTACAAGATTCGAAGGGCAACTGCACATGGACATTACAGACCACTGCTTATATTCCCCATCTGCTCCAAGACCCTCATCATTCAAATTGTGTATTTGATTAAAATAAGTAAAGTAAAGCTCACAACACTCTTTTGTACAGCACACAACCTGAAATTCATTCTTTCTAGTTTACCATACTAATAGACTATAGACTGCAGAAAAAAAATCATAGTTCAAATACTAAAGAAAGATGAAACAAATACTGCTTGCGCTGAGATTCAGAATGTTACAAGTTTCTCCCCAGACTACCATAGACACCATGCAAGATCCTATATAAGAGAGCCTGGCAGTGGCAACACCAGATACACTTTCAGTCCAGTTATTATGGGTGCAACAAAAGGAGACCACAGAAACCAGTAATATTACAAGACCCTTGTCAGTGTGTCTAGTACTCACAAAGAACTACAGCCAAGAACAGCATATGCCTGCTCTGAACTACGCACAGCCCTCTGAAGAGACAGGCAGCTGCACTAGTGGCATGTACCCCTGCCCAAGGGCATAAGCTATGAGGACAAAAGAATTTGGAGTCCTGAAAACTGTGGAGATACCTGTTAAGAGTCTGAGAACCAACATGCTTCTCGGCCTTTCAGGCTTCTAAAGAAGCTCTTTCCACTGAAGCAGCAGAAAGAGGCAGGAAAAGGATGTGCAGATCAAACCATGCAAAATTTCAGTTACTTCTTGATACGCATTCACACTGTGATAAACACGGCATTTGGCCTTTCCCTTGGGGCATCAACAATAAAGCCTCATTGGCCTATCTTAAACTGGGGATTTCAAAGCTGCCTACAGCATTTGCACGTCTGCTGAGCTCTCCATAAAACCCATGTATGGTTTTTCAAGAAGATTACTCCCAAATTTTTTTTTCCTTTCACTACCCAACAAGTGGTCCAGATTAAGGCTTGAGTGCTTCCTGCAACTCTGGCATGCCCACAAATATAAAACACATCTTAAACAGGGTGAGTACTAGGTCAAGTCTATCTACTGTAACAACTATCTGAGCTGAGCAGAGTTTAGAACAAAATCTGTAGTACAGATCTCTTTCTATAAACAAACTTTAAATATTGCCATGGAGAAAGTAAGGAAGTCTCTTAAAATCAGGTATGTACCAGCAACATATAAATCAGGCCTACTAAATAGCAGGTAAAACAAACAGCTATTTTACCTTTTCTTTTCTTTTTGGCACTGCTATTATTTAAAATATGTCTCTTTCTTCTGAGATGAGGAGAAACACTTCATTCCCAGGCACAGAAAAAGAACTTCAGAGATAAATATGTTTCTGACTCACCCAAATCAAAGCTGACCTGTGGTTGAAGTTGGTGATAAAAAAAAAACCAAACAAAAAACTGTTCCCCTTCACTATAAGCGGAAAAGAAACTTTAGCAAAGGTAGTGTAAAAAAAGAAAGAAAAAGATTGCACACCCCCGACTGGCTCTTTTAAGATCTTATCATTAATATAACATTTAACAGACAGCCGTCTCAAGCTTGAACGAGCCATTCCCCCTCTTGAAAAGTCTTTTTGCTTAGCCAAGCTTAAAAACCTTCTTTTCAAGATAAATGTTACACAAAGTGAAGCATAAATTCAGTAAAACTCACAAAGATGCAGCATGCAGCCAGACTACATAGGATGTTAAAATACAATCTTTCCTCATGCTTGTGTCCGTAACTCATGCCCAAGGCCTGATCCAAAGTCCACTGAAGTCAGCTGACTGCACCAGCTGTCCAGCTGTCCATCTGCAAGAGGGAAGTCTGTTGACAAAAAATCAGAATAATGTCCCTGCTGAGGGGATTGCACAGATCCCATGGCCAGGATGGGATCGTCATCCCATCACCCAGGTGATGTTCTTGTTTAGACATCTCTCCTGAGGTTCTGGCAGAGACACATCTGCAGAATTTATTCTCTGTCCTGTCCAACTGAGAATCTCACCAGAAAATCTGAGAGAATCTGAGAAGGGAAGGAATCCCTTTTGTTACACAGGAACCATTCTACCTGAAATAGAAGCAATTCGTGCAGCTGCTCAAATTAAATTATTCCATTTTGGATTGTTTGCATTACTTTCTATTATTTATTACATACACAGAGAAACCAGCTAAATGAAAATTATTCAGGTCAAACTCATGCACTTAAAAAATGCCAGGAGTTGAGATGCTTGTGGAGTAGTATTAGCCTCCTGCTGTTTATACATTACGGCAGAGCTCTTAATTACATAATTGTGGGGTTTTTCCAGAGAATCCATGCCTCATTCAGCACATGGAGACAGATTGTTGCTGTTCAATGCTTCCTTTTATCCCCAGTGTTCGGTGTGTATCTCCCTGCTTTACGTACAGCACACTGACTGGCTTTGATACAGAATTATTCATTTCCTAATGGACGTTTCTGTAGCACTTATCACTTAAGTATCAGTATATTAAAAACATAACTGACACTTTCAGGTTCTGTGAAGACAAATCACAGCATTATTGCCACTTTGTTTGCCAGATTTTTTTAACAAAAAACCACAAGAGATTTATCCCCCATCTTATTCCCAGAAATGACTGAGGCAGTCAGCTGAGATCACACATTTCAGGACAAACAGATACAGTTCAGTAGAACCATGAGCAACCAAAAGGTGTCTTGTAATAGGAAGCACTGGGCAATTTGCCTCACAAACAGTGCAGGTGGCTCCATTTGCTATTTAGTGCAGGAAATGTATGCTTCCTCTTGAGAAAAAATGGAAAGGATAATGGTCATGCCCTTTCCTCCTGCCCCAAAGGATTTATGGGCTAAATCAGACAAATAAAATACATAGTTTATTAGAAGTCAGGGAGACATTATTCATCATAGCAACAATATAATAGACTTCCCCTGAAAAGGGTTTTAGAGAATTTAAGATATGTCATATTTGGTATATGCAGGAATGTATATACACCTTATGCAAACAGTGCTGGATTAAATGTAAGGTTTTTGATGAATGTTGAAGCTGGCCCAGAGGGAATAGTTAGCAGAGAGAATGCATACGAGCATGACAGAGAGATGTTGGGTGAAATACACTTTGGGGAAAGTAGCCAAATTTATTTGCAGTTGTTATGCATTAATAGCCTGGTGTGAAAGAACTTCACAGAGACAAATGGGATATATGTGCTTTATTTGGTAATACAGATTCGAAAGGGCAGATTCAGTAGGGCTGCATTAAGGGAATGAATAACAACAGATCAAATGAACCCGGCACTTCCAATTATCCTATGTTTATATAATCTGTATTTTAAAAACATCTACTCCCTTTATATGCAGACTATTTCCATAAACTGCACTGGTGGGTCTGCACCTGGAACGCTGGGTTCAGTTTTGGGCCACTCACTTCAAGAGGGATGTTGAGGTGCTGGAGCATGTCCTCAGATGGGC
>JAVJGJ010000001.1:83555051-83590826 GCA_035590215.1 Microhierax caerulescens | reverse complement strand
TTTAAACTGGATAGTAGGAAAAAATGTCTTCACTGAAAGGGTAGCGAAGTGTTGGAACAGGCTGCCCAGGGAGGTGGCGGAATCACCATCCCTGGAGGTGTTTAAAAAAAATGTATAGATGTGGCCCTTAGGGACATGGTTTGGTGGTGGGTTAACAGTTGGACTTGATGATCTTAGTGGTCTTTTCCAACTGAAATGATCCGATGATTCTATGAAATTCTCGGCTGGTGCTATCTCATCCTGTTCTATACCCAAGACAGTAACAGGAGGTAAGCAGAAGTCTGGAGTCCAGTGCCCTTTATGTTAGAAGTTAGCATCACAGCCACTACTAGCAAGACCTGACACTGAAGTGCTTTGCCTTTACAGGAGCAGAACATTTTCAGCCACTATAGGACTGGCCATTTGCAAATTTTAACTCCAAGGTTTGGCTTTCCATTTGGTCTGTGTAGAAGCACATGTGGGGTTTTTTGTTTTCCCAGTTGTGCCCAGCCAGTGACCCTGGTTGCTACACTGGCGGGTTAAGCCAAGCTTCTACGGTTCCCTGTGCCCCACGCCAGGAGGGTTGCTTTCAGCTCACCAACCTGACATCACCGCTTACATACGCAGTGTCTGGCACAGCAATTTTGTGTGGATGTAGGAAGGTTCTTTGGGCCTTCCAACTACTCTGCCAAAACCAAATTGTACTGAAACCCTGGGAATTAAGGTGCTCAAGCCCCCATGAAGCCTCACTTCGCATGGTCACACCTGTATTTCCTCATTAATCACTTAAGGAAAGAGGCTGAAGGCTTACCATGCAACAGACTGAGCTATTTCTTCATCTGAAAAAGAAAGCAAGATATTTGGAATGTTTTCGCCCTTTGCCACACACACACACACACCAAGCAACATGGATTTACATAAGCCTGCTCCAAGCACATTAAGCTATCAGCACATCATCAAACCATCACAAACACTTCCTGCCTTCCTTTTCCCTGCTTCTTATTATTTACCCTTTGCCAGGCAGCGGCAACCACAATCAGCAGCTTAACAGCTTGCACTACACTGAAAAGAAACTCCTGCACAAAGAAATGTAACCACAAAATTATGTCACTCAGTAGCAATTAGCTTTGTTTTCAATATACACACACTTGGGGGCTGGGGAGGTATTAAAATGTAATAGCAATTGTGCAGGGAAGCAGGTGAGTGACTTTGTGGCTTAAGGGGGATCTATTACTTCTCTTGGGATGGATAAAGTCCATATTTCACTGAAGCTATTGCAGGTCCAAACACTCTATCGTACAGGAAAAAACTAGTGATTTCTATCTGATCTGAAACCACAGAACAAACAGGAGCAACGTTACAGACTTTAGCCCTCATGCAGTGACTGACACAATTTTCTGAACAGCTATTACATGTCTGAAAATTGACATATTACTGGTAGCAGCACAAAAGGCACCCTCTTTCAATGGCTGTTAGTCAGTAATCAGTGTCCAACCCTTAATGTTTTCTTTTGTTGGAAAAAAAAAATCAGAAAAACTAAAGTAAACCACAGTCTGGTTCTGTGCCAACAATATTAACCAGCTTCTTTTAGAGCCTTTGAAGTTAGCAGGGGGCATCCAATCTTGTGGTGCAAGTAAAGAATGATACTTTAAGCGATTCCTTTTCATCCCTTTAACTTAATGAAAGATTAATAGCCTTGTTATTTTTGTTTCTGCTTTATTTTTTATATTTGAGGGGAGGGAGAATGGCTGGCACTTGTTGGAACTGAAGTGTTGCCTATGATTTTATGGATCAGTGAAGCACTGGGTTGTTTGGGTGTTGATTTTTTTTCCCCATCTGTGAATCCTGTTTCACAAGGCAAAGCACAAATAAAGTAACATACTCAAAGTCCAAAAAAATAGCCATGCATATACTTTTTGGAAGTAGGTGGAAGGAAGTTTTTAGAGTGCACAGACCTAAAAGAGAAAGGGGGGTGGGGGTAGGGGTAGGGGTTTTAACAAATCTTTTCAGTCAGAAAGCTGTGGGTTAGTTATAAAAATGTAATCCACTTCCTAGCTGAAGAAAGCAGCTTTATGTCACTGCTGGCTGTGATGATACAATGTGGGTTTTATAACCACCATCTATTTGTGTATTTTCAACCAAAGCCAACAAGGGAGCACTCCTGGCTTCTCATGGCATAGGGGATAGGTAGCTTTTGTCTTTCTGTTTTCATTGCATGTCCCTTTTGGGGGGTGGAGGAGGACTGTAAGTCTCACAAATATCTCTTAAAAATACTGCTGCATCCATCTATTCCCTTTGCTTCTCTATTCATGTTTTCTGGGCTACATTGTGTAGTCATGGGTTACCATGTGCGCAACCCCATGTAAAAACATAGTGAACCTCAGGAGAAGCATGGTCTCATATTGCACAACCTGCAAGAGTTTCATTTTGCCAACTGAGGATCTGGCCAGACACCTCCCCTGAGCTTGCACAGCAATTGAATATGGAAGTGTAGTTGCTGTTTTTAGTACTGCATCTCAGACATGTGATTTTGAGCGTGGGTAGGATGAATGCGATGTGGCCCATGACAGTTGAGCAAGACACCTGATAGTACTCTAAATAAACCCATTATAATCACTACTTACAATTTGTTTTTTAGCTTTGGGTCCTGTATTCAAAAGCTCTTTACACATAATAACCCTAAGGTAGAGTGTGAACATTCACTCCGGCTCAATACTCCAGAAGAATATGTATTTTTACTTTCATTTTATGAAAGTGAAGTCATTAGTGTTACACTTCCACCACCAAGGGTGAGGGAGGCAACTTTACCCTGAGTAGACCTGTACTATAATTTTTTTTTCATATTTTATATAAGATAAATTACAGTAATATAATTATAGTATTTATATGTGTATATATATATATTTATAGCATATTAAATTACTATGTTTAATAAATTACTCTCCCAGAATCATAGTGAGGTTTGTGATGGAGCCAGGACCTTATTCCAGGTTTCTTATCTCCTAAACCAGGGTTTTATCCATTTATCCAGCAAAAAGTTTCATTCAGAATTTCACATTAGTATTACAGTTAATAAGATCCCTGCAGCATCTTATAACCAACATTTACAACATTGCTTATTTTTGTTATAATTCTTTGGTGGTCTGTTTCTCCTCAAATTTCCTGTTTCACCTGGTACTAAATTTTGCATCCGGTGTCCAGTTTAGTTCTTCAGGTAATTACAAAAATACATTAATACAATCAGTGCAAGCAGTGAGTGAACTCCTTATATCATAAATTGTCCCTCAGTGTCTGACAGAGAAAAAGAATGGGATCCAGTGTTCCAAAGGGGGCTAATTACTAAGCATTGTGATCTACGTTAGCAAAGCAACTGCAGGAATGCAGTAGCACGTATCATGTGCACAACTTAGCTAAGCTTGCAAACCAAGTTCTTTATCTGAGCTAGCCCTAAGGTTGGCAATTCCACTGAGCCAGCCTACCTCCCTGACATGCAGCCATCCTGACAGGCAGAGTGTTACATGCTTTAAAAGTTGCCTTCATCAGAATTCAGAGCAAAGATGGTCCCAATGTGCAAAATAAAACATATCACTGCTCTTGATAACTTGTCTGTTTCAAATGAGAAATCACAGTAGTGTAATACTGTAAAAATTAGACAGGATTTTTCTGCTATTATACCAAACAGCCTACTTAATAAATGGGTAATGAAAAAGAATAATTTATTACAGCTTCTGAATTTTGACAGTTCTAAAAAGATGTTCTTAGAGTTTCCCCAAAGGGAGAAGAAGGATGTTTCTTCCTTAACACAGGGGCGTTAGATATAATTTCTCTGTCTGTAGAATTTTGCTCCTGCCTGGTAGAAGGGATTAGATTTTTTTTTTTCTTACATCATAACCTATTTTAAGCAATTATAAACTATGAGTAATAAATCACTTTCATTCACCTCTCATGGGGAGAGAAAAGATATGAAAGAGCGTTCTGGAGTTTTAATTTATATCAATGTTTGCATTACTATTAAATGAATTAAATGGGTTCTACAAATGTTCTCTCATAGATCTGCAATAAATTATGGAGCATCTCAACCTAAGACATTTAACTGTCCCTTTCACCAGCTTTTTTGTTTGATTTATTTTTAAAACTGGATAGCACAAACAGTTAAAAATCACACTGAAAAACTCAAGACTCTTGGCTGTTGCAATATATAACATAACTTCAACCCTTATAAACACTGCACATCCATTTGAATTGCAGGAATTTACAGAGACCCAGGCTCTGCTTGGAAGCTGTATAACCTCTGCAGGTACTGACGCCGATATAAGCACTTCGAAGGAAGGCCATTCCTGACCCTGGCAAAATCAATTGGGATTTTTCATCCATGGCTTATTCCTAGCTTTTCTTCTGATGTCATGAAGGTCTATCTTTTAAATGGCAAGAAAGAATAACTAAACTAGTCTGACTAAACATAGGAAGGTAGAGCTGGAGTAAAAAAAACATACATTAAGGAGAATAAACATTTGAATTCACATTTCACACTTTCTTGCTGGGCTTTTGAAGGAAGATAGAACACATGTGCAAGGGTTCCGTAAGAGCTCCAGAATTTTACTTAGAACACACTGAAGATGATGGGACTCGCCTTATCAGACAATCAGTACTGACTTCTGCTTCTGACTAAGATCAACGGTAGATGTTTCCCAGCAAATTATAAGAAATCACATGCTGAACAAAACTGGTATTATCTGCTGATAGAAGATTTCCATCTTTGTGCGTGTATCATGAAACAAACCGTTTTAATTTTTTTTATTTCGACCTATTTAACAGAACATTAGACATTTTTGTATACTTCCCCTTACTCCCTCTAAGTTTTTTGTGTCATTTATGTATGTTCCAAGGGATAGTTGTTCTTGCAGTATAGTGAAGTGTTTTACTTCCCTTCATACAGACTCTTTCCAATGTAGAAGAAATTCTATTTTGCCCTCACCAAACCGTGTAATACAAATCTAATATTTTTACATTATCATTAGGCCAAATAAATCAAGTAGCATATTTTAAGTTATGCATATGCACATGCACTTAAGTCTACCAGAAAAAAACACTTGTCCTACTTATGTCCATTTTTACCCATGGATATGATTCATCTTTGAAGAAGGAACAATTCGACAGAGAGTGAAACTGCTAACCTCAGAAATATTTCCTTTTTTCAATTTGCAGTCTCTATCCAAAACACCCTATTCCTACATCTTCTCAGAACTGCTCTGCACCAAACCATAGTCACTACGTAATGATTACTTTTGAACAGCTGAGCAGTTTCTCTCAAGCCTTTCTAGCATATAACTTTATTGAAGGTTTTATTTTGCTTGTTTATTGGATTTTCTTTATCTGCCACTGCAACACAAATCTTTACACTGAACACATTTTGTCCAGGAAAATAAAATAATTAGACTTCAGAACAATCACTTTAAATGGTTGGTCTGACATAGAAGAGCTACTTAATCATTATAGAATTTACATGTACACTTAACATAAAGCAAAACCCATTGTAAAGCTCATCACACTTAATTACACCAAAATTCACAATTTTCCATTTCAGTTATAAGTTTACAAAGTATCAACATGAATTAGCAGAGGGAAAAAAAAACCAAAAAACTGTATTATGACTGAATTATGACTGCTTTGCAACAGGGCAAATTAGCCCAGGTGCAGACCAGTACTGCTGAAGTTAGTCAGCTTCTGATACCTGAGCACATTTTTGAAAATTGCTTAGATCTTTCGACCATACATTTCAGTGTGCAATGTTTTCTGAGTGACTTGAGTGAAAGGCTCCAAAGAAAACCCTTAAGAAGACCCAGATATTCAAGAAAGCCCTTCTATTAAGAACTGCAGTTGAGACTTAACACTGGTTCCAGTTTTTGGCATATTGCTCCCGTCTGGGATTTGCACATTGCTATTTATACAATGAACACTTAAAAATCTCCCACTTTTTCATGAACCAGCAGCAGGGCTACTTTAATCAGAAGGAAGCACAGGTACAAGAGACGTATTTGTCATTCATTTTTGCAGTTTATTATGTTCTTGGTAATGCAAAGGCAAAGCCTTTATGAAGAAAGATTCTGAAGAAATACTGCTGTTGAGGTTAAGTACACAACTGCACTTCAGAACTGCGTTCGTTTCAGAAATTTTCATTCTGTTACTGGTAACTCCTATATAGCCATTCTCCCCAAATAATCTGAACAAAATTCCTCTGCTCCTAGGTAATATTAGCCAACAGAACCTAAGCAGCTAATGCACTTCATAATATTATGTGAATCTGTGAAGAACATGGTATTTGGATTGTAGAGCTTGAGAAAAGAACAATGTTGTTCAGGCAGCCGTGGCCCACATGTCAGCCTTTGTAGTTCCACTCCATCAGAAGTAAGTATCTGGGAAAGCTGATAGAAGGAAGCTGATTGCTCCTTCTAAACAGACAAGTAATTCTTATTTCCTACATCTGAAAATCTAGCAAATGTATCTTGTTTTGGGATGCATTCACAAACACTACTGCAAGTACTGTAACAACACTTTCTCCATGCTGGCCAGAATTTAGGGTTGCATTCAGTTTTCAACAGTTCATTCTACAAAACCTACATGTAAAAATAGTATCATAATAGTAAGCAAGACTTATACCAATTTTTCCAAGTTTAAAATCACTTTCAGACATTGAGTTGGCATACTCCTGGTGTAAATGATTTACCAGATTTAAGATTCACCTGCTGAAATCCTGGCTACAGCTTTAATCAATGACACAGCCTCATGAAAACTGGGCCCGGGGCAGTGCAAGGAGAAGCCATCTCTGCTAGCCCTCCTGCCCCTTCAGGTCTGAACTCCTCACTATTTTTTGGTCTCCCTTTCGCAGAGATCACATTTAACACTGCAATTCCTTTCTGCAGTGTTTTTTGGCATTAGTGGCCTGTGTAAAAATGTGGTTAGTTTAGACCAGTAAACCTCATTAATGAAATGTGCCTGGTGTGCCCTTTCAACATTCATATCCACAAAATACAGATGGGCAAATAGAGGCAGAGGTTAAATGATGGCCCCAAAGCCTGAGCCAACGGCTGCCTGGAATTAGAAACTTTGCTAGTACCTGTAGTTATCTCATTCTGTGAATGAAATTCCCATCAGTGTTGATGTGTGATGTCTTTACAGACTTACAAACTGTTAGGGTGAGTTTCACCCAACACATGCAATATATTTAAAAACACTTGATTTTATTTGAAAATTAAGCATTCGTTTTGCACTTTGCTGAATTGGGCCCCTAGCGAATAAAGACAGATTACATTCTAAACCTCTCTTCCATTCATTCTTAATGTACAAGTGTAGTGCATTATTCTTCCAGTCCCAGAGTAAAGGATATACTCATTTGAATCTATAGCAAACGTCTATAAATGGGAAACCCAGAGAACTAGTGGGCTGTGGGGTTTTTGCTTGTTAGTTTAACCAAAAAATATAGATATACATTCCCAAAGCTGGCAACAGTATTTGGTTCCAGATACACCTTTTCAGGGGTTATTTTTTACTGTCACATTGCGGGGGTGGGGGGGTCGGGAGAAGAGACCTAAGGATTTTGAAGGAAGCAAGCAAGAACATAAGATATCAGACAAAAATAGTGATACCAAGAACATAAAGACGTAACTATGTAGCATATGATTGAATTAGGAGCAGCTGATCCACATCCAGGCAGATCCATGGAGCCATCATGAATGTTCTTAATAATGCAATTCCATCCATACTGTGTTATTAGTTCAGTAGAGATTTTACCCCCAGAGCATCGGCAGACTTTGATTTGGATCCGGGGAATTGCTTAACAGATGGAAAATTTTAAGGGCTGAATGGGAATTTTGTGTTATGTAATTTTCTCATCTTGATGAATGGGAGGGTTAGACATGTGACTTTAGTTAGTGCTGAGGGATGTCACCCTTGCATTAGTATGCATAGAAATGCGAATGCACCCTCAAGATCTTGATATGTGCTAGCTTGAGCCTACCTATGTGTATGCTACAAAGAACAGTAACAGGTTCGGTACTGGGATGAAGTCTCATGAAAAAGTATACGATTTTTAAGCAAGGATTTAAATTAGGCATCAACAGAATTAAACAGAAACTGCTTATTGCTGTCAATATAGGTATCAACATTGAACAAAGCTGCCTTATCTGCCTCTTTTGTTAACTGTTAATTGTTTGAGCTGCACCCTTCATTGCAGAGTATCTGATTATGGCTATTATGTGAGATGAAACATGTTAGTTTATAAAAGATGGATTAATAAAGATGGACTTTGGGAAAAAAAGATGTCTTGTGTTAAAAAAAAAAAAGTTGGTTGCGGTTTCTTTGTGAGAAGCTCATAGTACTTCAGGTATTATGATAAGAATTTGAAAGAGGGACACATTTTTAAAGGAAGGACATCCTTTTTCATTAAGAAATCAAATTTGACAGATCAGTGGAAATTTTGCTGAGTGCTAACTGTCCAAAAAGCCTATATGTGCACATATTTAATCTGTAAATCAAGATCTTCACAGAGCTCATGGATACCTCCATTATGTTGTCAAAGAAACTGAGAAGCATTTTTTGGAACTAATCTCCTACTTAGTAGGACCACTGTGGTGGCAGGCACTAGGAATCAACATGGAGATAATACTTTTATAACCTCAGTGCTTCCTCAGAGGCCTGCCTGAATTCTGCGTAACAGGACAGGGGAGAAGAGATGAAAACTGCTAAGGTAATAAGAAATTATGACTTTAATTCTGATACCTTCTAACTTCTGAAGGGTTCACTTTTTAACCAGAACATTCTATTAGTTAGCATATTGTTATAGGTAGCTCTGGTTTGGAAGCTTTATTGCACAGTAAGGATGATCATCTATTGCATGTTCAAAAGTGGGCACATCCCTGTCAACCTTAATGTCTTTTGAGATTTTGACCTAATGATGATCATTTAACATTATTGTTGGATTAACCATTTTTATAAGATGTTGGCAGCAAATGAGTTCCTCTGGAGAAAAAAAAAAAGCCTTTCTGTATTCAATCTCAGTTATGAACAAAAGCATGCTTTTGGGTTTTTTTTTAATAGCTCCATCTGTACTGCATACAGGCTGTAGCTGTAACTTTTAAGTCTCACAATGTCTGCAGCTCTAACTCATCTATTTAAGATAATCACCCATTTGTCACTGTGTCTTTGTCAGAGGTAACTGGCCGCTCCACTGAGATGACAAAACAGGTCCCTACTTAGCTTCAGGCGAATTAGCCAAGGGAGTTTAGGCAGTTTAAGCAGGGGTCTGAATTACCTGCCTGGACCAAGTATTGCCTGTAGGGGTGCATGGTCCCACAAAACACTGCCAGCATAATGGTAGCGCTGAGCTTCTAGTACTTAAGATTTCGAACCAGTACAGTTGTATCAGGGAACTGCTTATATGGACTATGTATGACTAGAGAACCACTTACAACTTGTAGGTCTTGCATGTGACATGAGGATCCATGAAGAGGAAAACTGCAGATCTTCATTCACTTGTCTCTGGCAGTGATAGGAAAAACACTGTATTCTACACCCTGTCCTGCTGTATAAATTTCTGACATGGGTCTTCAATTAGCACTGATTATGTATTCAGAGGAAGAGTGAGGATGTTTGTTTTTCTAGAGGGGGTGAAAAATAATGTTTCTCTGAGCTTAGCTTTAATATCTCTGCATCCTCATTCTCTATTTCAAAAGCAAAGCTGATGCCATGAGGCACTGCAGGAATTTGGAAAATATGCTTTACTTTTGAAACAGAAGCTTCAAATCCATTTTAAATCCCATATAAAAGTTAGTCCAAGAAAGTCAATGAATGGATCATGATCAAAGTCTCTTTATGGAATTTTCTAACAGCTTCCAACAAAATATGTTTTAAAAGGAACTGACTGCATCAAGTGCTTTCCAGAAAGCTGAAATGGTAACTCTCAGTTCACGATAACTGAAAGAAGTAAGAGATGAAACCCCAGTGCCTACATAGCATATGGGTTGTTTTATGTAAGTTGCCAAACAGTTCTGAATTCCAAAATATTCTGTGGGAAATACATCATTTCGACTGTCAACAAAGAAATGGAAACATTGTGTTTCTTGAGGACTACTGCCAACCAAAAATACTGACAGCGTGCAGGACAGTATTCTGGGCATACCTTTGAGTTACCTCTGCCGTGCTATCACTAAGCAACACTTCACTTATGAAGAAAGGTACCGGTCCTTAAATTTGTTGAATCCAATTACTCATCTTGAACATTTTAAATATGATCCCTCATTGCTTCTTTCTTTCTGCAGAGCAGAACACAGTTAATACAAAATGCTTAGAATGATCAGGATGGAAGTGTCTAATAACTAGGTGGCTCCATGGTGACTGCTCAAGATACAAAGCAAAGGAGAATCAACTGTGATGCTACAAGTAGCCAAATGCATAGCTGGTTACTGAGCAACCACTTTAGTCTAAAATTTTACTTAAAAGCCTTAGGATAAAATACTTCTGCAGTATGTGGATTTTGTGAGCCATTCAACAGGGTTCTGTACCTTTTACAGAACTCTACAGGATTGCTGGAAAAAAACACAAAGCAAATAAAAAGCCCAAATAAAAAATTTCACCTGTTGAATTTTGCAGATTCAGGTCTTGTGATAGAATATTAGTTTCATGCATATTTTCTCAGGACTTGTTAACTGCAAAGAAGAAAGGATTTATTCCTGAAAGTTTCCATGCAGAGAACAATCAGTTTAAACTGGAATTAGGTTCATGGAAGGTTGGTGTAGTCAGATACATTTAGTTCAATAATCTTAATTTCATGAAGTTTATTTAATTTAGCAGGAGACTTGCATATGACTGATTATACCAAAGTTTCATTTTTGTTGCCTTTGTATTGACATGGAAAGGATCAAATCTTCATACTTTGCAGACAGCTTTGATCCTGTGAGTAACAAGGCAAAACACTGTAGTCTACTAAAGAGGTTCTGCTTATCAGTGAGCCTCAGGAAACAATTCCAAAGCCTGCTGTCATGGCAGGTCACACAAGCATTGCTGAAGTCATTACAACCCAAACCATCTCAGAAGATAGAGCCAAATGTTAAAGCAATGGCGTGGAATACACCGACATCACTGTAAAATGACAGATATTTATACTTACCTGTCCAGAAAATGAAAATGGTAAGATAAAATAGAGTGAGGTAGTTGAAATTGTTCCTTATAAGGCCCCTCCTAAGACACTAGGTTCAGAAATTCAAGCACCAGGTATGGTTTTCCAGAACCCGGAATCTGGCTGTGGGTCACACTGTAAAGTGGGAAATCATAGAGTCATGCAATGGTTTGAGTTGGAAGGGACCTTAAAGATCATCTAGCTCCAAACCCCCCAGCCACGGGCAGGGACACCTTCCACTAGCCCAGGTGGCTCCCAGCCTTGTCCAACCTGGCCTTGAACTCTTTATTCATATAGAGTTGAACTACCTTGAATAATGGTTTTGTGGCATTCAACGGGACACTTCATAATGCTAACCAATAACAGCAAGGGTGCCAGAATCCAGTCTTTACTCTTTTGCTAACTGAATCATTGCTGAGGTGATTAGTTTACTACGAGGACAGAAAGTTGAGCAGTGATAGAAGGAATTTGCTGAATTATGATTTCTGGTTCCTTTCTGCAAGTCTCTGCCAATAAAAATTCAAAATGCTGAGTTAGACAAAGTTAGGTCCAATTTATTGTTCCAAGCCTGTTGTGCCCACAGCATTTTCCTGCATTTAAATCCCAATCTAGGAATGGTACTGCACAACAAATCTCATAATAAGCATTCACAAAAAAATTCACCTTCAGAAGGTATGACCCAAAGTATGTGAAAGTGTCCCTGTCTTTTAATCATGTCTGCGGCTTCACTGGGAATTGAAAACACTCCTCACCTCTTAACTGGCACTTAACATTTCTTGGTGTTTGGCAGTTATGCCACAGTTTCTCTGAATGTTTTCTATCTGTTCCCTAAAGATATCAGAAAACAGATAATTCTATTTGTGAAGTGCAATATTGTGCTAAAATGGTAGATATTGTGGAAATGTGAAACATTTTTAGCACTAGGTTCAGGGAGAACCTTTTTTTTTGTTAGGCTCAGGTGTACCTCTGTTGTTTTGTCTTGGGCGGTCTGGCTCCCCTTGTATGGCATAGCACCTAGAGTGAAGTTATGAGAGTTGGAGGGGCAGCTGGATACAAGTGAGGAAGAGAGAAGGATGTTGAGGGAGAAAAGCTGGTTAAAGGAAAATGTTTATGGAAAATTCAAGAGAGATTGGTATTGATGCACTAGCAGGAGAACATGTCAGGAAACAAAGTAAGAGAGAGAAAGACTGGGGAGGCAGGAATGGTCTTCCGGTGTAAATTCCAACCATTATGGATATTCTTGACCACACTTCAAACAAGTTTTAATTTCAGGTTGTTTCAGCAATTGAATTTATGTCCCATTTAATTTTCTATGGTTCCTAGTTATATATTCTGTCCTGTGTACAACCATCTGTTCCTTGGTTTTTGGAACTCTAAAAAAAAAAATATTTAAAATATAATGTTTACCTTTAAATCATTTTCCATGTAGCCCTCTTTTCTTCTGTGTATTTTGTGTTAACTTCAATAGTTGAGTGCCTTGTGTTTTCAGCTACCACCTCATAGCCCTGACCTATAGCTTTTCCCATATTGTATATAACGACAGAGAGGACTGTGATGTTAAATACAAAAGAGAAATAGGAGTGTTGTAAGGTCATATGCTTCTTGCATAAGGGATTTCAAAGGAAGCAATTGTTTAAAGGACTGGAAGATGACAGAAAATAATCTGTGTAATCCAACAATCAAAACCAGTATTCATTAGCACAGGGGACTTTGTTGGTGCCTCAGAAAACGGAAAGGTGAGTAGTCAAACTGAGAGCAGCTCTTTAATTTCCCACATTTCAAGGTGCAAAGAATAGGCTCTGTGTGTTTGGGCTATTGTAGTTTTGACTTTCATATTTCTAAACCTCAGGATTTAGATCTGAATCTTGAAAGTGAGTCAGACTTTCGCCAGTTCTCCTGTCCTCAGCTGAAATACAATGTTGAGTTTTTTTGAAATAATGGTGCAGCTATGACCATTCCTTCAATAAGGCATTTTCTACATGAGCAGAATTCTTTGAAGTGTGGAGCCGTGAAGATGGTGAGGGCCAAAGGTGAAAGCTGTGCAATAGAAGTGTACATTCCAGTCAGAGAACGGGTTGGAGGGGTGAAGGAATTAGTCTATTGATATTCAGTGCTTTGACCTGCTAACAATAACTGTGGCGCAGAGGTTGTAACAGAGGCACATCCCTACATTGTGTATCAGTGGAGAGAGACAGACCTTATCTGCTTTAGTTTGCTTCGGAGGAAAAATCAGCAGGGCCTTTGCCATGTGGTCACCAGTTCCTGCTACTGGGGAGAATGGAAAAAAAAAGTTGTTCAAAATTTCTCCATCATTGCTACATAAGTCAGTTATAGATCTGCAATTTGATGGGCATTTTTCAAAATGTGATGCTGGGAATGAGAAAATAAATTAATAGAGTATTCTGTGCTGGATTTTAAAGGGCACATAGACTAAGGAAAGCAACTCCCTGCTGCTTTTTTCCCCCTTTAATATATATATATACACACACACACACACATATAAAAATCCTCTTTTTCATATTGAAAGTATTTTTTCTAAAAAATAATCAAAGCAACACCAACAATTTTTTGACACCAGAGAATACTTTTCCCTTGGTATACAGCACATTTATAACACAGCTCAGCTAGCCCTGCAGGTAAAATTTTGTGCTGCGGATCTGCAATTTCACTAACACAAACCCACCAAGATTTAGCCCATATAGTGGAAAAAGCTAAATGTTAGCAAGGTATACTGGGCTTTAGCTCTGGTTCTGACTCCAACCTCTACCCCTAGCAGTCACTTCCCAAATGTCTGGTTTTGTTTTGCCTCCTGCCATTTGTCACTACCTTGGCAAGTATGGCATATCAGCTAGACACTAGAATAATCCATATAAAAAACCCAGTAAAATAGTATGTAACATGAGGCACAATCAGTGAACAGTTTAGATTCTGTTGGTTCTTAGGATTGCAAAATTTAGACATGTAGGTAACTTGATTACATCACCTAGTCCATTTTTTTGGCCAGTGTAGGAATGTTTTCAGGCTCTGGGTCTGGCTTCTTTTCTAGGAATTCAGACTGGAAACTTTCCCCACCCCACCCCACCCCCTAGTATAAAATAAATCTGGAGTTTAGTATTCTGCCTTACCTAATAAACCCTCCTCCATGGCTGCCAGCACACAGAAGTCACAGGCCTGTGATCAATGAGCTGTCTGGACTGCTCACTCCTCAGAGGCAGCAGTGCTTGGTTGTTACTGGCCAGGGATCCCAGATGTGGCAGTGAGATACCCTGCCATTTTATTCAAGGGCAGACAGACAGTAGCCGTGGTACTGTAAGAAATAGTCTGGTGAATGCAAATTATACTCATTCCCAAGGATTTTGAAAAGAAGATGAAAAAGAGCTTCTCACTTGGCAGCAAGATGCCAACATTTAGGAAAAACATTTCTGCTCTGTGGCAGAGCTCCCAAGGCTTGCTGGGGAGATGAAGTCCTGTTATTTCTTAAGAATAAATAGTATCATTTCTCTGGTCAGAGATGAAGCAGTGACTCAGAGACCTGGTCGGTACTTTATTGAGTCAAGCTGCACTTTATTAACTTGCTTCTCAACAAATGTCTGAAAACCCCAGGCCAGAAAACTGTGTAGTGTCTTTTGTTAAACATATTCAAGAAGCAGCTTCATAAGGAGACCCAAAGGACAGAGAGGTCACCTTTAGTTTTATATGTGCTTACGCAAAGCCTGCTTCAGTCAGAAGGAAAGGTATTTGAGTAAGAATAGCATTCAGTGTAGTTGTTAATTGCAGGAGAAGTGCCATCTGGGCAGTAACAGGCCTAATGGCTGATGTAAAGCCAACTGCAACGCCGAATGCAAAGCTACTGTAAGCACCTACTCCCAAGAAAGAACCAATAAAAAGTTTTCATTCAAAATGGAGATTTTTATGCAGCCAGCATTGACTTGAATCATACATTAAAATTAAGCAAGCCTTACAAGCCCCTCAATAATAATTCCTAAACACAACATTGAGTGAAATAATATACTGAGCTAGCAAACTGTGAGCAGTTTGAATGGCTGGTGTGGAGCATTCAGCCCAGCCTGTACCAGCAGTTTTCTTCAGAAAATCATAAACCAAATAATTTCAATAATCATTTTGATATATTGCTGCAACCACATCTCTCTTTGCAGGGCCACTGACAGAATGGAAGTTAGCTACAAGCACTGGTGGCTCTTCAGCACGCAACGCGGTGGGAGTGCTCACAAAAATTCACAGGCTTTGCCCAATGTGACATTTTGTTACTTTACCCTGAGGTGCACTTCAGAGAGGTAATTTAAGAGAAACACTCCCCAGCTGTGTGGGTAGGGCTCTGATATGGCAAAGGCAATCTCCAGTTAGGTAGAGCTTACTTTACAAAAGACTAGAGTTGATTCAATTCTTGTTACCATTTTAAATGTCAAGCCTAATTACAGATTTTGAATAGTTTTAATTATATATATATTTAAATTTTGTTGTTTAAAATGAAAACAAAGTTGACATAGTGGCCAATATATTAGCCCTGGACTTGTAAAAGTTACATTCAAATTCCTACTCTGCCCAGACCCCTTGTGTGACCCTGGGTAAGTCATTTCACACCTCCCTGCCTCAGTTTCCCCATTTGAGTAATGGAGATAAAATTATTTCTTTAACTCCCAAGGACATAGTGATGACGGTGATCTGACAAATCTCAGCCTGTCTAGATTATTTTTTGCATTACTGTCATCAGGATTTCACAGAAGGAGTTTTTATACAAACAATAAGAAAATGAGGGACTTGGTCTCAGAGAGCTGCCATTTGGAATAAGAAGTGGCTACAGACAGATGGGAGAGTCCAGCAAAATAATGAAATTATATTAATCATTATGAGAGGTTGTGATCTTCAAAAACCAGCAGGCAGATAGCTAAAAACGAAAGTTTTCAGTGGTGTAATGTAAGTCTGTACCATGAATATTTAAGAGGTGCCTCTCTCATGAATGAACACCAGTGTGGGAGATAACACAAAGGTGCTTGAAATTGAACAATTACATTCATTACTTAAAGCTTAGATATTTTTCTACATATGAAGAATAAACAACAAGCACACCAGTGGGAGACCGTGAACAGAACACATCAGTTAAATGTGGCTTATAATACAGTCATGCTTTCAGCTCTGCTATTATCCTTTCATCAAAGTTATTAACAGATTTGTTATGAAACTACTGTTGTGAGCACTGTCCAGAACAGCTTGCTTGGCTAGTGGTCAGCTAATGGTGTGAATGAAGTGCGAGAGGAGAAGCCACATCTCATTCTCAGCTGCCTCTGTTCTACCTCCCCCTCCCAACCCTGTACTGAATTTCTAGTGGTTTTCTTTAATTTCACATGTTGAAAAGATTGAGTGATCCTTCTCCTCAAATGGTCTTTCTAGAACCCCCAACAGAGTGTGAATAATTATTCCCACTCTGTTTGGGCTTTGATAAGACTCTTATGGCTGCCTTTTGCTCAGCCTCTCAGCCTTTGTTCCTGCTAAAGTTATTTTCTTTCTTAGGGGAAAAAAAAAAAAAAAAAAAAGGTAAAAACTGTAACGTGATCAAGCAAAATTGAAATTGCAATTTTAATAATAGTGATAACAATAAAAATATTGACTTGAAAACTATAAATGCTTGGTCAAATCCCTCTGGTAAGTGTGTAATCGTCATGTGTTTACTTCTATGTTTAAAAAGAGCACAGTTCAGAAAAGGAATTGGCTGGAAAGAAGAAGTGTCTAAATATGAATGCTGACTTCTGTCTGGAAGCAGTGTCCTGGCCATCTAGTTAAGACTGAATACTATCTGTAATATTTAATGGATGTCACAGGTTTGAAAGTTTTTCTAGCCTTGATGCGAGTATTGAGAAACAAGCATGTTTCGAAACGTATTTGAATAAAATGGGAGGCCTTATGATATAGGAATCCAAACACATCACTGCCTTCTCTTGCCCACTGAAAAAGGCATAGGAGGTATTACTGTTGACTAAACAAAAAGCTTTGTCTGAATGTATGTATGCTCTGATGCTCCCAGGACTTGGGAAAGAGGTTAATCCTAAATTCAAACATCCCTTCGAACCCTGATTAGCTATTTTAATACAAAGGACCACACATTACAAAGACGCCCATTTTAACGTTTCCACCTTTTTGCCTCAGTTCATGTTCTACCAAACAGGTCAAACTCTGCACTGCTACTGTAGCTGCAAGCTGAGGTAATTCTGTAGCGTTTATCCAGGTGCAACTGTAGGCACACTGCAGCCTGATGCGCACATGCACAATGACAGAAGGATAAAAGGAGGAATAGCTTCAAGAAAATAGGTTATTCCAGACTTTTCAAAAGCAACCTGTAGTTGATGTTCAGGTCTGTTATTAAAATTAAATACACCTGAAGCCTATAGGTTTCCACAACAATCTTATTTTAGGCATCGAAGTGCTGGGTGGAGGATGAGATCAAAGTAATGGTACATACAGAAATATTGGCGTTTTGAGATTGGAAGATAAATAATTCATACATTGAAAACAGAGATGGGTTGGGGATATTATAGATTAATTCCATCTCACACTTTTTACTTCTCTCCCCTCCCTCCTTTTTTTTTGCTATTGGGAGACCTACTGCCCTTGTCCCTTTCTTCTGATTTCTGAATCTGCCACAGGCACTGTTAGAATTACAGCAGTGATAAGAAAATATCAGGCGTGGGATTTGAATTAATGCTTTTAGACAAATCTCCATTCCATCTCTAATTCTAATGCTAATTACATTTGCAGATCAAAGCCTGTTCGTTAAAGTTTTGCTTTTGAATACATGTAAAGATTTTACTTTTTTGTTTGATTTTTTTCCATTTTTGGAGAAATGCTTCTTCCAGTAGAGACCAGATGTTCCCAAAATATTCCTTTGGAATAGCAGAGCTTTCGTTCTCTGTTTTCTTTTCTTTGAATCTTTTGTATGCATTGAGTACAGCATTGTTCTGTTACTGTATAGGCAATCCACCTTTCTGACTTACTTAGTTTCTGTTTAGAAAAAGCCAGTGATAACTTAATAATGTGAGTGCAAATAATGGCAAATATGTTTAATTGCATGCCCAGCATTGCCAGCTGCAGGTATGCAAAATTTGGATCAGCTTCAATAAGACTATGAGATTACAATTGAGAGATTTAAAATATATACATATTGACAACTGAGTTATTTTTATTTTCCCTCTGACTCTCCAATTTATATGATTTACAGTTGCTATCTGCTTCTACAACTAGGAGGACTAGAAGTTATTGCTTCTCTTCTGTTGTTTTTTTCCTAAATGAAGCAGAACCTTTCCAACATGGACTTCTTATATTTGGGTGTTCAGGAACAGAAACATAACTATCATGCAGCTTGTGATAAAACCATAAAAGCTGGCAATACAGGCACAAGTCTCATCACACTCAAATTTAAGATTGGCATGTCCATACCTATTTGTAGGATCAGAGCCTGTTTTGCAAGTGTCAGATAATGGAAGTCAGGGAAAGTCAGAAATTTTTAACACCACAAAGTCAGTCAGAGATTTTTAACACCAGAGCCTCAGGGGTCATAGCAAAAGAGTAAGAGCTCATTTTGGGAGGAAATAAAAAAGAAGGAAGAAGAGAATGGTGGAATCGAAGTGTGAAAAGAGGGGATTAGGTGGTGAAAGGGGCTGGGTTGCATGCAGGAGGAAGCAGAAAAGGTTCAGAGGGTGAAAAAGCCAATTAACAGAGTATAAATCTAAAAAAGCCAATTTCTGAAATAAAGAGGTGTTAAGGCAGCTAGAGAGAAGATTAGTCAAGGAAGTGACAGGCTGAAGTTAGTAGAGTGGAATTATAAAAGCTGATCAGGACTGAAAACGACACTATGGTACAGATATTTATAAGGTATTTAAACTGTATAATGAAAGCTGGTCCCTTTTCCAGGCACAATGCAGGCTTCTTCCATCATGTCCCTCCCCCCAAGAGGTGTGCTGTAGATAGCCGAATTCTGGCTCATGCCTTCTATCTGTAGGCAGCAGCAGCAAAGGGCCTGCTGACTCAGGTAAATTGCTTGTGGAAACTCCTTAGATGTCAGGCACAGTGTGACTCTTCCTATCTTTGCAGCAACAGGAAAACAGTCAACAAGAATCATTACCTCAGCTATGACAGAGCTGTTCAGTGGCTTCCGTTTGTCAGATCTGACAGCCACAGAGTACAAAAGGTCCCTGCTCAGCATGGGGTAGCCTTTCTGTACCTTTCGCCAAACACCTAGGAGTATTTCAGACTCAATCCTGGTATAGTACCTAAAATCATCCTGTATACATGATAGTAATAGCATTATAAATGCCTATTGCCCCTCCAAAAACCTTTGGGTTCCCGTCACCAGGAATCCTTTCCTTGGATTTTTCTCTCCAACTTTTGTATTAAGTTAAAGCATCTTGTTTTAATCCCATGACAGAGTCTGCTACTGTCTCCCTGCCAAAAACCTGCCGCTCATCTATTTGGGCAGTCATGATGTTGTTACTCATACACACCTCTGTGAGGAAAAAGAACAGTAACAGACATTGCTTCTTGTCCATTTGATACGGATGTATTTTTTTGCAATGAGAAACTGAAAAGTCTAGAGGGAAAAAAACAAACCAGAATGAAATTCTGCTCACATGCATCCACATGTATTTGCAACCAAGTCAGTAATCTTCAGTTTTAGACAATGCACGCAGAGACTTTTGGACATAAATTGGCAACCCTGAAAAATCTCTCCCCAAAAGATGGTGTATTTGGCAGGAAGCGTGCAATGATGTGGGTGTTAAGAGATCATGTAATGTGCTGCCACAAAAGGCTGCTTGCAATATACAACTAGTTCTACTGATACACAATCCACAGGAATTATAGTATTTATTTCTGAATAGCATTTGCTGCTCTCTCATCTATTCCCTAGAAGTTTATATACGTAGAAATAGAGATCAAACTTGCAACTGTAGGGATTTCTCATTGACACAAGATTACTAGAAAATATCTAACCAGAAGAAATCCTCTTCCTTTCTGTCTTCTACAATGCTGCAGGACGGAAGAAGAAATGTTAGCTAGATTCAATCTGCCATCCTAAGTTAGGAAGCATCTGCATACAGCTGAAAGATATAGTTCAATATGGGAAAAAAAAAAAAAAAAAAAAAGAAAAAAAGAAAAAAAAACCCACACCATGAAATGTAACAGGCCAAGCTTTCAGCTGGATAAATCAGCATTTCTCCCTTAAAACTCACTGGAACCATGCCTATTTATATCATCTAAGTATCCAGACAGTTATCTGGGCTTGCCAACTCACTGTAGGGATAAACATAGCTTTAACAATTAAATGTTCATTAGGGACAAGATGGAAAGGACAGCAGAAGCCAAAACTCAGAATCAGTCAGCACTTACGCTCTTGTTCTTTTATCAAATGAAGCATTAACATTTTGTGGAACATC
The DNA here is from genome assembly GCA_035590215.1 of Microhierax caerulescens. NCBI lineage: Eukaryota > Metazoa > Chordata > Aves > Falconiformes > Falconidae > Microhierax > Microhierax caerulescens. Next base: position 83,570,234 of record JAVJGJ010000001.1, on the reverse strand, counting down.
TTTTTCTGCATGGGTAAGCATAAAGCCTACTATAAATACTGGTTTAGGTCTGCTGGGGAGTTATTTTATCTGTGAGTTCGGGTTTTGGTTTTTTTTGCTTACCGGTATGTCAGCCTTCTTAGCATAGCACAGTTATCTCAGCATAAAAGTACCTTACACTTATTGCTAAACTTACAGGAGTCATAGATGTGATATGGATATCTTAATCTGTAAAACTACTTCATAATAGTTTCAAATTACCATACTGTGATAACAAATTACATGTATGCAAGACCTAACCTGCAACCTACCTCTGACATTAATCTGACAGTGAACACCTGGAAATCAGAAAAGGACAGGAGCAGTTAGCCCAAAATGTAATTTGCACGTTATGCCTAGGAGACTGAAATTTACCCTACTGTAAAGAAATAGCAAAAAAGACTCATACACCATGGCTGTCTCATTTGAATCACAGTCAGATTCAGTACCATCTGGCCCTCCACAGTCACTCTTGATTCATGCCTTGCAACTTAATGGTGGATTCTAGCCACAAGGAATATAAACCAATCTATGCATGAAGTGTCAGCAATCCCTGACACTCACTCTTTTGTTGCTTTTATCACTTGAGGTAGTCTCCCCTTGTGTTGGAGCACTGCCATGATGACTCACACACAATCGCATTTGCAAACTTGGACATGCACATGTTACAAGCTGTTCTTTCAATGAGTGTAAGAAGGCATCTCATAGTCCTGAAGCAAAACTCTTTCAAAAGAGTTGTACACAGCCAGAATGTGTTGGCTAGTTTTTTCAAAGGTTTTAGAAAAGGTAATAGAAAGTAGTAAGAGCTGATAATGCAAAATAAATGGAAAGAGAAAAGAACTAGGCAAATATCTTAAAAACAATCCTTTTTGTAAGGTTGGTGCTCTCATTTACCCACATAATGTCTGGTTTAGCTGTTGGTTAGCTTTTCCCTAATGCTGTGTCTCTAAAGCTTTTTTTTTTTTTTTTTTCACTATGACCACCTAACCATCTCTCCCATAAGGATGGATATGACAGACTGCTCAAAACTCTGTGACACAATTGCAGTCCTCATCCTTAGGCTGTAGGTCTCACATTTACAATGTCTCTCTTAATACATTTCTCACTTTTCTGGTTCAAAGTTCTACTTCCAGATCTTCAAATATTTTGGAGTCGGAGGAGGCCAGGGAGACTGTTTTTGTGAGCGTCATGCTTCTAAGGGCATGAAGAAACTCAGCCAATAAAGAAGGTATTACTGCATTCTCTGAAGATGGGTGAACTGAGAAGAATCTCTCTCTGACTGAGGAATGAAGAAGGAAACCTTAGCGGACTTGTCAATTCAAAAAGTCATTAATTTCTGTGGTTTCTCAACTAATAATGAAGTCTCATTATCAGCAAATTTTTAGCCAGTTATGCAGTCTCTCTGAAATGATGACACAGTCTTGTGGACCATTGCTATAGCAATGGCTATCCCAACCTTGAGCAACAATACGTAGAAGATGTGAAAGTAGTACAGCAGGAACCAGCAATACTGCCTCCAACACTACGTACTGGGGTGTGTCTGCAGGTGTGTTCTCTTCTATTGCAACAGAATCAAACAGCAAAGTAGCAGCATCACTGCTGAATGAAAAGGGGCTTTTATAGAGCCTCACTCCACCATTAATAGTACTTGTTACAATATGAAGCCTATTTTTCCTTGTGTAACTTATTTTTTTCCTATAATCTTTGCCATTCAATACCTAAGATGAATTATTTTTACATTATGTCATTGAGATGAGAGAATATTATCCTTTTTAGCAGATGGAGAATTGCAGTAATACTAAATCTGAAAGTAATTCATTAATTTAAGTTTTGAGACATGGAAGACCTGGGTTTTTTTCAGACTAGTTGTTACTATGAAGTGTAAATTGTTCTGCACTTCTGCAAATCGGACTTGAGAGTCTCCGGTTAGATGTAGACTGGGGATGACACAAATTAATTATCTTTCCTGAAAAATACGGTTTAAAAGTTTGCACTGGCATTACATTCTGCAGCTGAATTAAGTTCACAGAACAGCTTCCTTAACTAAAAAAAACCATCTTCCCTCTTTCTGCAAGCTTATGATTAAACACACTTTAAAATCTTCACCACCAGTTTGTCAATTCTTGGTTCCATTGACTCCAAGTGTCAATCTCGATTCCAGTCTTAACGAGATCTTTATGTAATTAAAATTATCCAGGGTCTTCACACCTCCCTCTCACCTTAACACTTTGCTTTCTTCTGACATTCAGTACCTCCTTCCTCCTCAGTTTTTGGTATTCTCTTTGTCCAGTCAGTCTCAGGGGTGAAGTGGGTGAAAGGATAGTTCAATCAAATCCAGGCTTGGTGAGAGGTTCAGATATTCATGCTGCTCACAAATCTTCACAGGCTTTTGGTGATAAACTAGCAAGTTTGTGCTGCATGTGTGTGAACTACAATAGCTCCAGTGCTTTTATCTTCAATAACTTAATGTGAGTTTTCAATGGAAAAGCAAGAAGCCCGTACACAATGCAAAGAACATCCTCCTGCCAAATTTCAAGTCCTCACTCTAAAGTATAAAGTCTCCATAGTTTTAAAAAGTAAATCTTATTAGATTTCTTAGCACAGGATCACATTATGGCTAATGTGGGTCACCTTTAATAATAGGTTGCAATGCCAGCTTTGCCTATGATGCAATCCTTTGAATCCATACACTAAGTTATATTTCTGGAGGCATATCTGCAGCTTTTATCTACATCTGTGGCTGCCACATGTATGCATCTAAAGACATTTTTTTTCTTTCAAACTGAAGTTAAGATTCCAGTTTGTTTTCACTTAACTTTGTAATCTGGCTCTAACATCCTCAAATGATACTTCCACACATTATCAATGACATCTGATTAGCTCATGGCAGCTGCAATAACTGTGACAGGGAAAAGCTTTGTCTTTTGAAGTGTCCATCCTTTCTCCTTTGCTCGTTTTCCGCTTGCCATGATTTCCCCTACCATTCAAGCACCACGGAAGTTGTAACTGACAAATGGGAAAACTAATCTGGTTACTAGCTGAGGCACAGGCTTTTCAGCAGCTTCCCAGGGTGAGCTATACAAAGAGCTTTCTTACTAGGGAAAATACTGACCTGGGCGTTGTCAAACCTCTTGCACAAGACAGGTCAGGCGAGTCTCTGATGACGTGTTAAACAAAAGTAATTATTTTAATACGAAGTATTTTAAAGTAGAAAAAGAAAAAAACACTTCTCACCAAATAGCAGAATCCATACCCACCAAAGATTTAATAGCAGGATTCATACTGAGGTGGACTTAAGTTCACTATGATTATTACATGAAATATGCATGAACATTGAGGTTGCTCACAAACAAGGACAGTTTACTATTAACTTTTCCAATCTAGGCAGTTAAGGAGCAGTTCAAATGTCTGGGATTTCAGGAAAGGAGCCAGTTTATAAAAAGTAGAAAACCAGGCCAAGTTCTGTTCTCAGGGTGAAATTCACAGCTGTAAAATGTCTGTGTGTCTCCTAGAATAAAGTTAGTGAGGTTGGCATATGCAGGCTTGGCTTGGACTCTACATAATGACCAACTTCTCTTTCAGTGGGGCTTCAAAGCAAAATCTGCAGCAGAATAAATGCCAGTATTTTTTGCTCTAGACGCCCTGTATCTGTAGTGTCACATATCCTTTCAATGTGCTAGTGGTCCAAAGATACGGTAAAATCCAGAATGAAGTATGAGTACATTAGTTTATAAATTCATTACAAATTGATTGACTTCTGCAGTACAAACAATATCTACTAATTTCTAATCTCTTCTAACCTAAATCCTGGTTTTCTCATTGGCCATTCTGATTCATGAAGTTCAGTGCAGCAAATACAAGTATCTCAACAGCCAAGTGCCATGTTTTGTCTTTTGTAACAACCAGCAGTAATGTTTTGAATCTGGACCTGACGTAACAGCTTTCTTCTGAATCCCTGTATTACTACAGAAGTAAGAAAATTATTTTCAAGGAGAAAAATGAATTGTTTAAAGTTGATGAATGTGTACATAATGAAAGACAGCTGAGCTTGCACTGACCCAAGAAAAGGATGTTTCCAGCAAAATGACAAGCCAGCATAGCTCCCATTAGTAGTGCAAGTTACGCACATGTAGAGTGAGGAAAATAGACTCCAATTAATGTGTTTATAGAGGAAAATGCTGCTTCCAGTATACTGTTCTCCAGCTGAGCTGAGAGTGACTTCCCAAGATAAGACCCTGCTGTTACTCAGCTTCTAAATAAGGTAAGAGAAGATTGGGGTGATGGGAGGTTCAGATGGCAAAGTGAATTTGCCTTGGTGAATTTGAAGTGCTTACATTGCAATCTGCAGTTCAGCCATTTACCTGGTTTCTGGGTGCTTTTTTATTTACTGTCAATTTAACAAATCTTGTCCTCTACTGATAAGGAGCCTTAGTGCTCAGCTTAGTCCACCAATTTCCCCTCTGCAGCCCCAAGCTTTTATAATGTCACATTTATTTTGGTGACAACAATATATTTGTTTGTAAGTCCTCACACTGGGCAGCAGTGCATGTTAATTCATTAAGCCTGACAGAATGTAAAATTACAACACAACAATAACAGTGTTGTCCCTGTTGGTCATCCGGGGAATCTTGACTCCCCTTCTTCAGGGAAACCTTTTGTAATTCAGAGCAGGTAAAAACACTAGTTATTCAAGTTGGTTAATTCTCTCTCCAGTATCTTCTCTTAGATACATATCTTGTGAAGGATCTCTGATGTGGGCACATAGTATGATCTGCATCTATTCCACCTCAGGCTCTGATTTCACAGGTTTAATAAAGTTGGACTGACTCCATACTGGATTAACAGACTTCTAGCAAAAATAACTTGTGCTACAGGAAATCTGGTGACATAACAAGTTCAGCTTGGTCCTGATCACATACGGTCATCAGAGGACTCGTAGGTACTTTCAGTAGGAATAGAGGTGCTGCACACTCCCTTCTGAGTGAATGTTTTTGGATTCTTTTCATCAAAATGGAAGAAGTTACACTGGGCCTGCTTAAAGCTTCCTTGCAGCTTCACATAGATAAACTGTTCTTTCTCATTTCCTATCCTGGGTTGCTACGGCTGGCTAAACTTAAGTAGCTGTCATGCCTTATTTAAAGTATAGATTAAGAAGTATATGAAATTATGTAGAATAGATGAATAAGAGAAGTATAATAACAAATGTAAATTTGGCTCCTTCTCTGTTTCTAAAAGCAAATAACATAATTCACAAGGAAATCAAAACAAATATGAATGGGATAGGACCCTTCTTTCAGAATGATGAATTGGTGGTAAAGGTGTAGGCTGTTGTTAGCTAAAAGCACATTTTGTTACATCTCCCTTACACTACAGGGCTGTTGCAGCCATGGGGACAACAGTCAGAAGAGTTAAGACCCACTGAGTATATACAGGCAGTTTCAGCAGGAGTAGCATAGAGTTTACAGCTACCTCACTTGCTACAAGGGACCGTGCTCATTTATGAAATTCAGCACAAAGGATATATACTTAAACTCCAACATCCATTATGTATATTAGGACTTGTCCCAGCATGCTGCAAGAGAGGTAAGTCTGCAGGAGTACTTTGCTGACAAGGGTTAGGCATTGGAAGAGTAATTAGAAATGGCCAATCTATTTTTTTTCCCAGCAACACAAACTCCATTATAATCCTGTGGCAACAGAATTCCATTGTATAAGGAAACTGCTGCTCACAGCCTCTACTTATCACCATTGTGGCCCATATTCTTGGAGGCCTGTGTCTGCTGACCATAAATATTTGCCTGAACAAGACTGTACAAAGCTGTGGAAGCAGACAGAAGTGGCTGCATGAAGCAGAGGTGTAATGACACATATACTCTCTTGTGATATGGACAAATGATCCAAGGGGAAAATAGCCGGCCTCCCCCTTCCATCTTTTTAATGGCTTAGTATTCCCTTCCATTTAATTGTACAGTAATCTGGCTAAAGAGTTTACCTGGTATGACTTTGATTTACAATGGTGGAGCAGCAAGTTATAACAGTGAAGTTTCCAGGAGTAAAGAATAAGGTGAAAATAGAAGTAATTCATGGGGTATCACTATTTTAGAAAAACAGGAACTTCCGAGAATGTTAGAACTGTTCCCCTTTCTTTGCTCTGACTCTAATTTTTTTCTCTTGCACCAAAATACACTATTTGTTTATTACAGCAGGAACTAATATTTTCCCTGTAGCTGGGTAAAAGAAACACATCCTCTTTGTGGCTTTGAAAATCCCTACAGGATTATGAATGAATACTTCAAGAGTGTATTATAAATTCAGACATGTCTATTGGGCTTTCAAGTATCACAGCAGGAGCTTCTTACGGAGGCAACCTGAGGGTAAAGGCTTTCCCACCTTTCCAAAGTGACTCCTCCCACAAAATTTTCTTGGGCTAAAGTTAAAAAAAAACCCACCACCCTACCTAGTTGAGCTTCTTAGAGCTACTTCATTCTAAGCAGAAGTTAATATAGATATAATTTAGTACAATCATATACCCAGACATGGCTCTGGAGCCTGCTCAGTTTTCCTGCCACATGCAATATCTTGCACGCTCTTTAATGGTAAGCTGTTGTTTGAAACCAGCATGCTTTTTATTTTAAAGTCTAAGCAGGTTAGTTAAAGAACTTGTTTTCCAGCACGTGCTGTCCTAGGTGCACTATAAGCACCTGTCATTATCTCCTCCAAATTCCGCTGTTGCTCCTACTTGCCAAGTGGCAGCATTGTGACAGTGATTACAAAGTAGAATTAGACATAGCCCGTTTCTCCCATCCCCTGCTGTGAGTGCTGAACCAGCAACTTTGCCATGTTTTGATCAGATGCACTCAGCACTGACATATAAATCAGGGAAAGTACTAAAGGGAGAGGGGAGAAATCAGCAACAAAAAGGCAAAATCAAGGGCAACTTGGAAAGAAAAAATGGGACTAAAGAGAGTTTTAAAAGCACACAGCTTTGAAGCTATATGTACTTACTTCTAAAGAGGATGACGGTTGTTGCTACTTTCAAAAGGATTCACTTTTTCAGGTTTTTGAATGCACATTGCCCCAGTAAAAAACCTCCAGTGGGCTGAGCCTCAGAATGAACTGCCAGATGAAAATGAGTTTTAGCTGGAAATTGAAGGGCAGTTGTTAGAAGTCCTGTCAGGCAGTCTTTGAAATTTAAGAACCACCTGCAGCAACTGGTGTAGGTAGTACTTGTAACACTATGCATGATGCTGACTTAATAGCTCAGCAGATGTTGTGCATGGGTGTAACTTTATCATAAAGATTACCAGAAAGGCTGAAAGACATAAATACATTATCTTAATGGATGTCAGCTAAAAATACAAGACAGTATCAAGAAAAAAATCAAAGGGGATGATGATCTTCCACGGATTTTACATGATCTGTTTAAGTATCAGAAAAGAAAATACAGTGTTGAGGTGCTCCAACATTCTATCAATGGAGGAGGATTTGGGATGGGTAAGTGTTCTTACAACATACAGGACACAAAGCATGAAGATGAGGAAACATTGTATTTGATCATGTCTGGTGCCTAAGTGCATTATTACCTACACTTTGCTAGCATTTCTGTGGAAGTAGCTGACATTAAAGCTTTCAAAAGAAACATTGGAGTAAGAGGCATGAAGAAAACTTCCAAAACAAGACATACTTGCTCTTGCACTATATTGCTATGCCATTTGCCATACTGCAGTTGTAGTATCTAAGTATCTGTACAAATGCTGACTGTCTAAACCCTCATTTTACAACACAACATCCCATGGGTGCAGAAGAAAAACATGTGTATGATAATTAATACTCAGACTTCCAAATTCTTGCACATATACTCAACTTTAAAACTACAAAATTTCTCTCAAGTTTCTTGAAGAACTATTTATATCTTAAATACATAATATATGCAGACACATTTGCAGGACATTGGTCTAAGACGCAGCCACTCCTCAAATACTTGACAGCACTATCTGTGACAGAACTTTGGAAAGATGTAAGAGAGGAACCATGCATATCATCTGACATATGGGTCTATGTGATTTAAAATCTGCACAGTGAAATGACAACAAACCCCTCTGATTTCATCCACACTTAACTACTAGGCAAAAGCCTTCTCTTAGCTACTTCATTTCATACTGAACTTCTTGGTCTGAATGCAAGATTCCTACATTTCCACTGGTGAAAATGAATACCAGCTTTTTCCTATGCTCTCTGTCTGGCTTATTAACCTGCTAATTTGTATTTATAACTATAAAAACAAAGATTGCACTCCAGGTCAAGCATTTTCTAAAATTCTCTGGAGTGGACTCACCCAGTACAATATATCCCTTAGTTTTAGTTGGCAAATACAACAGAAACAAGAATGAAAGCAGTGGGATCTTACACACTTGAAAAAAAACCAAGATTGTTATCTCCTTTTTTCAATTGCTATTAGTGAGAAAAGTAGCCAGCAATATGTAGGTCATCATCACTAGCTGCTTTGGTAGTCTGAGAACAGTTTAAAGGAAGGAAAAGATTTCTCTTTTGTGATTGAATAAGTTACTCTATATCCATGAAGTAGCTATGTCTCATCCCCAGAGGGAGAAGCATTATCAGCAAATGAATGAGCAGGGCATTCTGTGTTATGCCAGTAGCACTGTCTTTGAAAACAAGGGAGACAAGAAAAGTAGATTCAGTGTGGCTTTTATTTTCCTGTCTACCATTGTAATGGAGCTCCTCCATTAACTCATTCTTGTCAGGTTGAATTGAAAGTGACAGTTAGTAACTTACACTAGCATCTGCTTGCACTCAATGCAATGGCAATAGAGCTCTGCAGTGTTCTCACACGATATAGAGAGACCTGGTTTGTGTGAAGAGGCAGTATATAATACTATTGGAGTATTAGATGCAGCTAGAGGAAAAATATGGATGTGCTCTTTGGAAAACAAGCTCTCCTTTTGGCCACCTGGAAACTTCAGTTTCTAGCGATGTACTGGTAAAATCTGATGAATATAAATATTCTGCTTCAACTAAGTTATCAGGAGTTCATTTCCTTACCAATACCACCCCACTCACTCACTCAAGTTGCACTGAGTTTTCCCAGCAGACAGGACCTGGATCTGAGCTAGAAAAATAATTAATATTTTTATTTTAGAGCCATATGCAATGACTGATCCAGATGATAGCCTCTTCTGCAATGTGGGAATTCAGCAGTTCAGATCAGTGACCAGGAAAACTCCACTTCAGCCTATGTGGTGGTACTATTACTACAGTGTGACTGTGCCAAACAGTGATCCATCACACACAAACCTGCATTCCACTGTCATAACAGTCTGTGAAGGACTGGGTCCTGGGCAGGCATGTCATCTGGCAGTGAGTGCTTCAGTCTTGTTCTAATTATCTTTCTAATCCCTTAGACAATGTATATCACTACCACTATATTATACTATCTCCCTGAATGGTTCTAACATAGAAAAAATTACATTAGCCAATACATTGCTCTACCTGACCAAGCTGTGTAAGTAAACCTTTTGCATCACTCTAAAATTTGCACTTGGGGGCTTTTCCATGAGAAGTTTTAGTGCTCTAGTCAAAGTAACAGATCTGTAATTGGTTTCAAAGTATGCTTGGATTAAGTCATTACATGCCATTGCATAACGAGATATATCACAACCCTCAGTCAGACTGTTCAGGCATTCCTTAACATTTGCTCTTATCATTACACTTCCAGTAACTTTCAAACATCAGAGACTGCTGGTGCCAAATTTTGTTCTGTCCTTCCATCCGTGTGTAGGATAGCAGGTTTTGGTACACTCACTTCATTCCCTCTGTCAGGTAGGACAAATGCTGTCCTTAATTATACCCTACTCTAAATGAACACCTATCTTCGGAGTGCTGATGTCTCCCAGTGATATTGCTACAGTGATTATCTCACACACCATCTGGCTGGGTTTTTTCACATTGTCACGTTGCCATTTTTTGTTATGTGATTTATAGGATTTCTCTTTCATCTTCACCTGTGCCCTTTTCTGGATGGAGTACATGGAAAAAAACCCCTCAAAAGTAGGACATATTTTACCAGTGATAATCTTTACTATTTCACTTTCCTTCCTTTTCCATCCCTACCCTTATTTCACTAGATTCTTTTGCAGTGGCCTAGATTTAACATCCTTTTACAGCTGATTCTTGGAGCTGCAAAGCCTTGCTATTATCATATTGTAGTAGACAGAAAAAGTTATTTAGGGCAGGGACAGTCTTTTTGGTCTACGTTAGCACACAGATGTCTTGAGCCAGAACTGAAATTCAGAGGTACTGCTACAATATGAATGGTAGCAGAAGAGCTAAATATAGCTGTATTTTTATATCTGTAACTGTATAGAGAAAGGGGAAGGTAAAAGTATCCAAAATGTGAATGAAAGCTATTCTGTTCACCTCTGATCCACAATGACCCTACTCCCCTTTATTTTTTCAGAGGTCGCCTATTTCCTTACTTGCCCTTCTACAATCCGTTTCAACCTTTCTATTTCCTTAAGAGTCTTGCACCTGAATTAGCAAAAGGGTTTCCTGGTTTCCCGTCCAACAGCCACTCATTTCTGCATATTTATCACAGATTACCACCTGTTCCATTTTGCTGATTCAGTGTTTGGATGGTTGTGCTCTATACCAGACCTTGTATCAGTTTTGAAAGGAAAACCAATAAAAAAATGAAACTTGCTTCTACTTTTCCCTCAGTTACTATTTTTAAACCAGAAAATGTCACAGTTCTGCTTTGGACACAACCAAAATAAAGCATTGATTCAGAAGAAAGTAGTAAAGGGGCCAAGAATAAACAGGAATGAGAATTTCTTCAGTCTGTTCTAACAGGACACAGACCCACAGGCTAACAGTATGTGAAGCCGAAAAAAACCAGAAAGCCTTGTTTGAAGAATTTGCAAGTAACTCAAGAGCTGCTTTTCCCTTCCCCTCAGCTGAGTGAGTGTATCATCAAAGGTCTTTTTGCATCCATAGCATCCATCCAACAAACTAGCTTGAAAGCCTTAGGAATTTAGATAGCATCCTCTTCTTGGATTTTGAATGGGGTCTGCTGGATGTGATACTAAGCTTTGTTCCCTGGTAAGCTAAAGATCTTTTTCTCTGTTTAAGTGTGTGTGTGTGAGACAGAGTGGCTGTGTCAGAATGGATGATCTCAGCTTCTTGAGTGGCTTTAATTGTATAGGCTAATCATCCCATGCAAGCTGATTTCATTTATTCTGTCTGTGACACAGTAAGCCTCTATGTAGCACAAAGAATGCAAGAATAAATAAACCCAAATATGAACCACTCCTAGCATCGTAACTGTTGAGTGTTGCAGGGGACCTGTGTGAAACTGCCAACAAGCAATGCAGGGAGGGTTGGAAAGAGATATGTCTCCATTGGTATCACTTCTCTGTGCTAAATTATGTTGGACAAAGGAACGATTAATTCTTAGAGCTCATATATCTGAAAAGCATCTGATTCATGTTTCAAATGGGATGGACTGGACAGGCACTCAGTACTTTCAGAATATTTTGCAAGCAGAAACTAGTCCTGTCCCGGTTTCAGAGTGTTATCAGAAAACTTAAGATTAACACACACGCACACACCCCCGGGGACTCAGATTTCCTGTGTCAGAGTGGGTAAGTCATTCATTACTTTCCAAGTACCTTACAGTGTTACAAGCAGAAAATCTTTCGAACCTCTGCTCTCAGAATGGTCCATTTGCTTATTCTTTCACTCAGGCTGCATGTGTGAAATACCGGTTTACGCATGTAATACATGTGTGCATGACAGCAACAGCTTTTTGGCAGGTATAACACACATGCCTTAATATGTAACTTGCCGACTATTATTAGAATGATATAGGACACAGATAATCAAAACAGTTTAAAGTTATGTTTGCCAATAAGGATCAGAGGCCTGTTAAACAATGCATACAAACAGAGCCATTTTGAGCCTCTGCCATTTACCGCCTGGCTCCATCTCCAGACTCCCCTCCTCTCCAAACACTCACAGAAACTTAATCTCCCTCTGGTCATGCATAATCCACATGTGCAGCTTCTCTTCCTGGGCAACAGGAGGAGGTAGGGCTCAAATAAATTGGTCTTCTGTGGTATCCCACTGTACTTACAGTTTGCTTGCTTGCACTTGTCTCTCTAGATGTATAGCTGACCAGAGACTGCTCCACTTCAGTGCAGAAACTGGAGGTTAATAATACGACTTCTTCCACACACAGAAACATATTTTACCTGTAAGCAGCTTGAACTACCCTGTCTGCAGCAGAACTGCAAAAAAAGACCCATCTCAAAAGCAAAGCTTCATAGTTCATAGGCTACATTCTGTTAACTCCAGGATTTTCTAACTATCTGATTTTAACTCAGAGGTTGAATTAATAGAATTTATTTGCATTAATAACCTCATCTTAACTAAAGGAAAAATGAAATGAAACTGCACGTGCTTATTCATGCTAATATTTAAATTCTTGTAATTAATTTTGAAGCTCATGTATAACTTAGGTGAAAGTGATAAAAGATGGCCATGACTCCATTTTTGTGAGTTTGCTTCTTCTAATTCTTTAATTTAGACCATGCGAGGCTAACACTGAAGCAGGTTTACACTGTAACAACTCCTCTTTGGTAACAATGCTGACTTCAGAGTTAACAAGAGTTTGGAATTTGTTGAATATTGAAAAGTACAGGTAAATTAGCAAATCACAATAGAGATCTGTCCTATCTGTCCCTTACTTTTTTGTTTGTTATCCTTCTTGATTTTTTTTTTCTGATGTTAATGCTCTCATGGGGGGGGGGGAATAAAAAGCAAACCCAAACCCCCATAACTTACAGGTTTTTTGTCTTGTGTTTTCCCCTTTTTTTCCAGAATGAACAAAAGGCAAGACCTATGCCTATCTCCGTATTACCTCCCTCCATCACCAGGGACAATATATCTAGGTAAAAACAACTTCAGCCCTTGCAATAATTCCAGTGATCCTCCAAGTGATCCTACCGAACCAAGACATGCCTTAAATCATTTTCCATAACATGCCCTATTTTCTCTCATTACCTGTAGGATTCCCCGTAACAGCTTTCTCCCACCTTTCCCAGCTACCTTTGTTTGCCCTCCTGGATGAGCCAGAAATAGGAAAAGCTTTGCCAGGCTAAATCTACATTTGCACTGGTTACCTAACTAGTATGTGTGTACTACTAGGCCATGACATACAGCTGTGTAATCAGGCTGCCTAAACTGAGTGTACAAGCGTAGAGCCTCCCCTGCTTTCTACTGTCTGACTGCTGAACTCCTGAAACATGGGAATTTAACTTCTTCAGATCTCCACCCTTGTTTTAAGTTTTGTGGAAATTAGCTGCTAAGGTGAACAGAAGTGAAAGGAGAGAACAGATAAACATTGCGAATATGTAAGTCTTTTTTCCTTAGTATAAGAAGTGAAAAATGGGCCTGAAAACCTGTCGGCAGTTTTGTCTACCCTTTAACACCTACAATATCAATGGCAGACTTCTTACCATATCACAGCTTTTCTGTTCCTCCTGTGTATTTATATTGTCTCCATTACCACAGTAATAGCAGCCTCACATCCTTTAATGAATGTGATTCCCTCTGCCGCCCTCCAATGAAGATGAACAGTACTGTCATCCCAATTTGAAATGTAGGAATTTGTCCAGAGAGACACTAAGGCCTTAGTGGAGAAAGCAGGGTCTAAGGAAAGGGCATATGCATTGTAACACAGGGCACTATAGCATTTCATTGCATGTAAAACCTTAAGAATCTGTCTTGTGCTGTGGTTCTCCTCAGCAACCACCATCTCAAAATGACCGCCACTTTCTGCTGTGCTAAATTCACGCTGATGAGCAAATACAGCAAAACTGTGAAGGTAATCATAGCAGATCCTGGTTTAAATCTCTGGTTCCTCTTCTCACCTTTATTTCCTGTTCCATTTCTATATTTTTCCACTCTTTTCTCTATTTTTCCTCTTCTCTTACTAAATCAGCCATTAAAAAGAGTAATTTCCTATCTATAGAACTTGAGAAAGAGCTTGTTTCAATAAAGCTTAACTCAGAGCGTTCCAGCTCGCATCTGTGTTTCCACAAAAGCAGAAAAAACTTCCTATTAGCTGTTTTCTTCAAATGTTTTATGCTTGTAGTAAATTAGTGTCTCTCCCTTGACTATGGACCTCTTTATTCAGAATGCCTAGCCTTTACCTTAAGAGGCTGTATTGACCATCCTCTCTAAAAAGCTTGTATCTTGAAAACCAAAAAAGGCATCCAATTTTGATTAAGTAGTTGAAGGCTTGCATTGTACAGTTTCTCCACAAGCTTCTGATGCACCTGGCTGTTATTACAGATATAGACAAGTAAACTATCCTTCTTCTGTTAGAGAAGTTTAGCTGTGTAATCAAAAGTAATTCAGTACCTGTTTAGCCTCGGTGCTGGCTAACAAAGAGGCAGATTCCACACCCTAGTGAAAGAAGGATCAAAGACTCTTTTGACATTAATGAATGTGAAACAAACCCCCCCAAATATTTAATCAAGAGGGAACAAAACTTTAAGACTCATGTAGCTGAGAGCGTTTTCACTAATTTTCATAGTTTATACTTGAATCATATCTAAGGGCTTGTTACCACATAGATGAACAGGATTAAAGTCAGGTGACAAAGGGTTGGATTTTCAAAGCATTTTTAAAACTGACTTTAATGAGGCCTAGGCTGTGACAAAAGGGGAAGAGCTATTACAGGCTGTCACTTCTGAAAAGGCATTTCATGTGATGGTGTGTGGTTATGACTCAGAAACACAACAAATGCTTTAGAGGGAGGCAAAAAGAAAAGGATGCACCTGACTGGTTTTGTAAGGCTGGTTACAAGTGATAGAATAATTCTTTCCCAAACAAACTGGAAATCAGCTAACATCCTGAAGCAGAAGATCTCATTACCCAGCTTACAAAACACAATGCCAGTTGTCACACAATTACCCTAAATAATTATAATAATCATCATAATATGTATTATTTTCATTGCAGTTATGCTAGGGAGCCTTGGTGATGGGTCAGAATCGACTCTGCAATGCCCCAAAAACATAGAAAAGGGCTGGGGTTCTTTCCCCAGAAAGTTTATGGAAGATGATGGACAAGAAAAAAACATAC
>JAVJGJ010000001.1:83528847-83554951 GCA_035590215.1 Microhierax caerulescens | reverse complement strand
GAAAAAAACATACAACTAGGCCACTGATATTGGTCAGCGTAACAAGAAGCAATCATATTACACCAGATGTTTCACTAATGCAATTTTTGCAT
Source organism: Microhierax caerulescens (assembly GCA_035590215.1). Classification (NCBI taxonomy): domain Eukaryota; kingdom Metazoa; phylum Chordata; class Aves; order Falconiformes; family Falconidae; genus Microhierax; species Microhierax caerulescens. Next base: position 83,554,859 of record JAVJGJ010000001.1, on the reverse strand, counting down.
AGACATCACAACATTTTAAAAGGTATTGCAGGGATTACAGTGCAATTACTTAAGAGATGTTTACGAGATGCTCCACCTGTACACAGAGGTAATACAAAAAAAGAAGAGGTGCTTAACTGAAAAATAATAATAAAGTGATAAAGTTGACATCATAAGGAGTAGTTGTGGATATGTCACCAAGCTATTTTGTGAATGACATTAGGTAATGAAATCCACAAAGAGCCTTGTAAGTATTTGAAGTGGTGAAGAGGCATCTTGTAAGGCAAGCCAACAGCAGATCATGCCACAACACAATCCAACCAAGAAATCAGGACGATAATCTCTGCAGTAATGTGTTCATGATAAAATCGGGATAAGATGGAGTTCATTTGTATGGGCAGAAAGAGATTATACCTAGTAAGATGCAATATAACAATCTGCATTTCACCCATGTACATACAGGGAAGAAGGATTTTAAACGTGTTTTGCAAGGAGAAAACTAACCCTTCCCATACAGCTTGGATGCAATGATCTGTGGAAAAAAAACCAAGGCAAAAATAGAGTTCAGGCTGTATACTCGAATGTTGATGAGGATAACAGAGAGAGGAAGCATCAATGTTTATAGGCAAACCATTGTCAGAAAGCAGTGTTGAGATTTTTAATGTGGGCAGGAGGGGAGTTTCCTTTGTAAGAGCTAAAAAGAACGAAGAAAATAGCATTCTGGCTTAGGAAAATAAAAGCAACCAAAATAAAACCAATATGCCAGGTTAAAATAAATAAATAAATAAATTCGTTAGGTCATTTGTCATTTCTGTTTTGGCCACCCCTGCTTTAGTAATGTCAGAATTGTCATCTTTCTGTCCTTCACAGGACAATTGTTTACACTTGTGCAAAATCAATAATTGCAAAAGAACCCTTCAAGTGTTGATGAGATCAATGTAATACAGGGCTATTACTAAAAGTATAATCTTGCATATGAGACTTTAAATTACAGTGATGATGCACAAACTGGAGAGAATCCTGCTTAGTTTTCACAGTCCACGATGAGTGTGGAGGACTGGCAGTTAAATAAACATTATTTAACTGAGTAACTGTTGCATCTACTGTGGAAATCACTGAGCCAGGAAAAAAGCACAAGATTCTATGCAATTTTTAAGTGTCTATTTTCAAAGTAAACCACATGAAAAATTCATTTAAATATTCTGGAGTGAAATTTTCAGGTGATGAAAATTGGAGAATCTCCTACAAAATTAATGAAACTTTGCATCAGTTGAATACGTTTGTGTTACCTCTTTACCTTTTTTATTTTTTAATATGCTTGAAAACCAGTATTTATGTGGACTACATAATGCTACGTTAATTGAGAAATCACCTGGCAGATGAAGTTTTAATGTGGATAAAACCAACAAAACCTGAACTGCTAGAAAAGTCTTGTTTTACAAATAGTTAAGTACTCAGCTTCTTAGAACAGAACATTGATGATGTTGAGAATTTTTGTTATTATTGAGAACAATGTAATGAAGAGACGTTGCTCTCTTTCTTAATCTATCAAAGCCCAAAAGGAACCTATGTCTCACAAGAAAGTGAACAGGAAAAAACCAAAAGTGATATTGCCAAGAATAAGGTCAATGTTCATTCTTGGAGATCCAGAAAAAATGGACTTTGCAACACATAATTCTGTGTAGTAAATGATCTATAAAACTGCAGAAGCAGAAAAAAATCTGATGGAAGACAGAACACGTGCCAAGATTTCACTAGTACTTTAGGTTATCTCATACTAGTAACTTGGTATCGTACACAGAGTTCAGAATTTTCAAAGAAAAGAAATGTAAACATTCTTCTTGCATCTACAAATACTTGCATCTGAATTTTTAACTAGTAGTTAAAAGTAGTTTTAACTGGTAGTTGGGCAACTACCAACTAAATTACCTGCCTGCATATGTAACTAGGTAATCTATGTACTTCAATTTGCATTTTTGTGGTACCAAAAGCCTTCCTCTACTATTATGTCCTGTACTTTCACTGAGATCTAGTAATTAAATCCAAGGACAGAGGGCCTAGAGGTTTCTGGATCCTTACATAGGCTGAGTCACCTGTTGCCTCTGTTGTGTCACACAGTAACCTGAGTAGGTAGTTAAACAGAATTAGTCATTCTCACTTGGGAGCTAACCATCTGCAGAAACAGATACTGCCATGTTTACAGATATCAGAAAGGATGGAATTCTGAAGATATTTACTGTAGGACAAAACTTAGTACTGAATCAGTATCCGTGCCCTCGCTTCCCACCCACCCCCCAAAACAAAACAAAACAAAACAAAACAAACAAACAAAAAAAAAAAAACCAAAAACAACCCAACCCAAAATATTTTAGATCATCATTTAAAAACAAAGATTATATCTGCCAAATACCTCTTTTTAATCCAAAGATAAACATATCGATTGTTGAGTTTCAGAGCGGTAAAAATATCAGTATTTGTTTCCAACTGTTTTTTCTTTCTCATAGGAGCTTGTTATTAGAAAAGAGCATCTGAATCACCAAGTCCAGGATCCCTCAGTCAGAGGGATGCCATAGATGCTCATCCAGAAGGGTCCAAAAAATTGCTACTCCTTGCCTTTCACAGACACTTCCAGCCATCACATAGTGACATGCAGACCTGAAGTAGAAGACTGAGGGACACAATAATAATTACTATGAGAAAGAGGATAGAAAAGATGACTATTACCAGTGATTGATACCTCTGCTAAGTGCAGTATTTGTTAGATGATTCTAGCAAGGGTGTGTTGCACGCTACAGGTGAAAAAAAAAAAATAATCTAAAAAAATCAATGATCTCTGCCAGTCTGACCTGAGAGAATTTTTTTTTCTTTCCAGACCCCAAATCAGGCAATCAGCCTAACACTGGGTGTGTGAGCAAGACTCATCAGGCAGGCATTCATAAGAGTTTAATACCACTTGCCAAATCCACACTCAAGCTGTGGCCAACCTCCAGTGCTTCAGAGAAAGGTGAAAAAGGGGGTTTAGAAGCAAGCTGCAAAAATAAATTTTGGGCTTTCCATAGTGCTTACTTCTGATGAACTAGAGAGGAAAAGAAGGGTAAAAAATAGAGTTCACATTGTATACCCTGATGATGACAGTATTTCAACTCCATTCAATTTTCAAAAAAAGAAAGGAGGACAGCTTTTAGGAAAACTGTTGTCAGAAAGATATGATAAGATTTAGTGTGGATAGGAGGAAAATTTCTTTTGTAAGACCTAAAACCCCCGCTCCAAACAACAAATTTTGTTATTAGCAAAACAACAAAATTTAATGGTCATGTTTTTAAAATAATCAGAACAGCCCAAATGACAAAGTAATAACAACAAATAATGTGCTTTTCAGTGAGTTTTGATTACCTCTGAGGGAAAAAAAGTAGTCAAATTATATATCAAAACAGAAAACATCCTTTCTGTCTCTTACAGTTAGCTAGTGAGAATCCATACATCATGGTGTTTGTAAAAAATAAACATGAAATGAAGCAGAGTTCAAGCAGGTTTTCAAATCCATTGGGGATAACTGTAAATCAAATATTCATGACTTAAAACACAAGGTGAAATACCTGCCTCAAGATTCCCTCCTAAGCTATGATCTCTTCCATACATTTATTGAGCTCATTTAATTTTACCTCTTCTTTAGCTTCAGAGTGTCACACTGGAAAATGATGCCTGCTTTTTTACAGCTTCTAAAAGAAGCTAAGTATTAAGGCACATACATAGTTTCATTATAAGAGTACTTTCAAAGGCCATTTTCAGCTATCCTAGCTGAGAATGTTGTTGAAGCTGATGGGATTCTCAATGATACTGCTATGAGAAAGAAAAGAATCCGTCCCATCAACTTGAAAATGTATGATCATTCTGTATAGTCTGTTATTGATTAAAGCTTTGCCAAGAGCTGGCTGGCCTTGATTTACTCAAGATGATGCATTTAATCTCAAAACCTGTGTATTCAAAGTAAAAATCTTCACTCACTTCTGGTGCCACCTAGAACTGGAATTGCTCTGTTAAAGCCTGTAGCTCACCAGAGGAACCCTTTAGCAATTGAGTTCCTAGTTCAGCTAGGAATACATCCTTGTGTCTTCTGTTGCACTTCCTTTTTTTTTTTTTTAACCTGTTCATTTGCTAGTAAGGCACAATGTTCTAGGAAAAGAAAAGGCAGACAAGTAGAGTATTACTGAACATATGCTGATTCCACAGCAATCAATTTCAATGGCTTCAAGTCACATACTCTTCTGAGCACAATGTAGATATCCATGTCAGAAACCAGTCATATCTATCCTGCCCTCTGTAACAGGATTGGCATGAACATTAACTGCATAGGAGACAGACCATCTGAGGCCCATGTTTCCTCACTAATAATATGCCTCTTTCTTTTAGTTTTGCTTACCTTGTATGACGTACTTGTAGCCTGGCTTCTATCCTATCTGCAAATATGTATTATGGTCAGTTGTTAATAGATAAGAGTAATGATTTTTGCTGATGCTGATTTATTCAGTGTTTGGTAACTTCATGAACTTGGTCGCCAGGTATACACCAGTGCAATGATGAACAGACCATTTATTATTCGGAGGAAAGGCAACAGAAAGTGGGAGGCTCATTTAGCCGGCATGGAAAGATAGCACAAAAGTCATGAGTGGGTGAAGGAAACCGAAGCTTGGGTGGAGCAAAAAGAAAGGGGTAGGGTGTGAACTGAGATGATGGTAAAGCTGCAGGCGAGGGTGACAGATTCTGTACAGTTATTACAATACTTTTAATTATCTCTCATGCCTAACATTCCACTAGTACCATGCTGCCATGGGTGGAGACCAATGGGTGGAAATGGGCATCGTTCCTCTCCTACCCTTATGCAATTCAAAGCCCCTAGAGATAAGGCCCTTTTACTTATTCATTCCTCCTAAAGATGAGTTCAGCTTTCCCAAGGTGTTCTACATTTCCTGTGTCCATGAATATTATTCATCTGCTGAAGCCGAAGTGTAACAGACATACCGGTTTTTGCAGTTATTAAGATCACTGAGGCCAGTCTTTCTCGTCCATGTTTATGCTAGCTGAGGGTGTGTGGCCTAATTAATAGGTGGAGCAGTTTAAAGGAAAAACAGAAACATAGTGCACTTTTCCCTTTTCCTCACAAACAAAATTCCTAACTGACATGAGAAGACGCTTTTCCAGTAACTCCATCAGCCCAGTTTCTGACTGGTAGCAGCACTCCCAAAGCGTGGTGGCCAACATGCCAGGATCTTGAACAAAGAGAACTTAACTAAAAAAAAGCAAAAAACCAAAAAAAACAACTCAAATAACCTACAGCATTTTTACAGGCACTGCAATAAAATAGATTGCCATCACATTATTTTCAACATATTGTGAAGATTCGTATGAGGGGAACAAGAGCTAGAATAGCATTTGTAATCTGTTTTATCATTTATTCTTTCCTTTACAAGAATGATTAACCGTGCTGATGGGATCAGCTGCCTCAAATCTCCTTTGTAGTTATCTGACTTCTAGGAGCTGGACAGATCATGGAGTCTATTGCAGCAGATCTCAGCTATTATCTTCACTGCTTGAGAAATGGCTCTGAAAACAAGATGCCCTCTCCTTGTAATGAAGACTATTTGTTCACCATCTCTGTTTTTCACAGCTTTTTTTTCCTGTGAAAATTTCAGAGAATGATTGATTACAGTCTGTGGTGACAACCATGGTAGGTCCAGGCTGCTCCAATATTTTGGAAATAATTGTACATCTTTTCTTTCATACCCTTTCTCAGAAATGTTCTACAAGCTTTTTCTGAAGGGAGGGTGGGATATTTTGCCTGCCTTTCTGCAGTTCTGAACTCGGTTCTAGAGGCACCATCTTACCTATATATACAAAATAAACTAATGAAAACTGTAAGCCTCAAATTCCTGAGGGAGATTTCTCAGATAACCTGTGGAAAATGCTAGATTTTGGCAGATGACTCAGACTTCTCCAGCGAAAAGGATTGACTGTAATGAAGAATCTCTTGACTATTCGGTAACTATACACTAGCAGAATAAATGATCAATAATCAAAGGTAATGTTGTAAGATCTAAAGTTAAGGTGAAATAACTACTCCATGAAGTGCTAAACTGGGGATGCTAGTTGCACTCATATTGCCACAGAAAGAACTATCTGCTATCTTTACTGCCCATGAGACAAAGTTTCGATTGCTCCCAGAACCTCATAACAGATATTATTTTATGAACATTTATAAAATTAGAAAACAAAATTTTAGACACCCAAGAACTTTTTGTATTTTATAAAACATGAAAATCCATTAAGTCAGCAGGCATTCACATATATCTTCAATATACCAAGCTTCACTCTCTTCCAACCTTCTACCACTCAAACTCCCCTTCAAAAGCCATATCCTTTCTCTTGCTCTGCCTTAGCTTCACTCCTACATTTTATACTGGTAATTCAAGGTTTTGTTCTCACTGAATTTATGAAGATGAAAGAGCCAGCACAGAGGTAAGGTATCACTCTTGCTCTTACACAAAAAAGCTGGCTCCTCATTACCCACAGTAATCCAGGAAGATATGGGAGCCCAGCCAAGACAACAGCTTGTCCCATGAGACAAGTCTAGTGGCTTCCTGAATTTCCTGAAACTGGAATCACACAGGCCAGATATCATCAGCCAGCTCTAACTTGTTCCTGAAAGACAGCAGCACTCTGCTCCTGCTGTGTTCCCAAAACACCTCTTCCACAGCACCTGTGGGAACTGACTCTTTCATGCAGATGTAAGATATTGTTGATGCTGTATCTAAAAACTGGGGCTCCCAGCTCAGCTGACTGGCGGTAATTTACCCCTCCATCCTGTGTGAGTCAACTGCTCCAAAGTGCCTGCAGCAATTCAGCTGTGCTTCCTTTCTAACATGTTCATGCCTTACTAGCTGGGAATGATTTGTCTACACTGTTGCATTTAAGTTCGCTATCTGTGATAGGATGATATAGCTTTGGTGTTAATATTTAGATTAACAAATGTTATAGTTTGAGGTGATCAGATATTACACTAACTGAAGCCATATAATGATCTAAGAGAGTAGACTGAAATTCATCAAATTCTGAACATTTATTTCTGTTACTGATTCATGGTTCTGAGCCCTACAGAAGGGCCCAGCTTCTTATGTTCTCCACTACAGAATGCCACAATATATTTTAAGGGATTACTTCACTGTCATTTTTACTGTGCTAGCATTTATTTTTCATCACTGGTCTGAAATATGCCAGTAACACATTAATTGTGTGTCACTCATCACATGGGAAACACAGAAAACAAATAGAACCCAACCATTCCTTTCCTAATGTGAACTGCTTTCATTAACTTGGGAATTTGCTTTGCTGATTGCTTTTGTTGTTTTCAGAAATTACTTCAGCAAATAATCAGAATAAAAAGGAGATAATTTAGGGAGGCCTTCCCTGCAAAAAAAAGGAAAAGCAAAAAAATCACTACTATGTAGTTTCTTGAAGTGTTGCTTGTACGTTTAACGTACAAATCCAAAAGATTAAACCTGAACAAACTTGAAATATGAATAACTGATTTGAAATATCAACATACTCGACATTCTCATGGCAAGAGTTTTATGTATGGTCAGACTGTGATGACAGAAAAGGATATTTTATCATATACATTTACTAAACTACTCATGGACTACAACTATTGGAGTACTGTATGCTTTTTAACAGATACAATGAAAAAAACAAGTCATGAATCGCTCATTGTAGTGACTTAGGGTTATTACTGTAACTGTATTATGAACTGTAGCCTTCTACATCAGTCACAAGCTGATTCTGTATTGTTAAAATCACTTGCAAAGCTTGCACTGGATCAGTGCTTTAAAAAGACTACTTCAGGAAAAATATATAATAGTAGAGCCCCTGCAGTTTTGGTTTGGTTTGGTTTATTTTGTTTTATAAATGCCCTACCATGTGGAAGGAATAGATTTCATTTCCTGAAATTTTGCCTTTTGGTGTGTGTACGAAGCAAAAGTTTGGGCTCCAGAGTAGACAGATCTCTCTCCCATCAGTGACAAACAGTTGTGCATTTCAAAGGAACTGCAAATCCAATGAAGTTTTTGTTATGTAAATGAAACTAATTTGTTTGGGTTTGTTGATGTTTTTAAATGCTAGTTGTAGATATGTCTGTTGTGTTAAACATATCAAACAAGGAACCAGGCCATCAGCCTCCTGCATTCTGAGTTCTGCTGTAGACAAGGATAGTTTGCTCAAGGTTGCGTTTCAAACAGCAGTTCTTCGATGCTTTAAATACCCAGCTGAACACTGATCATTAACACAAGGTGGGTACACGAAGTCAAATGGAGATTACTTGCGGGAGAGGGACATTAACAGTGGTAGCCAAACTGAAATGGCTTCTACCTCAAAATTACTTCAAACTAGTACAAAAGCATACACGGAACAAAAACCTGTCACTGCCAATGCTGACATTTAAAACCACCACTGCTACTGTGAGTGATAAAGCTTAAGAAAAAGTTCTGGTTCTCTTCAGTCTGGAAACAGGAATTCTTCCATGGACACGGACTGTGGATTAGGCACTGTAAGATTCACCATAGGATCAGAAATCACAGGACCTGAGCTGTGCTCCTGACTGCAGTTAAGTGAGACTAGGCATGTCGTGCATTGCACAACAGAAATCTTCCATCTGTGCAGGCTGCAGTGCAGGGATGAAAGCTGCAAACCCATGTCACAAGATTTCAGCAAGTTTCACAAAAAGGTCACTGCAACGTTTTCAGCCCTTTTGAGCCTTCTAATTCCCAAGTTAAAAAGAAAACCATTAGTTTGCTTTCTGGGCTCCAGAGATGTGAAAGTTTCAGCAGGCAGAGATTTGAGTGCAAAATTTGTACAACGGAAACAGAGACTCCAGTTCTCAAAATAACTTCTTAATTATTGCTTTCAGAATTCTGTTTTTCTAGGAAATACATAATATTTATATATAAATTGAATCTGCTTTTTTACCAGACAGTATATGATGCACTAAGTACTCACTTTGGTTGTGATTCTGCTTTGGTGTTATCTGTCATGTCTGAAACCCAGCGGATGATGGCAGTCTGAGGAGGGGAAGGCAAATTCACAGTTGTTCCATTTCATCACATTTCCAATATGTAAATATACAGAAGAGGGAGACTTCTGAATATCAAGGGCTGAAATAAACAAACACTTGGACCCCAGTCCAGTCATTCTTAGGCTGATCTCCACTTTATTCTTTAATTGTGGCAATCCCCCAATCTCACTGCTGTTTCCTGTACTACTTAATAATAGCAGAATCTGGTTAAGTACCTTGTTCAGAGGTCACTAACCATCAACAGGTCATATGAAGCCATATTTGGATGTTGAAAAAAGGAGTAGAGAACATACCTTTTTTTTGCTTTTTAAATTTTGGGTTTTTTCATATCCTGCACATGAAGGGCTTTGAGTAATTTTCAAAACTGATCAGAGCTGCATAATACACCCCTCCCAGTCCAAATTGTGGGCTCTAAGGTGGAAATTTCAAAGTAACGTGCAGAAGAACCTGGTGTCCCAGATAAGTTATTTAACAAAACCAGTAATGGCTGGAATTCTGAATTTGATTATTCTTTAAACCCTCTCCTGTCACTGTATTGAAATTTGTTTCAAAAATCTTACATTGACAACTTCAGTTTATCAGAAGATGTAACACGGTCATACTCTTCCCTTCTAATTGTGTAAAACACTGTGCTTAAAATTAGATAAACAGGTTCCACTCTAAAGATTACTGTACTTATACATGATAACCAGTGAATCATATAATCAAAATCTGTGAATGTCATTTTTGTATCGGTGAGGAGAGCAGTGGGTTAGAGCACTACAATGGAAACCAGATTATATTAATGCACAAAAAAATAAACCAGTTGAGTTTGTGTATCTCTAGGTTTAGGACTTACACAATGACAGCTGCTTTGTGCCTGCCTTCCTCCTCTACCATGGTTCTGTTCTCACTATCTTTAGGCTACTTACAACCTATGCTCAATTTTCTCCCTCTTTTCTTTTTTGAAGGAACTCACAATTTGCAGTTTCATCTCACTCCATATAGATACACTCAGTCAGCATTTACAGTATTGTGAAATTTGCTATCAAGGACAACCTTAGAGCATTCAAGTGTCAGAAGTCTTTCACGTAGTTCTCTGTGTTAGGTATGCAAAGGAGGTTCTTGAACAGTTATTACAGACTGTGGAAAGAAAATCTGGTCCACTCTTTATGTTCCTATGTCAGTAGCAAGACTGAAACAAAGCAAAAACTACTACCCAGAATTGCAGCTACTTCTTTGTAACAGTTCCCAAATGCTGCATCATAGCACTATACTTTGCACTGTATATGGATGGTTTTTGTAGGTATCAGTCAGCACACTTCAAGTTTTGGATATGTGTTTCAGCAAAGATTTCAAGCACTTCAGTACTGCTCCAGACTAGTTAAAGTGAAAGTCAGCGGAAACACAGGCTCACCCTTGCTAATTAAATTTTCTGGATGATTCTTTGATTATGATTGACCCAGAACTAACAAAATGTATCTATGGTCAGTCTCATGCCACATGGAATTCAGAGCTGAGCTGTACAAAGACAGAAAAGAGCAAGCTAAGTTTTAGACAACCCAGAAATCCCCACTGGCTTAAGCTGACTTTAAGTTGTAGGAAAAGGTTTTTGTCTATCCCTTCTTAACCATGACAGTCTTTGTAACAGCTACTCTTGTGCAAAGTAACTTTACCACTATCATAAAGAAGGCATAAAGTTTAGATATTATGGAAGCTATGTTTGTGAATAAAAATCCAAACTCACCAGTAGTGCCGTTCCATAAATGGGCAACACCTATCACCTTAAATTGTCATAAAGATATAGTTAAATGGTACTATTGCATTATGCTGATGGTCCCAACATTATGCTTCAACTAAATTGTCAGAATTTCTAAGAGTGACATTACGAAAAAGATTTGCAAGCTCAAAACTATCTAAAGTGAGACTTGAGCCTGCAAACCGCACAGTTCAGATTTACTCTACTTGGTCCAGTAGGTTTGGAGCACCAGACAGGTGCTCTGTCCTTAAAATGACCTTTACAGCTATCACCATGCCTACACTGGGAATTTCATCAACTTAATTAAATAGCTTTTTAAATCTGGTTTCAAACTGATCAAGTTAAGTTAGCATAACAATCATACATAGGCATTTAGCTTGGTTTTTATTCTCTACTAATTGTCAATGAATAACTTAAGAAAATGTTACCAACATGTCTTATGTTAAACAAGAAAAGCTTATTGAAGAAACTGAAAGGCTGTACAGAGATTGTTGCAAAAGGATGAGACGTCTAGGGAAACTGTCGCATCTCACTACTAAAATCAGTATCCTAAAGAATAAAAAAGGTTCTTTTGAGTAATTTTAAAAAGAAAAAAAGATTACAGGATTCAAACACCCTCAACACCTACAGTAATTAAAAAGCCTAAAACCCCAATCCATCCTTCCTTTACAAATCTATTTACAAGACAAAATGCTGACAAGATGACATAAAAATATTTTCACCAGATTCACTAAAATCTTAAAAAGAAGAAAAATGGTATCACTGAAAGCGTATCAAGGGTCCAGAATTCAATGCCATGACTACTAATATTAGCCAATTATTATAGTGATCATAGTTTTAAAATTTGTTTGAAGAACCACGAAGTTAAAATCAGCCTCATCCTTGCTATTTGTAATGCAGTTGTTAAGTGTAGCATTGTTATAGCAGTTAGGAACTAAAGATATCAAGACAAATAGGCTGAAGGCAATAGACTGTTTCTATTAGACCAACTGGGTATAACTGGAAAAACTTGCAAGCTTTGAGGCATACAAACCTCTCCTCAGGCTAAAAGCTTTTGAGTGCAAGGTGGGTTCCCACACCCTGTTTTATCAATTGATCAAATGTTCTTTCTCCTTTTCCTGTTTATTATATCACAGAGGTAGATATTAGTCTTAGATAAAGGAAGTATAAAATAACAAATACACAAGACAGAACCAAACCAAATCTTCAACAAAAAGAGTATTTTCAAGTTTAAGGCACCTGCTCAGAACTGGCAGTCTCTTCTTGACAGTTTCCTGTGTTCATCAGCACCTTTGGTAGCTCAGAACTTTGAACCTTTGTTTCTTACCACAGTCCTTATCCAAAAAGAAAGATAAAACACAAGTTTTGAAATATCTTTTCGTTTATGTTGAACAAAAAAGCTCAAAGGCAGTCATAGCTACTGGCCAGTACCACAGAAAGCCGTGTGTGGGCAGATTAGAGACTAAAAGGATGGGATCACTTGAGAGGAAGGTAAGAGAAGCAAGTCACATGCAGATGATGAAAGACTGATCAGCAGTGGAAAAGAGGGGAAGGGAAGAGAGGGGAACAGAAGTGCTGATCAGTGAAGAAAGGAGGAAACAAGGAGCACCTTGTGGGCTCAACTCAAAATGTTGCTGCTCATCGTTAACTCCCACGGGTGCTATAGGTCTAAGCCCCTTGGAAAAGGCAGACTCATGAGCAAAAATGTAAAGTGACTGAAGAATTTTTGATGGGTTATGTTGCCAGCAGGAAATGCAGACTTACAAACATTGAGCATTGAACGATAAATGCAAACACAGTGCTCTCAAAAAGCCTAAATAAATAACTCCCACTCCATCCCAACATCATCAACATCCAGTAATTCTGAACTTCATTTTGAAATGACAGTTGGTTTTGCAGCATATTTTACTTTGTCCATTCTAACATTGTAGCACATTTTGTAAATATAATTGAAATAATCTCACTGGCTGGTGTAGGGGTTCTTCCCATATAATAAATTTATGTCATATCAGAACTTTCAAAACAGTGTTCTAATGTGGGAAAAGAAGTCAAAATAATGGCTTTTTCCTGTAGCACATGCTTTCCCTGAGATAGGAAGTTTGATTCAAAGCATACACTGAAATTTGTTGGACACCCATTGATTTCAGTGAATCAGATCTATGAGATCTTGAAGAATAGAAGGAAAAAACTAGTGACAGTAAACTGAAGGAATTCCTTTTTAAACAGTGCCTCACAAATACACACAATGATCACTCAGTCCTGCCTTTAATGTACATCTCCCCAAAACTTTACCTTTGCTGCTACAGGAAGAGCAGAATTGGACTCCCAAACCACAGAGGCATGAACCCCATCTGTTCTCAGACACATTCGAATTAACTAATGAGATCCCACTGACTGCAGTGTGTATTTGCATCTAGACTGGCAAATCCATACCGAAGTCCTGCATGTTAACAACATTAAATACTCTGTGGAGACTCGTTTCTGTAATTTATCATGTCGCCCTCGGTGAAGTCAAAACCTTGTTTTGCACTGTTTTCTAGGAATATCTACTACATTTCACCAGTAAGACAAAGCTATTTTGAACAGTATTTATTAAGCTAAAATCTGATCTACCAAACCAGGACCTGTTTGTTTCACAGATCCGATCATACGTCCCTCCTGGATAAACCTGTAAAGATACAGAAAGCTCAATGTGAACAGATTCATGGGCAATACATACTAATGTTTGGACAAAAAACCATTGAAACCAGGTTAATATTAGCACCCAGGCTGATTTCAACTTGCAACTCACTGAAAATAAAGCTTTTGTAATGGGAACGTTGATACAGACTTTACCATAACAGCACGAACAGTGCTACCGCAATACAGTTCTGAGTAAGCTCCATCAAGTAGTGTTTTGTAAATGAATAATGACTTTGCTTAAAGCTAATCAACATCAAGTGTGTTAAAACAGATGAAATAGTGCTGGAAGGCAGTGGGAGGTAGAGGAGCCTCAAAGTGCAAACAGGTGCTGATCTCCCTTCAGGGGGGATTGAGTGGCACAGACCTTACAGGCCTGTCACTTCTGATCAAAGAAAGCTCCAAGACCACATAATCACCATCACCCACCTTTTAAAGGATGCCCTGATTTATCATCTGTCAATGTTAATAACTTGGCTACTCTGTCTAAAATGCTTAAGAACATTACACAAGGATAACATTTCAATTTTTTTTTTTAAAGAAATGTGTCAATGTTTTAAACTAAAATGCACTGCAGTTCCTCCTTTGAGGCCATCTGTTGTTGGAGACCACCTGTCATCAAAAGACCACCTGAACACATAATATCCCATCATTATAGAACTATCCCCTTGAAGCCATGGATTTTAAGTGTTAGAATAAGAAGGGTGTTTGTTACAGACATCGTTGTTACTGGGCTTTTCATATAGTTTGAAGCCACGGGATGACAGCCATATGTGAATAATGGCTTCATAATAACATACATATGAAATGCTACTTTGGGAAAAATCTGATAAGAGACCTGAACATTCCTTGACTGAGCTCCTGACATCCTTTTCAACCATGCTGCTTGCACTGTTCTGTTCAAAGGGTCCTAATATGTCACACCTAAAATGAAATCTTGAAACTACTGAGCTTAATTTTATTTCTCTTTATAAGAAGCAGCAGTATTTTTCTGACAAACAAGACTTACATTATTGTAAATAGAATTTTGTGGGGTTTGTCTGAATCTCATTTTTCCCTACTGATCTCATACTCTTGCCTCAGTAATTGCCCTTCAGTAAAAAGAAGAACACTACCAAGCTACCCTTGCCAAAAAAAGGAACTGACTGCCTTTCTTCTACCTGGCCCTAATATATGAATCTTTACCTGAATGCTGAAACATAATCTGCATCGTCATAACCTACAGAGTTTGAGACAATTTCTACCCTCGTGGGTAATCTACAGCTCTGATAGGAGAGAGCAGAGCACTCATACACAAGCCTGTGGTAAACATCTGATTCCTGATTTACAGTGTATGTATATACCAACAGAATGATTTTTTTTGAGATATTTTTATCTGATAAATGCCAGCGGACTGTGATAAAATATCCTTTCCAGAAGGACATTCTGGACTTGTATTCTGTCCTCAACAACTTTGCTATGGAGTGACCGAATTATTAATGTACCTACTACATATAGATACTTTCCTTTAAGTCTGCTGATAAGCAAATACCCAATAGGCCTTGACAGTACTTAGGGAAAAATCCTACAAAATTCAACAAATAAAAATATAAACAAGATTTTACTAAAATATAAAATTACCGTGAAAAGTAAAGAAGTTTAATATAGAATATTATTGTGATATTTTCTTACAGAATTTTTGTTTTTTATTATCATCATTAACATTTAACTAATATGCAGCCTCTAAGACAAGAATAGAATTCTGTTAAATTATTCATAATGCTATATTAACTCACTGAAATTTGTGAAAAGAAATATATAACTTTCCTTTAATGCCAAACATTCCTCAATAACTGCAAAGATAAAATAAATTCTAAATACTTCATTTACAATTTAGCAAGAATCTATCTGTAACATGATGCACCTAGCCAAGCATTCATACTTGGTATTTTCATACAAGAACTTGCAGTTCTGCTCTGGTGACAATGAAGGGCCTAAACTGACAACTGGTTAAACTCAGAATGGCAGCAGGAATTCAGCCAGTGCTCAAGAGCTTTCTTTTTTTTTTTTTTTTTTCCCCCTCTTCCAGAATCCTAGCAGCAGCCTGTAAAAATACATGATCAACAATGAAAGCAAATAATCCTCTATAGTCTACAAAAATAGTGACATGTTTATTTCAGGAGCTAGTGTATTTTAGAGTGAAGTCTGAAACCATTCTCTAAACAAGCCGGTCACTAGTAAAACCATCACTAACCTTTATGTCAGAGATTAAATCTGTGTGAAGCAGATACATTACTGGCAAGGTGACACACGTAACGACAAAATACATATTTGAAGGATTCCTGTAGCAATCTGCAATACAGAGGTTATTTTAAAACTTTGTATTTCTAATGATCTAATTTAATTCATCTGAACTAGAACATACACCGAGGAAAGGCATTAGTTCAGAAGTGGATTTGTTTAGTGCAATGTTCTACGTGGGCACCAGTAGGGTGTGCTCTGACAGGATTAACTTCCAGGGCATCTAAAAGCTGTGTTATCAAAGTGTCACATAGTCACAAAGGAGGAAAAACATATCTCCTCTTCTCCCCAAAGAGAAATTTTACATTGAAAGCTGCTTTGCATTTTAGACATAAAGATTATTAAAACCTGCAATATAATTTTTGTTATTCAGCTGCCTAGTCATTGCTAGAAACATTTAGAAAAGACAAGACAAAAATTGAAAAAAACAGACCTCTAAAAAAGAGCCTTTTGTTATAAAGTTCCTAGCCACCAGATGACTGACTGTCACAGGGATCCTCACTCTACCGAAATCCATTAAGACCTCTCTTCTTTCTATGACATACCTGGTAAGGCATTTTCTAGAACAGCCTGTGTGAGAAAGTGAAGTTATACCACTATCTCACTACGTGATCACACAGCCTGTTAGTCAACTGCATGGAAAACTTCAGGTTCATACAAAATCATGCTCCGCTAAAAACTTTTCTATAAAAATACATTTAAAATTTCAACTTTATCAGGTATCTTTCCTGAAGTGGTATTCAAATCCTGTATTTATATTTCCCCTCTTCTTTCTCCTGATCTTCCCTAAGTTTTTTTCCTAAATAACAGCGATATTTCCAGTAGTGTTAGAAGGGAAAAAAAATCCCTGAAGTGACCGAATTGTATTCAAACTGTGCTGAAGTGAGCCAGCTATCTTTAACGTGCTGAACATATCCTATGCAAATTTTAAAGGGGTGTTAACCAACGATCGTTGTTGTAATCTCAGTGCTTTGTAAACATGGTACTACACATCACTGCAGCTTTTTCAGATTACTAAAGCTTCCTCCCATTTAGTTTTCTGTTGCAGAGGCTCACAGAAAGATGCAACTTCAAAATCTATTCAATTAAACTTCAAAATCAATTAAATTCTAATCTATTAATTCAAACTTGCAAATTTTTGACTAAATTACTGTTACAGCTGTTTATACTTGCAGGCAAGTGTAACAACTATTATATTCAAAGTGTGCTTTTATCAAATAGTTGAGAAAACAAGTTTATTAACCACAAAGCACATCTGAGAAAGTTTAGAACACAGAAAATTATCAAACTAAAGAACATATTTTATTTTTAATAAAATAGTGGAGCGTGAAAAATAATTGTATATTACAAACATATACAGCACAAAACTGTGCTCGCCCAGCACAGTGAAGAGCATCACTCTATACAAAGCTTTCCTTTGCAGAATCTAGTGCTTCTTGATCTATTCATAGTGAGAATTTGTTTAACAATAGAAAGAGTCAATAAGCCCTTTGGGTCTCTTTGAATTGATTCCCCACCCCCCCCGTTTTTTTTTTTTTTTTTTCCACAAATCAGTCCAAACGTGTATAACATTGGCTTGATTTCCATTAAAAAGCCACAAAATGTAACACTAAAGGGTTTCTGAGGACTAGACCTCTTAGTTCTTTTGTTAAGAGATTTCTTTTGTTGTCTTTATGTACAGCAAAATACTTGTTTCTCTTTTCATGTCATGGTAAGAAAAAAAATGTATTGCACATTATTCTTATTCACAAAGTTTGTGTCTGGTGCAGGAAGTTTCTCTTTTAGTGAAAGAATATTGGCGAGCATTATTGAACTATTTTTAGGCACTCATAACCCACTAGGCTGAGATGAGTTGTAAAGGATTTCTCTCTCTCTTTCCTTTTTTTTTTTTTTTTTTTTTTTTTTTTTTTTTAAGTTATCACGGAAGTTGCTTTCACAGATAACATACTTACTGAGGACAGGCCTCTTTGGGACCTCAAGTTTCCCTAAAGAGACAATGTTCACTTGGGCACTTTTAAAATCAAATCATTGTTCCATAAAACTTGACTATACCTTGTTACTCAGAAACCTATAGGAAATCCAGCTCAGCTACATGAAACAGTTAAATAGAGTGGTGGTGTTTTTTGGTTTTTTGTTTTAAATCTGAGGGCTGGATTAAGTACTTAACTACAAATAAGTAAGAGAAAAGGCTGTTTTAATTCACAATATATCTTTCTCTGAAAACCTTTCCATGAGTACATTTACCTTCAGTTTTTCCACCAGGTCCTGAATTCAGCGTGACACATTTTTTGCCTTGAGATATTAAACTGTTCTGACAAAAAAAGCACCATTTATTTTTTAATTTCTGACTGCTACTGTGGACATCAGTAAGTCTGAAAGGTGAGATACAGTCTTTTGAAAAACTTGGTCACACACAAGTGGGTGGCTGTAATGTCGATTCATATTTTGCAAGGTGAGTTTTCTGTGGATGTTGAGGTTTTTTGTAGATTCCACTACTTGTAATAACACTTGCAGGTTTCCTTCTACTTCTCTTCTTTAATCTTCGACTACAAACATTTTGCCAGGACTGAAGAGTCTTGGAAGTCCAGATCCACATACCACTAGTAATGCCCACAACTAGTAACATAAAGATTTTGACCATAAAAATTTCTACTGCTGGAATAGAGTTATTCATCATGCAGTCTAAATTTTTCGTCTGATTGTTCATCTTGCATTTCTGTTGAGTTGCCACAATTTTCCAATAATCCATATTAAGTCTTTCATAAAAATAGCAAGCTATCACACAAGTTGCAGGCACTGTATACAAGACCGAGAAGACACCAATCCTGACCATAAGTTTCTCCAACTTGTCAGTATTTTCTCCACCTGTTTTCATCACCCTCCTGATATGGAAAAGGGCCACAAAACCAGAAAGAATAAAAGAAGTGCCAATGATTAGGTAACAAGCCAACGGAATAAGTACAAACCCCGTCAAGGCATTCACATCCATGCTTCCAACATAGCACAACCCTGTCAGCTCATCTCCAGCCACCCTTCTCATAACTAGGATCATTATGGTCTTCACAGCCGGGATGGCCCATGCTGCCAAATGAAAGTAGCTACTGTTTGCTTCAATTGCTTCATGCCCCCATTTTTTCCCAGCTGCTAGAAACCAAGTCAAAGTCAAGATTACCCACCACAGGGAACTTGCCATACCAAAGTAATACAGAACGAGGAACACAATGGTGCAGCCAGTGCTCTCCAGTCCTTCCTGGATAACATAGAGCTGGCCACTGTCCCTGTCACAGGCAATACTTTCAGCACCTGAAAAGAGGCGAATAATGTACCCCACTGAGTAGACACAGTAGCACATTGAGAGGAAGATAATGGGCCTCTCGGGGTACTTGAAACGCTGAGGATCTATCAGAAAAGTGAGTACAGTAAAAGCACTGGAGAAGAAGCACAGAATGGACCAGATGGCAATCCAAATGACAGCAAACTGTTTGTCATCCTTGCCCCAGTAAACATCAACCCCTGGAGTGCAGAGCGGCGCACAGGAAGCACTCTTTTCCACATGGTGGAACTTGCCAGGATTTTCACAGGAGGTTCTGCTGAGGCTGTCCTTATGCTGCTGCAAATCGTGGCCACTGCTGGGCCTCTGTGGACGAAACATGGGCGGCAGCATGCTGGATCCTCTGGGTGGCTCATCTGACCCGTTGTTGGGGGCTTCCATGCACAGGTAATTGGGGTCGTTCTTGTTCGGCAGTTTGCTGCAGTCTAAGGAGTCTGGCCATTTAAAATTGAACTGCTCCATAATAGGAGAGCATTTCAGCCTCGCCTGCTCACACATAACCCTGCAGGCTGGGATTGGTGTAGAAACCTGCTCTGTGCACATAGGGGCATAGAGGGAGCAGAGGAAAAATTTCAGATGGCTGTGGCAACCATACTCCACCAAGGGGGCAAACTCGTGCAACTGAATGGCAGCTTCCCTTTGGTTTTCATGTCCCATCAGGTTAGGCATCCTCGTCATGTTGTACCCTATATCCTTGCACATGGGGATTTCTATCGGCTGGCACCTCCCGTCACCGGGGCGGTCAATGTCTATGGAGCTGATCCCTGTGCAGAAGCAGGGCAGCCAGCAGAGTACCAGGAGCGCCCGAACGACGTTCCTCGCCGTCGGCCCCATGACGGCGGCCGCAGCGGCGCAGCCAGCCCGGTGTGCGGCCGTAGCGCGGCCGACTCCCGCAGGCGCCTGGCGCTGGGGGCGTGCGGGGCTGGGAGCGAGGGGGAAGGGGGGCGTCACTTCAGCGGCCGCACGGCTCCTGCCCGGGCCGGCATCGCCCCCGACCTTCGCGAGGGAGCTCGGCGGCGGGGGCCGGCGGCACAGGGGCCGGCATAGCCCGGGCCGCGGGCAGCGCCCGCCGCGTTCAGCGTTCAGTGCCCCGCGCTGCTGGGCGCCAGCCCCGCCGGGCGGTGAGCAGACAACTTCGCCAACAGCCAGGGAAAGGGAAAGCACCCCCAGTCCACTGATGCGCAAAACTTACTGCGGGGAGCCCGGCAACTTTCTTCACCCCGGGCTTCCACTTTTGCGATCCGTCTTTCCACCACCCTTCCTCCTCCTCTTCCTCTTCCCCGCTGCTGCTTCCTCGGAGCACTGGCAGAGCGATGCCGGAATAGTTTGGGTCTGGGCAGATCCGAGCGATCACCGCCTCAACTTGCGCACGTCCCGGGCGGCTTTTTGGTGCAGCGGGTTTCTCTAGGGATTTTCCTCGCCCTAGAACGGGTCACAGCTCCGTACTTTCTTGCCGAGGGGTGGGGATTGGTTTATCCAAGTGCAGAATAAAGGAGGAGGAGGAGGAGGAAATATCTAAGTCATTGAAGAGGGGGGCCTGAAAATCCCCCCACCCCCTTCTCGCCGCCCTCTGGTCTGGGTTTGCAATAGGTCGGCTCTTCTACGCTTTGCAGAGCAGGGCTGGCTCGTGTGTACGTTGTTTGTGTGCCTGCTCCGCTCCCCCCGCGTTAGCAGGAACTCCTGGGGCTGGAGCAGCTGGGGTTTTTAGGGGGTGTTGAGTCCAAAGATAAAATAATAATAAATAAATAAATAAATAAATAAAAACACAAAACCTGTGCAGGATCCGCCTTGCATACGACATCCACTTTGCATGAGAAAGGTGAAGCTGACACGGTGATTACTTTCCACTCGCTCGGAATGCCTTGAAACCTCCTTAAGGACCCCTACAGGTTTTCCTTGATCAGCACAGATTAGAAAAAGCCCCATTTGTTTCTCTGTCCTTCTGTCTTTCCTTCTTTTTCCCTTTCCCTCCCGTTGCCCTCCCTTGAAAGTTTAACAAGATCTTTTCTCTAGAAGGCGTCAGCCTACCCTCCCTCCCTCCCTCAGGTCGGAAGCCAGGGAGAGAGAGCGCTTCAGACTTTGTGTCTCCTAATAAGAAGGCTGAAGGTGGTGCCTCCTTGACTGCCTGGGGGGGGGGGGGGGCGGCGGCAATGCTTTAGCAAGGAGGATGTGGGGAGGAGGATGCATTTTATGGCGAGTGCTATAAACTCTTCGCTGCCAGGGTCGAAAAATATGCTTGCTTTCAGCCTGGAATCTCAGCTGTTTTCAAACGTCGGCTTTGTCTCGAATTCCTAAATGAATAGGACAGGCAGGATTGTTGAAAAAGTACCTGATTATGGTTTTAATCACAATATGGCATCACTCGAAAAGTAGCTTGCTTTTTTTTCTTTTTTTTTGTTTGGTCGTTTTATTTTTCTTAAACATGAAACCCTAGGGGTCTAGAGACGTACCCTTAGGAAAGTTACTTCATTCACTGCAGGAAAGATACTTAGAAATTTTGGAGATGGGAATCGCTCTAAAGTGCATTGTGCTTACTTCTTAAGTTCAGCCTTGAGATTTATTTTGCTTATTGGTCTGTCACAACTAGAAGGAGGAAGTTAAATCCCAAGCCAAGCTATAAATCGTAATTTAACAGACCGAAAGGAGCACCGTGATCAGAAGTCAAAAGATTAGCTCTACGCACTCCCACCTCCCCATTTTAGCTTAGTTTTAGTGAGCATATGCATGTAGAAGGAAAATATCTCTCTCTTCATTCATGCACGCCCACACAAACTGGTCTCCTCTCCATTACCGCCTGTCTGTTATCGAAACAAACGCGGATTCTTCTGGAAACTACCAAATCCCACAGGGCCAGAGTTAATACCCCACCAGGCTCTAGAAAGGAAACTGTTGGCTTCCTCAGTTGTGATAAGGGTGAAATGGATCCAAGCAAGGACAACAAACCAGGGCTAATGTTTGTCTTCAAAAACCCTGAAGATGTGGCTAGTTTTGCCTAGAAATGAAAGCCATTATAAAAATGTTTTAAAACACTAGTCCTTCTTTTTGTGGCTTTGCAGTGGATCAAAGAGATTATACTTATAAAGTATTGCTCTTGGTGCTGACCTTTCCTTCGGCACTTTTAGATTCCTTAGGGAATGTTACAAATGCAGGCAGTATTATGTACAAAAAAGCGCTTTATTTATGTTAGTGTGTCTGTGTATGTATGTGTATGAGAGTGTGTGTTGGGGCATTTCCATTCTTCATTAATCTAAACCTGTTTTTTTAGTGTTTGTATGCATCCTGATTCCTCTTCTAGAGAGCTCAGTTGGGGGTAGTAGGGAAGTGTGGGGAAAGCTTTTACAAGGGACAAGTAAATTCTACTTTAAAAAGTAGAACTTAAATAATAATACAAAGTAGAATTTAAATAATGCATAAGATGAACATATTCAATATTTGTTTTGTTCAACTTGATTGTTTGGGAGCTTGTATTTCTCTTTTTGTTTTTATTTTTTCCAACAATTATTTTTGAAAAGCATGTTATATCACCATTCATATTTATCTAGAAAAACTAATTGAAATAAAACATGGCCTGTTTTCTTCTATAGCACAAAGAGCAACCTTTAGCTCCTAAGAGGCAAAACAAAGTACAAATGAAAGTGAGGAAAAAAAAGAGGGGGGGGTGGACAACCCCCAACCTTTGTAGTTGTGTCTCTCTTAATTGATCTTTTATGTGCCAATTTAAATCAGTGTTGTTTTTACAGCCATTATTTTAGCCAATGCATCCCACTTTAGATAATTTATTTTACTCTCTATATTTTTAAAGAGCTATGTAGGTGTATCTCCCATTCAACGAGCTTGAGTCAGTGAAACTAACAAATAGAACATTATTATAGAAAAATGAGAGTGCTGAGAAATCAGCAACTGGAAGATACCTCTGTAACTAATAAATGAAAAGAGCCTTTTGATGGCTCCAGCTGAAAAGATATTTTATTTTACTTTTTTTTTCTCCTGTGTGTGGGATTTGAGATGTGTGATTCTATGGAGCAGCCAGGCACCCCTGCTGCTAGGCCCTGGCTAGGAGTTGGCCCCCCTCTGGCAAATGTTATGGAGAATTGGGAGGAATTTTATGGCTGTCTTTTCCCTCAGCTCTTTTTTCTTTTGTCTTCTTTGAAGAATGACTTTAGACATTTTATTTACATATTTAACCATGGATGAAAGAGGAAAAAGAAAGCATTTGGGCCGTTGTGGGAATAGTGATATGTTTAAATTAATGGAAATCTTATTAGGCTTCTAAAATTTTAAGCAAAAGATTTAAAATGAAACTTTATAATTAAACATGATTTCAAATAATGTGCCACCTCATGGGAAAGATGCATTTCTCCTTCTAGTTATCCATCTCCCCACTTCCCAAAAATGTGCAAAGGAACCATCTGTATCTTAAAGTCTGCCTCTTCTTCTGTCCCATAAGCAAAAGATTAAAAACTCTGAATATTTAATAAGGCATGTGATAATTCAAACCATATTTTGTAGGTAGAGCAAACTAGAAACAAGACAAGAAGAAAGACACACACACACACACCCATCCCTGCAATGGTGAAGTTTAATGCTGTGTAATCTATTGCAGTGTCAGTGTTTTAAAATACTTTGGTATAGGTAATGGTGAAAATCAAAGTTGCATCTATTCTGTATGTGTTAGAGTCAGTGGAAATTACAGCGCTAGGCAAGTTTTTCTGAAATGGGATTAATGAAAACCCAAATAATCTACTTGAGATAAAATATTCTGACACTTCAGCAGTAAAGAGAAATTATAGGCTTGGGGAGTTGAAGAGTTAATTAATACATTGAAGATTTTTAGTAAAATAGTTTAAATTACTTATGGTTAAAAGTAGTGTGTTGTGACAGAACATGAACTGATACTGACAATCTTATGTTTAAGAAGTCTGTAGCTACAACTGTTTTTCAGGTTTAGTATTTTTGGCCAGCTGTTTATTAAACAGAAAATAGAGATCAGTTTAATGTTAGGCCCATTCAGTAATCCCATCGTCATCTCTATTTGTAATTAATTCATTCAGCCGCTTTTTAACTGCTTACATCTGATACATGTTTCATTCTGGTAACAGATTCTAACATATATACATTTTCAAACAATGTTAGTCACACAAAATATAGCAACTGTAAAAGAAAAAGATCACACACACCAAAAACAAAACTGGTAACTTTTGTTAAAAAAAAAAAATATAAAATTGTTTCAGCAATTTTATAAGCCTGCCTTTCTTACTGAACTTCCACTAGATATTCATACAATCAAATGGCATGCAGAAAAATGCTTACATTTTAAAACAAATGGGCTTATTTTTTCCTAGCCATATAATCTATGTAGTAGTTTTCCTCCAATATTTAAATAAACATGTCTGCCTAATAAGAGGCATCAGAGAAATATTCTCATGCAAGTGCGAATATTGACAATGCACAGAAGTTTTAATTACCTTAGAGTGCCACCACCACCAGTTAAAAGAATTAAAAACAAAAACAAATCATAAATGGATGAGTGGGTTGTATAGTATTACTCTAAACAATTTAGCTGGCTATTTTAAGGGCACTTCCCTTGAAATGTGTTTTGAAATATTACCAAAGGTTCGACGGGGCGCATTAGTGTGAATTGCAAATCAGAACATTTCTTTAATCCCCTTTTCATGGCCTGGCTTCGGATCAGTGGCATCTAAGGGACTCCCCACTGATTCTGGCTCAGGAGGAACCATTCACTGGGGCAGCTTCCCTCCTCTATTCCCACAGTCCAGAAAACAACACCACAGACAGACACCCTCCAAGTAAATTAGATTAAACTCCTTCTCTTCCACAGCACATTAGCCTTTTCACTGCCCAGGATTCATTATTCAGGTACTCCCAATTTAAAGATACAGTATTTTTTTCCTCTTAGAAACAAAAACAACAAACAAAACTAAAGCCAAATCAGAATAAAAAAAAAGATTCCCAGTCAGAAATAAACCAAGTAATTATAAAATTACATAAAGGTAGGATAATATCCTTTTCATTTATATGCTGATATTACAGGGGTATTACCATTTTAAAGCACAGGCCACAACAGAAAGTTCTGTAGAGACTAAAACCAAGGACAGGTCTAGTGAAAACCAGAATGCACACAGATTTTCTCTTCTTACACACATGATAAACTTCATTCATTGTTCTTCTTACATGCACTGTTTGCATATCTTGCAGCTAAATGTAGGCTTGTAAAGGCATAAAAATAGTGAAAACTGCATATGATAGAATAAATTAGTTCTCTTCTAGTCACTTCCTCCCTTATCTTCCACCTGTAACTTCTCCCTTCTTAGTTTTCAAGGTAAACCCACTATTTTAAAATCTCTCTCATTCAGGTGTGAGTCTGTACCTCTTCATAAATACAAATGCAAGCAGCTAACAATAGACAGGAGTAGTAAGATCCCAAGCAAGCTGTATCTTCAGTCTCAGGGGACTAGAAGGCTATTGCCACATTTGCAGTATCAGGCATTGCAGGCACATGAACCAGTTGCTAGGAACTTTCACTTCTGGGCATTATTTTATATAATGTACATTACTTGTGTACCACCTAGGTGGTGCAAAAGGAGAAAACTGATAATCCCTGGCCCTTAATCTTGGATTTAAGAAAAAATTAACCACTCTGCTACAGAAGAATCTTTACTCCTTGTGTTCTCATGTGCCCAGACGGTCAAGGAGGCCAGTGGCACCCTGGCTTGTATCCAAAATAGTGTGGCCAGCAGGACTGGGACAGTGATTGTCCACTTTTGCTTGGCACTGGTGGGTCTGCATCTGGAACGCTGGGTTCAGTTTTGGGCCACTCACTTCAAGAGGGATGTTGAGGTGCTGGAGCATGTCCTCAGATGGGC
>JAVJGJ010000001.1:83501809-83523962 GCA_035590215.1 Microhierax caerulescens | reverse complement strand
CCCATCCCTGGAAGTGATCAAGGCCAGGTTGGACGGGGCTTTCAGCAACCTGTTCTAGTGGAATGTGTTGCTGCCCATGGCAGGCAGATTGAAGCTAGATGATCTTTAAGGTCCCTTCCTACCCAAGCCATTCTATCATTCTACAATTCTATGATATGTTATTCTCCAATATATAGTATGATATATTGAGGGAGTAACAACTCCACAATAGCTTTGTGTTTTACCCATTCTTACACGTTCTCTGTGCATCTGCTAGAGGGCACTGTCAGAGACAGGATATCATGCTAGATGGACTTTTGACCTGACCTGCATATCCATTTTACATTCTTAGGTACCATGAATGGATGCTATGGGTTTAATCACTGGTGTATGTTGCTCTTGGACATTCTTCACTGGTATTTTAATTTTAAGGGTGTGATGGCAATCATGCATTCTCTGAAGCAAGCATGAAAAGTGAAAAATTTAAATACCATTGTTTGGAATGCTATTTATTATTTCCAGATCACAAAACCAGAGATGCTTGCAAGCAAGAGGCACAAGACAGGCTAATCCAGTAGTTAAGGCAGGCATGTCAGATTTCACAAAATGAGCATAAAGGTCACATACAACAGTTGGTTCTGTCTAAAATCCACAGCTGATGTGTTTGTAGTACAGTCTTTCTCTCATCTGATGACACTAAAAACTAATCATAGCTGGTTGGCAGAATCTCTAATCTAGGATGTCAGACTGCAGGACAAGAGAGAACTGGTTAGGCTGTGTTTTGGGCCAGAGTGTCCCACTCACAGCCTGAACCACAGGCCACCCTGAAATCACAAAATCCAATCTCTTCCTTTATCCTGGAACCCATCTCATCAAAGATAACCAGTATATATTTTACATGTCAAAGCAGGAATGTGATAGAAATGTTAAAGCATTAGACTGAGAATCAATCTGGCTCAAATACACACTGCCAGCCTGGTACAGTAATAGATACATAAAGCTGTCCTATACAGTGAAGTTATACCAGTATGAAATAGAGTGAGGAAGTGTTACATTTAGATCGCTCTCAGATGTTCAGATTTTTTTCCCTATTTAGTTTTATTATTATTATTTGAAAATTATTAAAACAAGGCTGGAGGAAAGACCAGCTCAGTCAGAAATACTTGCATCTGCGTAAGGAAGTGCACAGACAACAGCATGGTTTAAGTATAATGATGCAGTATTGCTGGAAAATGCCTCCATGTACACAAGCCCATTGTCTAACTTTGTGTTTCTCCTGTCTTTAAATGAAGAATAATCTGCTTGATGTTAGTGAATGGGGAATGCTCAGACACTGCAGTGTTGGAATATGCTACTACTCCATGAGAGAATGCTCAGAAAATTCAGACATTTGGGAAGATACAGGTAGACCTTTCTAGATCAATTGCAAGTTCAGTACACGTAACATTCCAGTTTTGGCAATCTCATGTTCAAGAGCACAGAAAGTGTTACATGTTGCACCCATTAGGCAACCAAGTACACATTATCAATTCAAAGCAGCTGTTGAAGATCAGAAATTTTAGGGGAGCTATAGGGTGAATTAATGCATCCATACATCTTTTTTTGGAAGGGGGAATGCAAAGGAGGAGGGAATGAAAAACTGATACTGCTCTGTGCTCCAGATGAAAGAACAAACACAATTTTATTTTCTTTAATGACTGCACTGGATTCCAAAATTAAATCCAGCAGGTAAAAAGATCCTGTGCAGATTTCAAGAGAGATCATGTAGTCTGTCCATGTGCTAAGGCAGGCACATTTTTTAAGCCCTGCCATGTTCTGTAAAACTGAAAAAGGGTTATCCCTGTAAGCATTCTGCTTTTCAGAGCCATCTGTCTCTCTCCACCTACCCCAAGTCAGTGGGTATTTTAAAAATAAATGTCATCCTAACTTTCTATGTGATTTTGTGGTTCCTCCCTCTGACTTTTGAAGGAGAATTCCTTATAGTCTGCATTAAATATTATTAGAGCTCAACATACAGACAGCACTTTTTCTTAAGCTCTCGGCAGAGCCAGGCCCCAATAAACAAACAAACAAACAAAAAAACCCAAAACCAACCAAAAGCCAAAACCCCCCTAAAACCCCCAGCTGTATAAATAACTGAATATAATCCCCAGTACAGATTTTAAACCAATTGAACTGAGAATAGCTAACCTTCACTCTGAACTCACTCCAGCTGCAGGTTAATGCAGTTAATTGCAGAGCACCTGGTCTAAGCCTCAGGTATATGAATCATCCCCACAGCACACCTTTCAATCTTTTATTCTTATGTAATGCCCTGGGGCAGCTGACGGTGCCTGTTTAAGCTTTGTTCCTAGTGGGTGTGCCAATATGCTGTCAGAATTCCCTTAGATGCAAAAGAAAGGTTTTACCTTAAAGCCTATGCATGAATCTCCAAGGCTGTGGTTTGAGGATACACTGTCTCCAGTAGCAATACTGATGTACCTACCTTCCCTCCAAAGGAGCCCCTGCTTCGTGCTGCTGCTCCCAAGCTAGGTGCACATTCCACCACTTTTGCTAACACAGCTGTTTGTGGGGTTGTGTTGTGAACTGGATCAGGGAATTGAGCCATCTTAACAATCAACCCTAACAATACGAATTTTTAACACCAAAACAGTGTATAACATTAAGCTAGTAACTGCTTCTGGAATCATCACATTAAAAAATGGTGGCCTGTGAGTGTGGATACATAAAGCAATATGTACATATATATGTATACATGTGTGCTTTTATTTGTATGTGCTTGTAAGACAGAAATATTTTGTGTGTCTTTGCACATACACATTACTTCAGACACTCATACAATAAATCCTTTTAAAAGGATATTCCTCTTTAGTTCAGTAAGTTCTTTTTAAAATCCTTAAGTGAATTGCATAGCCTTTATCCATCAAAAGCCTGTTCTTGGACACAGATTTATTTTTAACATCAATAGTAAAAAGGCAAAAAAGATTAACTGTTTACCTAAATGCTATAATGTATATGCATGTAACATATGTACAACCATGTGTGCTTTATAAATAAATACCTATGTGCACAAGTATTGGGCTCTAAAATGCCTACAGGGTCTTTTGGTATGGGTGAACTACTTGTAGATACTTGTAAATTCTCACTAGTCTGGGATTGATTAAGTCCTGCTTAGTAAAGTGGTCTGCAGCTTTAAACTGGTAAATACAATTTGGAAAAGGGTGGGACAATGTTTTGAAAATACTTGGTCACTGCCTTATCTTACACAGACATAACTCTGAAATTATAATCTTACCATATTGTAACTGAATTACATTTCTTTACATAGGTTTAATCCAAATGTGTCACATGACATCCTTCAACTATAGGTGATACACAGATAAAGAGCATGAAACTAAGGGATATGAAGAAAGTTCATGGTGAAAAAGTTGTGAAGACAAATGAGCTGCCTTGAACATGCATTTCCTACACAATAGTAATCATAGCTTGTACAAGAATTGTATTATAAGAATAATAGCTTGGAAATTATAAAACTGCCCTCTCTTTGGCAATACTGATTTCTTGTTTCTTTGACGTGTGCTAGCACAGAAGATTAGGTTACTCCTTGTATTACACACAAATAACAATCAGACATTGTCACAACAATCTTGATGTTGTCATCTTTTCCATTATACCATTCCACTGCATTGGTTGGCAAATTACCACTAAAATATCAAAGTACACACTCACAATGATTATGATTTCAAGATACTTATTTTCAGTCTGCCTGATACTCATTTTTTTGTGTCTTGCTTCATTAAATGTCCCCATAAATAATGAGTATGTTGCAAGTGTAAAATACCACATTTCTGATTTCTTAGCATTTGACGTTTGCTTTGTTCGAGTATAATAAAGGAGCAAAGCCAAAGGAAGTATTCAGCCACACTGTAAGCCTTCACAAATAGAAGTCTTCTGAGATACTGGGAAACTTCCAGAGAAAAAAGGCCAAATCTGCTTTCACAGAAATCAACATCAAAACTCCTGCTGACTTACATGGACTCAGGACTTTGCAGCTGGAGAGGTCATGTTCAAATGCAACTTCAGAGCCTACAGTGAGACCGCACCTCAAGGGTGAGTGACAGATACAAAAGAGCAAGCATTCAGCTACCCTTAAGGCTACAGATGAGTTCCATTATATATAAACAAGTATTTCTATCTATCTAAAATGCCTGGTTCAGAATAGAGATTTCTGATGACTCATAGCTAGATAGGTGACTCTATCTTAAGCTATGGGTAAGGTTTAAGTAATCTAAATAGTTTCCTTAGTTACACTCTATTTACAATCAGTCACAGGGCATTAATCCAATCAATATTTAGACAGTCTGAGGATGTTACAGTCTATATTCCCCCCTTGTAATCAGCATTGGCTCATTAAATTTGGTGGGACACTTAATCATGTATTGTAATGACACAGATGTACCTCTACCCTGATGTGACAGCAGAATCCAAATCATGCAATGTATTATCTAAAATAGTCTACTTGAGTTCAGGCTACTATAAATTAAGATCACCTTCTCTGTAAGGACCTGAATAAAGTCTATGCATCACTTAAGCTCTTTAAGTAATGCCAAAGTGATGCACAGTGGAGAATTTCATCATGAGAAATGGGGTCCCTCTTATATTCTGTCTCTCAAACAGTATTTATTAAAAAGTCATCAGTGATTTAAAGCCCATGACATAAGTGAGAAGTTGCTGCAGCAACCCCCATTTTGTTCAGTTACAGACTCTAGGATTTAGTCTAATGGTTTTAATGTTTTCACTGTCCTTAGCTCTAGCTTTATTAAAAAATCAACTTGAAATTCAATTAGATTATTATTTTATGTTATTGGAATAAATACAGTTTTATCATCACTTTGGATTTTACTTCCCATTTTTCTTTTCCATGTCAAAACAGTGAAATAATATAGTTACCATAATCTCCCTACTTCTACTGGTCCCAGGCACTCCTGCAGAATCTTTCTTCCAATTCTAGAACAAGTGTTTATAAAAATGCTCTGTCAAAGGTAAAGCAGAGAAAAGACACATCCCTTCTTGACTCTTATGATGAATGCTTGCTGACATAGGTCATAAACTTAATAGCATTTATTCCAAACAAAAGATTGCTATTATGTAGTGGGGGTTATCTGTAACAGAAAAAAGTGGAATGCTTGCTCTTGTTTCTATAGTTCATATTGATTTCATTACTCTTTAGCTAATATTACGGGGGGGGGGGGGCTTTAAAGGGGAAAGGAAAAAACCTCTGGACTTCGTTTTGTTTACCTTCTAATCTCTTGCCAAATGAATTGGCTATAAGCATTTTATACTGAAATATAGTCTAAGCTAAAACACTTCTGACTCATCTGTTGCTGTCCAGTCTCCCCCTTGAGAATTAGCTTACTGTACCCAAGGAAAGTTTTGGTCCACAGAGTATCTATTAATCTTCCTTATTAGTGTGGATACTTATTTAAGCCTGGGATCTTAATGCCTTATGAAATGGTAACTTAACACAGGAGAAACCCACCCAAGTTTACAGGCTAAGGCCAGTAATCAATCAATGCAAAAACTGTGCAATACAGACAAGATTTAATAAGAAGAATTAATGGAACCAACTATGCCCCCAGAGACAGATGAACCTACTCCTCTTTTTCTGTTTATTAAAACCATTCATATCAATCTGTCATGTGGAAGCATTTAGTTCATTCAAGCACAAGTGTAATTTAAAAATCCTATAAATAATACTTTAAAATACAAACTGTCAAATTCTTAACCCACAGGTGACAAGGGAACCAGAGTGGCAGTTTAAGATATATAATTCCAATCTCACTGCAAGATTTACTAAACTATGGGTCAAACTCACTTTTTCTGTAAATTCTCTGAAGCTAATGTAGTTACAAAAGGCATGAACTTATGAAAAATCATCCATTCACTACCTTCCGAAAGCTGGATACAAACTTATCTGAAGTTGCTTTTTTTTTTTTTTTTTCCTGAATCAGTTTTCTGAGATTTATCTATTTGCTCTAATTGGCTGTGAACTGAAATCAAGAAACTTACTTGTATGAGTTCCTCAAAAAGCTTTTTTTTTCCCACAGCATTAAGCAGTGTCTCACAAGCTCTTCCATTACTGAGACCAAAGGATACTCATTCTGGGTAAAAGGCACTTGCTGTATTTTGCATACTCACTGCAGGTCTCCTTATCCATGCTACTGAAAGGAGCCAAAACACAGACTCATTTCAATGAGCAGAACTAAGCCAGGCCACCAAAAGTTGCAGTCATTGCTCTTGGGAGAACGCTCTTTGCAAGACATTTAATGGGAAAATTTATCCAAAGTAGGTAAATTTCTAGGGAGCTAGCCCTGTCACCCTGTTTTTCTGCATCAGTCCTTGTGCAAATGTATATATTTTTATAAATTGGGAAGATCATATTTGACTCGTTGTTCTACCTGTCTCTGCAGTGAGCTGCACTTCTTTCTGGGCTTTATCCAATGCTTGCTGAAATTATAGTCTCTTCATTTACTTGAACTACCTGTAATTCTGACCCTATATATGTCAGTGTAAGCATATGACAAATGTCTGTTTGTGGATTGTGGGAGCATAATTTCCCAAGACCACATTGTGATGCAAAAAGTTTTCTTGGTGTGGCCTAGGCTTTGCCTTACTCTCTTACATTCATTGCCAATAAGCCAGATACTTAGCCCTGGCACAACATCCATCTTTACGTATGTAATTAGTATCACACCTACAGGCTCTGTTTCTTTTAAATAATCCTTTGATGAATGCTAAAGATATTAAGCATATTATTAGAAGGAGATGGTGCTTAGAAGAAGCAAAAAATGCTATGCTTCCTGACTGCTTTGTTCTTTTGAATTATTGCATGGTAGAAAAAGAAAACAAAACCTCTTCTCTCTTACAAAAGAATATACAAAATGCTGCTACAGATTTGGTGGAACTGTTTCAGGTTCAGGTAGTTACTAATAATCTAAGGAAGGAGAGGAAAGGCAACCTCAAACTCCCAAAATATTCAATAAACTCATGGTTCAGGAATAACTCAATACATGACAGCCTATAAACCTCAAGGCTGGGAATTGAAACAACAGCTTGGTATGAACAGACCAGACCTCCCTCCTTAAACTAAGAGACTACATTACTTGGTAAAGTTTTATAGCCCTAACAAGGTCTTTAACGAATTAAAGCCACTGGAACTATGACTTTGTTCTTTCTTTTCAAGCCGCCCACCTTCCCATTCATATCCAGCAATGCTACTGCCCAACGGATGGTTTTAATTCAGGTCCCAGAATGGTAAAAAGCTTAGTATTGATACAATAAACCTTTCAAAGAAGAATTTAGGTTTAGTGGGGAGTTGTTTAAGTGTTGTAGAAGCTCTGCTATAATAAATAAAGACTTCTGTCATTTTTGTCTCCTTGTTATAATTGACTGTATCTATTAGAATGTATTCATGGCTGAGGGAAGACTAGGATCCCCGTGACTGCACTTATATTTGCATTATTTATGTAGCAACAAGAACTAGATAAGGCAAAGAAATAAGATCCTTGATCATAATCTCCTTTAATCATCTCCCCCTTCCCCCATCACTTATGCAGAGCATACCGCAGAGGTATGCTGGTTCATAACTGGAGTTCCATGTGTCAATTCCAGGAAAACTACACCAAAATTTACCCATATATTTGAAGGTACATGGGGTTGCTATGTTCTGAGGCTTTACTGTACTATTATCTTCTTGACTATGGCAATACATAATGGTCTGCAAATTGCTCAGCACACATACCTGCAGTATAAACTATCCTGTGTTGGCTTCCTTCCCAATAAACAGGTAGTCAACATGCAGCGCAAGCATGAGAAAGAAACACAAATTATGCAAATACTTATTCACCAGAAATCAACCTAAACTGTTAATGTAGAAAAGATCTGGACCAGCAGCAGTTCAGTTTTCCCTCAGATACACCAGCTCTCAGCACAGAATCCAGGTTCTATCTGCTTTTGCTCTCCCATCTAGGAGGTGTGCCTGCGCACTACTTTCCGTAGTGCTATGGATTTCAGTAATTTTATTTCTTTTCTTCCTTTAAGAATGTTCTGTTTTCTGTGGAATTTCACTTTAAATTCCCAGGCAAAGAAAAATGCACATCAGAACTCAGGCAATGGTCCAACGAAGTTCCTTTGCATACAAATACGAGACAGACACATCAAGCATTTTCCTTCACTTTCAGTTTAAGGTTCAGCTTTAAATCACACTCTATAAACTGTTTTTCCATTCTGTTCAGCGTAGCTCAGTTTTAGTATGAGGCTACTAGAAAGTAGCAAATGGTTACCAAGACTTTGCATTCTTAAGGGAATGGGAAGGCACATTCATACACATAATAGGATGTAAATGATGGCAGTGAGCAGCAGGAAAATGCTCAGAAAATCCTTTCCTATTGCACGTATGGAGATTTGGGTTTAGTTCTAGGCAGTTTCATCAGGATTGGCATATGCCCTTCTATGGCTTACACAGCAGCCTAAGAATCAAACAGAAATCCTGAGGATGTTGCACTTGAAATCAGATCCGCATTTGTTAGGGAGCTTTCATGGTCCAGGTGTAAAATCTCCAATAAACATTAGACATAACTCAAACAGAGAAAACCACCCCCTACTTTGACAAGCTGCTAACCACAAGGCCACAAACTACAAAGAAGCAGCTTCTGACATCCAAGATGCATGGTATTCTTAACTGACACCCACAAAATGAATTAGTCAAAACATGTTCTTCACCAAGGCTTGGAGCTGTGTTTACTGCACACTAAACAAAAATCCCCACAAAGGAGAAAGTTCCAGTTGCTGAGACTAAACTTGGAAATTATACTCCTGAAATATCCTCACTGGAGGTTCAAATCTTATTTAATACACTTTGGAAGGCTCTTCACTGACTTCAATGATTATTCTCAAAATAGTAAAGCAAGCTTTTATCCCCCCAAACCCATCAAAAATAACACTGTTCAGGACAAAAGTTATCAGAAGTTTTTAGGATGTTGCTGCTCATTAAAACTGCAGGACTGACAAAGAAGTTTCCTAGAGTATGTAATGAAAGTCTATAATAATACTAGGTCACTTCCACTTAGCTGAACATTTGTTCATGACTAGGAAAACACACTTTCCAACAATGAGTTTTTCTCTCATTTTTCATAATACATCCTGATCATAAACGACATTTTGCTATGAGATGCTAAATTTCTTACGTAATGTCTTTTTTACACTATAGCTGATTTCCTAGAGTGTAATGGTTTGCATTTCAGGACCAGTACATTTAGCAGACTTTCTTTTCTAAGAGAAACTAATATAAATATGGCATCTTTTACCTTCAATTGTCTCTCCAATTCCTTTCACAAAATTGTGTGTTTCTTTGATGATTGTATTAGTGAAGGAACATGTATGCCAACCCAGACATTTGTATTTCCACTGAAACTTGTGTGTTATGATGCTGGAAAAGTGCAATAGAAAATCAAAGCTTAAAAAGGCACAAACTTAGAAGCCAGGAGGACCTGGGAAGGAAAAGAATGGGGGCTCCCAACCAACGCTGTTGTACAGTGCAGGTAAGTGTCATGATGGACCCTCTTTACTACCTGTAGAGTACCTTTACTACGACTACTACTGCCCCTTCTTAAATCCATCTACATTGACTTTACTGGGCTTTGGATCAAACTGTTAGCAGAGAAGTGTTCTAAGTAAATGCATTCCTATGTCAACATTTTTTCAAGGCACGATGGTGGATAATACAATATTCCGATGTTCTTGAAGACAGTAACTGTCATGATCAGTGACTTCTTCTCTGGCTGGTCTGAAATTCTGCTTCTGTATTGTGAATCTCAAACACATAAAATGGAGCAGACAACGTGCATGCAGCAGACTGCATTGTGGAAATGCATCCACTCTTTTACCTTCAAGCTTAAATTACAAGCAGTTAATGAACAATGAATTAATGCATAACAGTTGCTGATTACAGAATTGAAGAGTTGAGTCTGATGGTTTATAGCCACAGCTTATGAATGTCAATAGGAAATTTATTTGTTGTCCCTCTGAAATTTCCAAGATCTGAAACAGAAGTGCTGTGCAGCAGACTGTCTTGACAATTTGAAGTGAGAATAAAGTCTTATTGCTTGAATTTTCATTAGAAGAGCCAGACCTGAATAAAATTCTCTTTCCATCTGTATAACAATGTCAACACAAATAAGACTTAAAAAAACATTTACCATTTCTCCAGATCCAAAATAATGTATTTTCTTTTCCTGTAACTTACAGTCATTTAATTTCACTGCAACAGATGCATTCTTGGTTTATGATTTTACTGTACCTCATTACACTAGTCCAAAGGAAAAGAGGAGAGAAAATATTTAGAAATCAACTGTGATATAACAGTGACGCTGAGAAATACGGAAATAATGTTATCTGCAAATAGCAACATTATTAAATTTGCACAATTAGTTGTATATATACAAAAATAAAAATATAAACGACACTCCTTGAATTGCATCCTTTTTCATTTATGTTATTTGAAGTTTGCATATGCTTATTTCTGTGTTTGTTGGATATTTTATTCTATCTGTACAGTAGCCCATGGACCTCTTTTCACTTGTTCGGTAGGTTGAAATAGAGTGTTTGTTCTTTCTTCTGTCTACTCTAATAGATCATCCATTATATTCCAGTTTAAAGGAACGATTAATCTCATATTAGCCTGTAACAGTGGCTTTAGCTGTGGTTGTCCATAAGCAGCACAGTGCCATAAGCACTCCAAAAGAATATTTCCCACTTAGGGGGTTTCATCAATAGGTGTGGCTGACCATACACTGTTGTAGGAGATCCAGATACAAGTGACCTATTAGAAGTAGTCCAGAAATTATGGATAGTGGTGGTCATATACACAAAGGCAACAGTTTTACTGGTGCACAAGTTAATGCAGTCAGTGAGAAAATGTACATGTTTTCAGAAGTTGACCTGGTTTTTGCAAGTCCTGGAACCAAGGAAACAAACTGCCCACTGTCAGCCCTTGCACCTACTTTGGCACCAATACAGGGAAGAAGGGAACACAAAATATGCATAACTGTGGGAAACCATGACTTTAGAATGATATTGAATTCATCCCTAGCTTTTATTTTCTGTACCTCTGTGTCACAAGGCACCCTGATATACAAGGTCCAATATCAGGAATTGAATACCTGTTGATAGTCAAGCCTCAGACTGTCACAAAACATAAAAACCACATCAGTCCTGCAATGTCTTCCTCACTTGAATGTCCTCAGGGCTCTACTGGAGGTACTGTACAGGCTGTAAAATCATAACTTTCCAAGGTAAAGCAGCATGCTGGAAGTTTGCACTTGGCTCCTAGCAAACGCTGTGCAAGGTCCAAGATGTGCTCAGTTTCCACTGAGTAGGTGACAGTGCAGGGGCCCATGGTCCATATTCAAAGAGAAGACTGCTGCAATTCAGACCCTCATGTTAACATGTTGCCACCACTAAGCTAAATTCAAATGCTGTGATAGCAGCATAAGGTTTTATAACACTTTGAAAAAGGAATCTATTTTCTTATGAACTTTCTGATACCAAATTTGGTAAGGTAAAAGCTGGAGGGGTGAAGCTGTGTGCCAGTAAAAGTTTGTTTTCTTCTGCCAAGGAAAACTGCTGTTTTCAAGGGAGATTCAATTAAAGGCAATAGATGTTACCTTGAGGAGCTACTTTTTTTACATTTCAAAGGCCTAGTCTTCTTGTTAGACTGATACTGTTTCATGCAGCTCTTTAATGAAAAGCATTTGTTTGGTTTTATACCTCAACAGCAAATTAGATTCTCCCAAGACAGTTTGACTATGTGAGAAAGCCTTTGTGACTGCCCAGACTTCTCTGGTGTCATTAAGATAACGATCCTTACATCTGCTCTTTCAAATTGTGTGCTCAAGGAAAACATAAAAATTATTAAGAACTATTACAAATTTAGAGGGTTTATCATGCCACTAGGATTTAGCTAACTTATTTTGCCCTTAAATTGCTGAACTCAACTTTAAATAAATCACAAGAGCGAACATTTTGAAAGTTTTTCTTACCCACTAACTTAAACCAATGTCCCTTTCAGACTCTTGACAGCGTCTGATTATAGCAAGCAGCAGTGGCAGCTTTTTTCAGAGGGTTTTGGAAGGGTTCTCACTATACCACAAAATGAAAATGATTAAAAAAGCGCCAAGTAAAATGACTGCAACCATGTTAGGTATTTCCTGCCTCTTGCTTCTCTTGTGTTGTCATTAAAAAAACATTGAAGGGCACTCTCTGCCTCTACTGAATGTTTCTGCTATGGATGACTACAAATTAAAGTAAAAGTCTACCTTTAAGTTACGTTCAAAGAATCTTTGTGATAAGATCCACAGAAAGCAACAAGAACTTGACTTATTCTGAGGAGCAAACTCTGCTCTAATGTAAAACAGCTACAAAAGGGTTATCTATATGGAAGTTAGTGAGGAAGCATTTTAATACTGATCACTTTAGTGTCTAGCACGTGCTAGAAAATAACTGTAATTTATGTTGTGAGAGATCTATGTGGTGGATACTGTTCTGGAGTACATGCCAATCAAAAATTCTTTCAACTAAACGATTGCTAAAATCTAAAATCAATGTTATCTTTTCTGTTATCCCTGGTATGCTATTGCAGTCAAGTTTGGAGTGCTCCCTGAATGAAGCATGGTAGATTCATCCCAATATTACAGATATATTTAGAAGAAAACACCATAATTAAGGTTTATTTATATAACTCAAAATCATCTCCTTATTGTCACATAAAGAAACTGAGCATGGTGTGAGTCACTTGCCAACTTTATGTTCAGTCACTGGGCCTGCTAAACAAGGTAATTTTCACTTTGCCATGAAAGCTAGAAACATTGTATCCTCAACCAGAAAATCCTGAATGACAAGTGTCTCATATTAAGAATTCCTTGTGTTCAATCAGCTACCTTGATGTGAGATAAAGAGAGTTGATGAAAACAGACAGAACCCAGCTTCAGTCTCCTCTTGGGAAGAGCGAAGACCTTTTTTACATAGGGACAAATTCATTCTTGGCATAAGGCTTTTTACTTTAGTTGAATTATACCAAGGATGAAAACAGGTCATCTTGTTTTGTACTACATGCTTCACATCAGTGATGAAATAAACTGGGTCTCAAAGGAGAGGTGATAAAAAGTCAGCACTCATGCTTTGTTGTGATTTCTTTTAAACTATAAACCCTTTAATGATTACTTTTAAAAATATATTAGTTTGATTTATCATTGACTTATTGCCACACTTGGTGCAATGACAACTAAAAGCCTTTCACTACTTTCTGAAATCATCCAGACCCAGCAAAGCATATGCATCATAGGCCTCACAAAGAAATAAGAAATTACCTGCCTTATCCAAAACAAAAACCCCAAAACACAGCAAAGGCTTTCTAACTATTCTAGGTATCTCTATTCATTTTTGTATGCTTGATTTGTGATGCTTTAATGAATCCCAATTCTCAAAAAAAAAAAAATGCTGAGTACCTGTTTACTGAAAATTAAGCATATCATACTAGGCAGCCACATTTTTTATGGGAAGATTCAAGAAAAGCAAGCACAGCTTAATTTTGCTTTAATTTATGGTTCCACCCTGGTCTGAACTATAGGTGTTTTGCCCTGAGTATCTACTTTGTACTATTTTGAATATATTTATAGTACTCTCTAGTAATGGTTGCAAATGCAGCAGTCACACTATCATACAGAGTTGCCTATACTGCTTTGATCATCATATTATCTGGGTTATTTTACAAGTTTTAAGTGACTGATAACCACACAGAGATGACTCAATTGCACCATTAACCATGAATGGCAACTACATGTTAACAATCTGTAACTACCCCTGAACAATCTAAACAGGAAGCCTGGTGCTCGAAATTAATTTTAAGGATTTCCACTGTTCTTGCAGATAATGTTTCAATGATACAGGTCACAAAGAGAGTAACAAATTTAAAAATGTCTTCACAAAGTGCCAGCTAGGAGTTTTAATTGTTGCTAGACCAAAAGAATAGACATTTTCAGCAGTTATTAAAGATGTTTTACGTCGCTACCTTCAACAGAACTATAGGAAAAGTGTTGCAGCATTTTGATTTAGTTATATCACAATAAACTCCCAGTGATCTGTCTAACATGTATGATACTTGTGATGCATTTTTATGAATCAAAAATAACCTCTACTAAATATTAACAAGAGCCTTATGTGACTTAACATGAACTTTAGACCTTAAAAATGATCCTCTCCATATCAAATTAATCATGAGCTATTCTTGTAGTGACCACACATCTTCAAGGAAGTTCTCATTCTGCTGTGGGGATTGGCCAGAAATTTGACCACTGATGCAGTCAAAATTTTAAAATGTGAAGAGAAATGGAGATAACTAGTGCTTACATGACCTATATTCAGAGAAAGATTAAAATTTTATTGGATGGGAAAGCAGTTTCAAATCCAAGCCAGAACCAAAGCATGTGCATTTGATCATGGTTCCTTTGTTCATATACAAAACACACTCCAAAGTGTGTCCTCATTTCTTGATCATCCAGACCTGAAAAGCATGTACCACAGCTTCCTCCCAGCATCTGTCCCTGGGTTCCCAATTCTTGGAAACGGAGTCGTGGGGTGAGAGGATAGCGAGTGACCCAACGCAGCTGCGTGCCCAAGTCGCTGGAACATGGCCAGAATGATTCTATTGCAACAAACTGCTCGACAAATTAATTCAAATGAAATAAAAATCAGGAAATTAAAAAGTGCAAAATACTGCAAAACCTTAAGTACTTTCTTGAATGTGGTTAAAAAAGTAAAAATGTTGGTTCTATATTTCCATGACTTCAGAGTGAAGTGATTGTGTGACTAAAATGCTGCCAGGAGAATCCTCTCCACTACCCAATTTAAGCAGCAGGTTAGGAATATGGCCTAACTTTTCTATAATAAGGATATTGAAGAAAAATTGAGAAAATCTAAATCTTAAGTTCTAAATATTTATGCAATACTGTAAAATGTTGTGTTTTCAGGTTTTTGATGTTTGGTTCACTTGTTTGGTTTTTGGCTTTTTTTTTTTTTTCTTTCTTTTTTTTTTAATTCTTTTGTTGTTTTGGTTTATCCCCAAAATCTTCACAATAAGTTCC
Source organism: Microhierax caerulescens (assembly GCA_035590215.1). Taxonomy (NCBI): domain Eukaryota; kingdom Metazoa; phylum Chordata; class Aves; order Falconiformes; family Falconidae; genus Microhierax; species Microhierax caerulescens. The sequence goes on along the minus strand of JAVJGJ010000001.1, from coordinate 83,508,786 downwards.
TGGGAACAAAGCTATTTAAAGTAATCTTCAGAAATTCCCATGACATCATCTAAGGTCAAGTGTTTCTTCTTGGATAAGAAATATTTGAAACCCACAGCAGACAAGTACAAATTTATAACTGCAGATTCCATGCAGTGCATTTTGTGGAATATGGAAAGAGACAAGGAGACAAGTCATACTGATGGACAATAAGGAAGATGTCACTGCAGAACTGGCTACAAGAAAAAAACAACCTTATAATTCAAGAATGCCTCTAAAAAGGTCTTACATTTTCAATGTATTTCAAAATATTGCATTTAATTGTATGGAAATTGGTCTTGAAATACATATAAACATTATTATTTTAGGATATCTTTGCAGTTTTCTATATTTAGTGAAATTTCTGAACTGTTAGTGCCTCAGAAGACAGTAGTCTAAAAAGGAATCAGTATCAACATCAGATCAAGAGAAGAAGGGGTTTGACCAGTGCTCTGGCTTTCAGAGGCTCTTTCTTATTGGGAAAAGGAAAGCTCCCACTCCTGGAGCAGATGATCACAGGCTGTCAGCGTTACTGTTGCTGAATGCTTTTTCACAGGGCTTGTTTCTGATATCAGAGAGCAACAGTCAGCCCTGCGCTCACCTGACAAATTCACTAATTGTTTACTGTTCAAATTCCTGCAGACCCCTAATCTCCCCAGAATCTGCTTGATTCCACCCACAAAAAATTCTCCTCAAACCTAACTGATCCCTCAAGGTTCCTACCTAACTTATTCTTGGAGACCACCTGCACCTCCCCAGCTCCCTCAGACCTCTACTGACCTTTTCCAGCTTTCTTGCCTGACCCCTCCCAGACCTCCCTTCTTTGGGTCCCCTACAATGTAATTTGCCACTGTCACAAAATGGAATTGCATTTATTTTGGTGAGAAGCCTCAAGTCAGTCAGGTATATTTAGACTCATTTCCAAATACTGGATTTGGAGATTCTGTAATCACAGTGAGACATCCGTGTAAAGGCCTCTGTAGGTCTACTGACTTAACTGACTTTGAACAGCAGTTTTCGTGACCTAAAGCAACTAAAAGAATTAATTTTCTGCTGTATGTTCCAGCCAGTTTGATATAATCTATGGAGCAGAACAAGTTGTGTCAATAATTGTATTGGATTTTACTGAAAAGTGACCTCTATTTAAACAACCGAACAAATCAAATGAAAACACAGTAATGTGAACAAATGTTTTCAGTACTAGAAAGTGTAAGGTGAGCAAATTGCTGCCCTAAGGACAAAGTAAAAATCCCTAGCCCCCCTTTCCAAAGTAAACAAATAGTAGTGAAATGTAATTTGATGCTCATTTCCACGAGGGGAAAAGGTTTTGTCAGCCACCTTTATTTCAAAGTTGCCTTAACATTGTTTTCTTGTAATCTGATACTACGAAGTGCTCTCAGTAACTATTTTAATGACTCTCGGGGGAAGGCTTGATCAGCAAGTGTACTAACAAGGCTGAATTATGCTGTACCCTTCCATGCTCACCTTGCTCAAATATTCTCAAGCCACTTAATAAATACCGAGTTAGATATATTTTACTGCTCTTTGTCCATTACACCCACTTTACATATGGATCAAATGTGGTATTTTTCAATAGCATCAGTTTCAAAACCAGCAAAATGTTCAGTCTTTTAAAAACTCTGAGGAAGCTACAGGTTCTCGGTGACTGAAGATGTTTCTCCCCAGATACCTCAAAATGTAAAGCACAAAAAATTGAGGACTTTTATAAAAGCTGGACATTATTGATTTCTTGAAAATCACATATAAATAATATAGAAGAATCCAGAAATTTTTAAAATTAGTACTTCGTACCAACCAGATTAGTAGTGACCAACTGAGACATTGCAGATTTGTGTGTTGAGAGGTGACTATTATATGAATTTATTTTTAAGTTAGCTTACAAACAAAGCAAAGCACCACCAAAGCTTGTACCAAAGTTACGGGGTTTTGAGGCTTTGATGAAGAAACTATTTCACTTTCATTTAAGTTTCTTTATAGCTTTTGAGTGACAGGCATTCCTTTACATTATTAATAAATGTTTTGAATGACAAGTCTTTAAACTAAGAATTTTTTTTGGAGGTGATCTGAAAAACCTAGAAATAAAGCAATCACTGTAACACTTGTAAGATAAAGCTTTTTTTCCCCACACTGATCTTTGGCTTAATGTATTACAGTAATGATTTTAATCACAAATTCTATCTAGTGTTGAAATAAATGCCAAGGATGATGGCTAGAGGAGCCCTGTCTTTATAAATCTCCCATCAAATAAAATGGGAAGGTGAAGTTCACAAGTGTGTACCAGGAGGGGTCACTTCCTTGTCTCGGAACACAATTCAGTCCTGTACACAGGGTAAATCCAGCGCTTGTGCACTGAGCAGTGGAGAGGAACAGCAAACTTCTTAAGAAGCTCCTGCTGTGATTCAGGGCTGAGAGGATCCTATTTTTGACCAGTGATTATGGAAGGAGCGGAGCAATTCCAATCTTCCAAGCTAAAATTAGCCTTTGAAAAAAAGCCACTTAGAAACCTGGTCCAGCGTCTAGTACCACTGGGAAAGCTCTTCTTGAACTGCACAGAAGCAAATTACTGTACAAGGACTGAGAGGTAATGTATCTGGCCCTAGGGACTTCCTCTAGATCTGTTGCTATTTTCTTTTATTGATCTGAATGCCTTTACTCATTAAGTAGGCAGACAGTGCAGGAAGAGTTTCTTTTTCCCCTAGGTCACAAAGCAGAGATAGGTCTACTTCTGCTGTGGCCTCTGAACCTAGCACAAAACCCAAGCAGCTGTATTGGTTCAGAATTAAGGTCCATCTAGCCCAGTATCCCATTCCGCTCTGTATGACTCTCCCTAGGCACAGCCAACAGCACATACAGACAGAGACTGACCTGCAAGCAAAGCAGATCAGATTAAGCAAATGAAACAGAATTCTACAGAATAACAGATAAACAACATCACATTATTAATGAAGCAGCACACAGTTATGGTAGAAAGGTTTTTAGAAGAGTAGGAAAGCTGTGAAGTTTGGCCAGCTAGATAACCATCAGCCGAGGGCTGAAGAAAGGAGTAATATGAGGCAGCTTCATGAAGTAAAATGAGAGAATAGGGGGAGAAAATTAAAGCTATGTGTGAGAAGTGGGATTTTGGAAAAGTTAAGAAGGCTCAGGGGCCAAGTGTGTTTCAAATGGCTTTGTATAGGTGAATGGAGAGATATCTGAAGCTGACCTCAAAGTGGCCCCCACTCTTTCATCCATACTCTCATCTGCTACCAACCAATATTTTGCTTGGAAGGAAAGAGAGAGGAAGGGGATGAACCTGCTTCTGTCTCAAGAAGGGAGAGGGTGTGAGATGAAACCAAAAGCTCTTACTAGTGGTGTTTTTACTCCTGCAGCTGCTAAAAGATGAGGATGACAACTGCTACTGCTGCCACAGGGATTGCCTCCTGATCACTTTCCTCCACAACTCCTAAATATACACCTAATTTAAAAGCTTCTTTGGTTGCAGCAAAAGTAATAGAACAGAGAAAACAAATGGTGCTTGAGCAGCTGGTCTTCTCTTGCCCAAGGGACACAACCTACCACCCGCCACTTTTTGTTCTGCATATGCCTAGAGCACCCTCCTGCATTCAGATGCTGATTCATGGCAACACTACACTTGATAAAAGCACACACAGTCTCACAGTTAAGGGAAGCATTAGGAATCACCCTTCCTTATCACCCAATGTATAATCATCCTGTATGATACTCCATCAGCAAACCTCACAAACATTTTCTGTTTTCAGAGGAGACGACTACTTGAAAAACAACTGCAAGCTGCCATTCTCATATATGGCTTCACCCTGAAACTTTTTACATATGTGCAGCAAAGTTTGTAAGTCATTTGCATGCCAGCAGAACTGTGACTAGCAACCAAATGTCACAGTCCATTGCAAAGTCCTTTGCAATGATTATCAGTAGAAGTCAAGTTTCTTGATTTCCCTGAAGCAATACGTAGTAGCAGCAGCATTTATTTCAGAACCATAGCTCACATTTAGGTACAGTGTTAGTGTTTGACATATGGTAAGTTTACGTTTTGGTAACATAAAATCTTAATATATGTTAATAAATATACTGGAAAGGATTTCATCTTATGCTTTGTTTCATCATAGATTGACAGGACCTAGTGAATTAAGCAGACCTCTCTACCTCTTTTCACATGATAACTCTCTTAATAGTTACAGAGTATTTCACCTTTTATAACATAAGGGGGTTTTAAAGTACATTTTAACTTAAAAGAGCTTCAGTGTTTATGCAGGGTTTACACAGATTGATCTGCAGTAATCTATCTCAAGTTCTTTGCCTTGATGAGAGGTATTTGAAGTGGTCCTTACTGTATTCTGATGCTTCACCCATTGCATAAAGAGCTACTTCTGAAAAAGCCCATGATGTACGGGGTAAAACATCAAGAGCAATTAGATTTAGCAAAATTATTCAGAGGAGGCCCAAGATCAAATAAACATTGCTTTTCCACAGCAGAGGGGAACACTCTCTTACTTTCTGCCTAACAACAAGGTACTGACAGTGGTGTTTCAAGTGGGATGGGGCCAGACTTTGATCTCAGCAGGGGGGGCTTGTGTTAACCACAACTGCAAGCTGTCTTAAAACCCACAGGTCAAGCAGGTATTTCAGTTCTGTTTTGAAGACACAGAAACATACCTTCTGTCATTTCAACAGCAGGACTATTTCTTTTGGGGCAGGAAGGGAAGGGGAACTGAAGACAGATATATTGTTGAGTTAAATAAAAAGAGACATTCAGTATTAATCCATTAAGAAAAAAATACAATACTTCCTGTGTGACAGAATCCCTCCCAACCATTTTAAAAGCTATATCCCTCATAAAAATTAATTAGTAAAAATTAATTGGTAAAAATTAAAGGACAACGTTCCATGACAGCAGTCCTAAACATTACAGTGACACTTTAAATTGCAGCATTTTGGACAATTGTTGCAGATCACTTCAGTAGCCATTGAACAAAATCAATCAGATTAATAAAAAATTCGAAATACTGCCAGGGTTGGAGCAAGCTATTGTTTAAGCTAACACACAAAGATAGAGAAAAAATGTGAATGGAGACATCAATTCTCAGAAGTATCAGGCTTTTACTGTAGATTAGTATGTCAGGTTTATTGAAGCAGCCCCTAATGACCAAACAGAAATTGATCCCACTGCCCTAAGTAGTGGTCAGCAGCTTCTGTTCTTCCAATCTGACAGTTAAAATAGACACAACACATGTATTACGAAAACACATATATAATTTAAGTATATATATCCCTGTGTGATGAACAGATAGCAAGTTAGATTTGCAGGTTTTCTGATGTGGTCAATTTACAGGTAATAAACTAGAAGGAAAGACAAAGGAAAACAGAGGAAATTGATAGATCAGAAGGAAGACTGGGAGAGCTGTCTGAAGCTCAAGTGGCAAAACAACGAAGGAGAAGAGGTGGACAGAGGATAGCACAGTCAGTTACCACCACAGATGAAATCCTGCCATGACAGCATAAGTCTTACAGAATATTCAAATGTCCCTGCAGCATGGACTGGCTGGACTACGTGCTTGTCTTCTCTCTGTACCTCTACCCCAAGGCCAAATAGCATTGGGAGACAGAGAGGCACTACCTGTTTCCTTGGTTTCTCCCTCGCAAAGGCCTGAACGCAAAAGATTTTGGTGAAAGCTCTACTGGAAATAGCCTGTACGCAGGTGCTTATGGCCCCAAGCCTGCAAAACTTGCACACAGGAGATTCCCACCCACTTGGATGGGAATTTTTGTGCATAATCATTTCAGTGTCTGACCACAAAAGCCATAACTGGAATTAAAACATCAACTGAATTGTTAAATATCCAGAACCTTGGTACCAAGATAATATGGTTTAACTTCAGCCTGAATACACAACATTTATGTGTATCTATGTATTATCCTATGTGATCCTGGGCGTTTTAGTAGATTTTCATTTACTGCACAGAAAGAATACATTAGATGCAAGGTAGTAACAATAGTACAAGCACATATTTTAAATCAAAGCAATTTGCTCCCCCACACCCACTCACTCATGAAAATTATTTATACAAGTACAGTGCAAACCACAACTTTTTCCTTGTATTTATTAGAAAAGCTTTCTTTCCCTTAATGTTTGATCTGTCTATAAAAGGCAAAACTATTTTGTTAGTAAGCCTCAACCTTTGGCAGCCAACAAAGTGACTAAATTCCCTACAAATAATTTCAGTTACTCTTTTGTTTACCAGTGTGCTTGTTTCCCATAAACCTCCGGGAAGATATAATGTCCCTGTGCAGATGTTCAAATGTTATAATTGGGCAGCATTCAGCAGAAATGCCATCACTGACACAACACTTTTAACAGTGAAAGAAAACGAAATAGACATCACAGGGGACTCCCATTTCAAAGGAAACCTTCAAGGATCTGAACAGGAAGCATATTTTCCATATTACAAGTTCTCATTTAAATTACAAAAGTACATTGACATTTATTTCCTGAACAAATGAGTTTTATCACTAGTTTCTTAATGAGTATCAATGGCAACTGGAATTACAGTTCCTTTCATACTGAGCTTCTTTTGATAAGTGCCTTTACTTACATTCTCATACAGATTTCTTTTATTCTGATTACAACATCCATCATTTTGCATAAATACAAATTTTCATTTTATTAAAAATAGACGCTGCAATAACACGTTTTTGCAGGACAGCATGAACAACCCATTTCAGCCTGGACTTGTGCCAAACAGTACTTTACAGTCAGTCCAGCTGTAATTGAGTACCTGGTCTCATGATCTGAGACCAAAGGGAGATAGCAATAGTGGCTGCACTACTCCCATGCTTACTATCAGCTACAGAAACTGATGTGCTAACAAGACTAGTCCCAGCGCAGCTCCCCAGACTCAGGGAAACTGTGCTGAAGTGCCTTT
>JAVJGJ010000001.1:83466400-83501673 GCA_035590215.1 Microhierax caerulescens | reverse complement strand
TCACCATCTCACTAATAACCAGCCACATACAGACCTAATGTGAGAAGTACTGCATAAAATGGTAAAAGCCATCCCACAAACTAACACTGAGGGAAAACACCTAGAGGCGTGTCTAAAGAGCTATGAAACCAAATTCTGTTCTAAGGTACACACAGGGCAAATCCTACCTTTATACAGGGAAGAAATCAGAGAAATTATGTGGGTAAGAATTCAGAGAAATTCAGAAACAGAGCAAAATTCAGCTATATTCCATCAGCTTCATCCAGAAGACAAGTAAAACTGGCTTTTCTACATTCGCTCCCAGAATTTATACAATGGTGATCCCTGCCCAACTCTGCAGATTACCCAGAAGTGTCTTTAAGTAGTTACCACAGGTATTCTACAGGGAAGCTTTGGGGTACATCAAGGTAGATGCTGCAACCAAGGATATTCATGCCATGCATTGCATAATCCTTTTCCATTTGAGACTGACAGAATACACTGATTAACCCAATATTAAAATAATACCCAATTTTTGTCAGATGCCAAGCAAAACCAGTATGTAACAATCTCTGCTGTCTTACCTCTTATTCCCCATGTACAGAAGAGCACAATTTCAGAATCTCAGCGGAAGGTTCAGAAGGATGATCCTCAGTTAAACTCGCCTCAGCTGGAGAAGGTTTTGCATTTGGCTGGAGAACAAACAAACAAACAAATCTGTTGCAATACACAAAAGACAACTTTGAAGTAACTGTCTGATGCAGTCTGAAGTACAACATGCTAAAGAAGTCTCAAATGAAGAATTGCAGGAGTCCATACCTGAGGGGGAAAGGAGGGAGTATAAACTGGAGCAAGGAATTCACACAGTACATTTTCCTTCAAAGCATCATGTACATTTGCAAGCCTTGAAGATATTATTTGCAGCTTTGTCATAAACATTTTGGTAATGTAGTGGAAAAATACCAGTAACCAGTCTGTATCACAGTTACCATTATTTGCTGTATTGACTGAACGGCAGCTATGAAATCTGTTACCCTAGACACAGCCTCCTCCAGCATGATAAAAAGGTTTTCATCAAATAGTCTTAAGTAACACAACACTCCACATTTACAACCATCCCTCATTGGTACCTCTCAGTTGCTGTAACCATTTTCTCCAGAATCAGAATAATTTTGTTAGAATTTCTGTAACTTTTTCTGGCCCTATCTATGCTTTGCCCTTCTGGAAGTGGACAACCAAGTAAAAATGCCAATTAAAATTAAGTATTTATCTGATGAAGCAGCATACATAGGAGGAACTCTTTTCATCACTAGAATTTCAGTCACCAAACTAACACTCCTTATGTTGCTGCACTCCTAGAGTGTAATAACAGAACAAGAAAATCTAAATGGAACTCCTATCCTGTCTTTCCCCAGCAGAGTTTTGACCCTTCCAAAGGAGACATTCCTGAGATTTTATGAAGTCCAGCAGGAACTTGTTTCTGTTAATGATCTTATGTGGAATTCTTACAAATGCTACTAGCTGAGTAAAGATAGCTGTTTGAGAAAGCTGTAAGAGAAATGACATTACATACACACACATAACCTTTAATGATAGGGAAGGAATAAATATAGTAGTGTAGCCACCTCCTCTGCCCTCCTCAAATCAAGCCACCTTGAGACTTTGTTGCTTTCTTAAGCTCCTGCTGTTCTGACTGTCCTTTTCCCCACCTTCTCCAATCCTTTAATTCAATTGCATTTGCCTCTGCATGAAAATCAAATACTTGTTCATGGCTCTGCATAGGTGAGACAAAACTACATCTCTCACTCCATTTTTAATTCCCCTCCTCAAACCCTCTCTTGAAGATTCCCTTAATCTCAATGCAGTCTCCATGTCTCCTCGCCAACTAAATTCTTAAACTGACAATAAGGTCAGAGTTTTGCCTTCTCCCATTCCTCTCTCCTGTACAGAAATAATCTACAGACTCTGCAATGATCTCCATATCCAGTAACCATATTTTCCCTTCCTTTTAACTACTGGCACAAACAATGTCTTTAGAGACACAGTCTTATTTTAGCAAAAACAACTGTATGACTCCAATTACTCTATTTAAGACTAGAAATCACTAACTCAGCTGTATTGGTGTGTGACATTTGTGCGACTCTGGGTCAGTGCTGGTTGTTGAGAAGTTACTCCATATGGAACCAAAATATGTCATACAAATCCAGGATGCCAAGAGGAAAGGAAAGGAGAAAAAAAAGGAAAATAAAAGGAAAATGTCAATAGGAAAAAGTGATAAATGGTGAATAGAAGACATGGATCAATTTTGAATGGTCATTCTGATAATGAGCAGATCACACACCCATTACCTAATCTTAACTAATAGAGCTGAACTTGACACTGAAAATCTTTTTAAGTTTTGAAATAAAAAGTGATGGAAAGGGAAAAATGGGACAATATTTCAGGAAAGCAGTTATAATTTTTTTTTTTTTTAGGTAACATTTATATGTATGAGGCAGTGAGCTATCACTCTGAATTTAACAGTGGAATTTCCAAATTCAGTGAACACTTTCTAGAAGTTACATTGTGTTTGTCTATTTTCTAATGAATCAGATCTCAGTTTGCTCATGCACTTTGGCATCTCAACAGGAAAACAGCAGATGAAAATAAGGAATTCAGGAACCTACCCCACTGAGTCTTCTGCCATAATCCACAAACTCCGATTTGGCATTTAGATCTTTTAAAATAAATTATCGAGAGCTGGGGAAGGTGTTGAAAACAGCTTTAGAAAAAGTAACCTCAAATCCTCTAACCTACCACAATGTATGTGTATGTCTGTGCTGGCTCTAGCAGATGTTGGAAAGGGTTTTGGTTGTTTTTTTGTTTGGTTTGGTTTGGTTTTTGTTTTTTTTTTTTAAGTGAAAAAGAGACAACCAGGCCTCTATTAGACCCTCTTTGATCTCACCTGGGAGGAAAGTTATAATCTGTCCCTGAGAATCTCTGCAGTTGAGGCTTAAAAGACAATAGAGAGGAAAATGTGAAAAGAACAGGAAGCAGCACATAAAGTACAGCAAATGGGCTTTCAAATGCAGCTAGGTGCCTGGGAATGGCACTGTGTCTAGTAATGTCCTTGGAAGACTTTTTTTTTTTAAAAAAGCTGTGTCAAAAAGATTTGCCAAACCACTTGCTTTTGATTTGGGTGGCAGCAAATGGGACAGGATAAGTGAAGCAGAACATAGCTGTTGCACTGCCCAGGGCAAAGAAAGTACTACTTAGCATGGCAGGAAAAGGAAAGATGATAACCCCTGAAATTGCCACAAGAGACAGTTTAAAGAAAACAATGCCTGGAAAGCTGTATTTTAGAAAATAAAGCTTATTGGAACACACATAATATAAAAATTGATGTATATCTAACTGTATATTCTGTTTTCCTGAGTACAAAAAAATGCGTACCTAGTTAACATGATTAATATTCCTTAAATTACAGCCAAAAGGAAGTGTAAGAAGTTGAAGGTACTGAAATTTTTTTAATACAAAATTAACAGTAGCTGCTACACATCAGAATCTGTCCACTAATGCCACTTGGTGTGAGCTGCTATTGTAGCTGTCCCATTACCACCCTGACAAATTGCACTGTTCCATGCTATGGATTCTGTAGTGTGAATAATTATATTGCATTATTGCAAATCAGCATTATTTCCAGGATTTTTTTTAAGCTTCAAATTTTTTCTAATCCTTGCAACAATATGAGTGCATGGAAGTAAATGCCAGCTACTTTACTAAAGAACATAGGTGTTGTGTTGAGTTACAGAAATATGAATTTAATCTGCAGAACACTGCATTGCAGGGCAATGATTGTCATTGAGCTCTATATGCTACGCTAAACTACTTATGAGGCCCTAGCCAATGGCTAGCACTATTTGGAGTCATGATCTCTGCTATTAGTCTGCTGTGGAATTTCACAGTTATCCCATATCCTTCTCAGTTTGTCCATTTAAAAGTGCACGTAATTATCGCATACAGATTGCAAAGCAAGCAAAAGATGCTCTGAAATTTCCAATGAAAATAGTTGGAAATAACTCCCAAACAATGTTTCTGATTTCCTTGCCAGCTATTAAAATATATTACCCTATCCCTCTTGTAAAATTTAGTAACAGAGTTCAGCTGGTATAGTTGCAGTCTATCTCACTCCCTGGTGAGAAAAACTGGCAGTGAAAATACCCTTTTAGTCTCTCTATTCCTTCTCAAAAATGGGGAGAGTAATATGCCTCATACCTCCTGCAGAATAAGAAACAGTTTTGGAGAATGGGAAGAATTTAGAGATGCTACAGGAACAAGGAGGATAGATGACCAACATGTCCAGTAGCTTCAAGTTCAGTTACAATAATGGATTATACACATATCTGTCTGTTGCTATTTCCTCTCCATGTGTAGTTTGCGATTTTCTTTGACTTCAGTTAAGTACATGAATTCCATAGTATGTGAAGGAGAGTAACGAGGCACAGATAAAATACTGTTATTTGTTTGGGGTGGGAAGGGGAGTGTCTATTTTTTTTTCTTCTTTTGTTTTGAAGATTTCATCCCAGAATTTGATTTTTACCAATAAAGCATTCCTGTATTTTTGTTCTGTGACCTTCACTTTCCTCTTATGCTGTTTGGTTTAATTCTATCAGTTTTAGAGCCTGGATGAAATATGAAGGAGTCAAAGCACCTGCAGACTTCAGGTGAATCAAGTAATTGCTAAATGGATGAACTGTATGTTTACAAAGAATAAAACAGCACTTAAGTAAATGGAAATGCTATTACAAGAACCAAAGAAGGATTGATGGCCTGAGTCCTTGCTGTTCTATCAATGGGGAGCAGTTATATATTTTTATTACAAGAAAATCTATTCTAAGGAAAACCTGATCTCTAAAATAAGGTATATAGAGCCCCTTGAAGCTCTGACCACAATGATCAGAATACAGTACAAAATAAAGCAAACAAAGCAGTATAAGGTGCAAGAAAATTTTGGTGTAGATGCAATGAATAGTGAATTATTTATAATAGATATCTGCTGTATCCTCTCAATTGTAAAATAAAGCTGAACTACAGCAATTCAGAAGATTGTGTTTAATTTTATTTTTTTAATCTTGGTACCTGTGTTGCTCTCATCATCCTTCTTTCCCAAGGTATTAGGAACAGAAATGCCGTCCTATCAGTTATTTCAATTTCAGCAGCAAAAGGCAGCCTCAGAAACCCCACAAATAAACCTACACATTCTTAGCACGGATTGTGCCTCCTGTCTCAACAACAGATTGAAATAGAAGGTTTGATGCTCCATAGTGTTAGGATGGTGCATTTGTGGCCTTGAAAGAGCTTCACAGTCAAAAAATGACCATTTCTGAGTTTGCAGTAAGACTAAATTTTTTTCCAATTAGCCTAGCTTTAAAGATCCATTGTGTTAGAGTATCCAGCAACTGCATGGGCACACAAACTCCTCTTGAGAGATAAAGGAAAGGCAGCACTTTCCTGGATACTTCTTTTATCCTCACAGAGACCCTTAAGAACAGAAAATAACTTGTATTACAATTTAAAAATCAACTAATAAATTGTACCTGTACATAGTTGAACATATACTTTCCTATGACCTTGAGTGTCCATGCTTTTATTTACTCTGTTAGTTGAATGGGGTACATTCATAAACCTTTGTGTGTGCCCATTCTTCTACTGATTCACACCTTATCAGCTGTCCTCAGAATACAGATATACCTGTCAGTTTTGCTTTAAGAAGCACTCTCCCCTTTTGTTCATCAGGTAGAAAGAGCATTGTGCATGTCACCACATGCATAACTATTGCATCCGTGGCCTTGCTGGATTGAGACATCCAGTTTGTACTTGCAACCTTTACAAATGTCACTCGACCTGCCTGAAGATAACACACACCCGCTTGATATCACCACACAAAAATCAAGCCTGTGTTTTTGACTTAAGTTAAAAATAAATCAAGGGAAGATGTCTCATAATTTTCTAAGTCTTCCTGGCATTAGATTGTTCTGTATCAACAGAATTTGTATTTGATGAATGAAACATGGAGTGATAGGGACTGTTTTTAGGTGGGGCTATTCACCTACACCAGAAGAATCATTCAGTTACCAGGAGTTTCTAAGTATTTACTTTTCATCTTTCCTAAGTGTAAATTTAACATTTTGATTTACACAATTTTCCACTTAGCCAGTAACTTCTCCATATCAACCGATGGGTGATGTACTTGCCTTTCTTTTCACTGCATTTCTCTAGAACAAACCAATTTCCTGCTGTCAATAAATCAATACTACTTGATATGTTTTCACTATCTGTATATAAACTGAGATTCTCTTCTCTCTAGCTTGTACAATAAAACCTGTCCATACAGGCACCTTAGGTAAGCAGGCAGTAGTCTTGCAGTTCAAATATATCAACAATCATTTCTGTGTCTGTCACTGGTGAACAAACCAAATCTTTAGCTGGTGCAAAATTATTTTAGCATACTAAACCTTTCTTATTATGCTTTATAACAGTACAGTCAATTCTCAGGAAAGGACAGTGATGTTTAAATGAGTCTACTGTCTGTGTACTGGGGCACAACTTACAGTAATAACTAAATATTATAGTGTGTATAGTACAATTAAGATAATGCCAGTCACATATGTAGCCACCACTGATAACATGGTACTGATGTGTCTCATATATTGCTCTATCCCAGGACTCAAAAGGCTGCACATTTGCTTTCTTCACTGTACAGAGTTGTTCTTTCCCAGTTCATGGAAACCGGGAAGGAACTCTACCAAGTTATCTTTTTTGAAGTCTTTATAGTTCTTTCTTCTAGCTTCATTAATGAGCTGATGGCCACGGTACAGCAGTAAATTACTCCACCTTTCAAAAGTAGGTTAACAACTTGAATAAGAGCGATTCCACTCCAACAATTCTACCTCCTCCCCCTATCACACACCCTTTTTAATTGCATATTTTCTAAAATAGTCTGAGATCTGAATCGGTAAATGGTCTTTTTGGTGCCAGCACACAAAATATTAATACATCAAAATGTCCTGCGCAAACTCACGTATCTCTCTATCACAAATATGATATTTATATCTTGGCTTTCAACAAATGCATTTCTAGGCATATTTTTTCATAGAACAGGCTGTTAAAGCTTTTACCACTCAATACTTTCTTTTCTTGAATTTGGGTGGGGTTTTTCTTTTAGTTTTTCTTTTTGGTTTGGGTTTGTTTGGTTTTGTTACTTCTTATTAATAAGGCAAATCCTGTTTTACTTGCTTACCCTTAAGGAATTCTGCTACTAAAATTATTTTCATAATTTTAATTGTAGTGCAAATATATGAAAAAGGTGTTTCTAAAATACTAGCTGTATTACAATAGCACAGTGGCCCATTGCATATTTGGGACCTGTTGTATTACTACATTGTTATGCACTGCCAGAATGTACAGTAAGCCTCACTCCAGAGAAGTCTGCAATCTAAATAAAATTTGCTCTCCATATTCAGAAAAATGAGTGGTTATGATATTCCAGGTAATGGGAATATCAGTGCAATACTGCTTCCAGGTCCCATTAAGCTCTCAAAAGGCCAACCTACGTGTTGTACACAGACCCCTGGTATGCCTGTTTCCAGGAAAGCTTACAAGCTTGGGGATAGTGCCATGCAAATGAACAAAGCCAGCTCAGATGTATCTAAAATAAGCTTCCCAAAGCTTTTGGTTCCAGATACATGGCATAGGCACACCTCAATTGTCTTAATATCTGAGTAGGTCTATTAGCTTGGGTCCAGTCTCCTATGAACGGAGATCTGACCCGACAACAGAATCAGTGCATCTGCATATCGCACACACAGTCAGAGCTAACAAGCCATTCTAGGGTGGAATTTGTTCAGAGCTGGTTTGAGCGGCTTGGTACTCATGATTCCACTTACCTGCAAGCTAGACAATCAGTCTGCAGATGTAGAACTGAAGGTAGAGGGTATGGATGAATGCCATATGAAGACACAGAGAAGAGGTACAACAGTTTGCCAAGCTCTCCACAGCTTGCTTGTTGAAATTTCTGCCACTTTTGCAATACACAATCTAGATACTTAAGCTTATGATCAGCTTTTCTCTTATTAATAACTAAAATCATACTATTGGTCTTAAAATATTGCTTCTGACTACAGAGAAAAATTAAAAGAGTTATGAAGTCATTAACTAAAGATAGACATATCAGATACATCAATATCCATTGTATTTTTTCACTACAGGAAAAAGCTTTGTCTTAAAAATATAAATCTTACAGTTTCGCATAGTAAAATGGAACACAAATTAAACTAATAATGCATAGATTTGCTATATGTATGAACTGACAGGCATTAAATAAACACAATCTTGTTAGCCAAAATCTCATTCCAGTTCGTAGAATATCAACATATATCTTAGTATTACCTCTGAAATTGTCACTCTGTAGACAGGAAATCTAATTTGCATTAGGATACCAAATATTAAACTAATCGTGATTTCCACAGATCAGATTTATATTTTTATTTTGATTTAGTGGTTATCAAGTGTCAGTTTAAAGTGAATGTCAAAGAATATTAATTTCCAAATCCTTGGAAAGAAGAAATCCCCCAGAGCAGTCAGCAAAACAGATCATATTTCCTATTTGAAGAGATTCTAGTTATAGAACTTTGATGGTAAAATAAAACTCTTTAATCTGTGGCATAATCCTGAAGATAACATGCTAAAACTTGAAGGACATCAGCATGCAGATGTTCCAAGAGACATGCTTGTAACCCCTAGGCTACCTTGCTTGCCAAGAAAATTTAATTTTCTAACATGTACATTCATGAACAGTCTACTGCCAATAGTGTCTATGGGACAGCAATGTTTCCTGCTGACAAAAGTCTGATTCTGAAGCTACTGCATCTGCTGTTTAGATATGGTGGAGAAGAAATCATTTTTACTTTAACAGGAGTTTTTGCTGTTGGAGCCTGGTTTGTGGACGTTTTCTTAAAAAACTTTATAGCAAAAACTCCAACTTGTCATGTAGTCAATAAAGTTAAAAAAAAAAATTTAGGTTTGTTCACCTGGCATGTATTGAACTTTACTGATAGAGGTAATCATTTTGAAATCAAGAGATGACACTTGAAATTAAAATGAAGCACATGTACAAGGCTTTATAGACCTGAAGCCTATTGATGAAATACATTTACTTTCACAAAACACTCATGGGCTGTATATAATCCTTCTTGTACTTTCTCCTTAAAAAAGCCTAAAAAATGTTAAAAGTGACTGTTAGGCAAAAAGCACATTACCATATAATTATGCAGACATGCTTTTTAAGAGTAATCAAAACAAAAATTTTGATACTTGATGTCTTAAAATATTACCGCCAATGCTGAGTGAAGCATGCACTCTGCAAATCCCACAAGGGGTATGAATTGTTAAAGGATTCGTGATGGCTGCTGTGCTCAAGTTAACAAATTTGAACCATGAACCATTTATTTCTAAGAACCACTTAGCCTTGCTTTTTGTAAAGTTTACTGAATCCTCCCATTGTGGAAATGATGGAGAGTCACAGGCTACCAAAGTGTATGTAGGTACTGTCATTTAGTATCAAGATCACTGTAGCAAGGGCCCAAAGAATGAGGAGATGCTTTGCAGTGCTGCTTTCAGAAGTATGTAAAAATCTGAAAAACTACTTCACATACATCATTTCACAAGAATGTAGAGAAGATGGAGAATCCAAAAAAAAGAGGACACAATCCTATAAAATGCACTAGAAAACAGTGCATTTGATTAAGCTCTCAGCTGAACAAATGCAGTTTCGAGCATAATCCACAGAGATTTTTAAACCCCCAAGATACCTGAGAAAATGACAACAAAGCTAAGACTTTCATTTTTTTCTAAAACTTCGAAAGGTGGCCATGGCACTGAATCTTGATCCCACCCACTAGAATCTGTATTTCAGACTCCAACAAAGCATTTCAGGTGAAAGCCTAACTTTGAAGAGTTTATCATTATCTACTGGGAAGTTTTACACTATTCATTAATCATTTTTTTTAAAGGGCACATTACAGGTTATTCCAATGGCTAGCATACAGAGATGGACTTTCTGAGACTTTACTAAGGTAAATCTTGCACTGATTACATATCACAGCTGCAACACTTAAATCCATCAGAAAGCTGACTGCTGGAGATACTCAAATTCCTCTGTAATTAGCACACTGGTAAAATCCAAATGCCAAACCCAAGCAACCTCAAGGAGCATGCAAAGAGGCTAAGTAACACAGCAAAAATTGACATCTACATGACCCTGGCTTTTTACACAGTATCAGGCAGCTGGAAGACTGTAGCTCCTGGAGGAGGAGGAGGCATGGGGGAAGGGGAGCAAGAATAGCTCAAGTTATTGCTTTGAAAATTTAGTACTTTTACAATCGGGACTTTAGTCTTGAATAATTTTCCAGAATATTTTTTGTTATAGGAACTAGGAAATAAAACAGGAAATATTTTTATCTTGTTTTGCTTAGTCATTATGAAGGTACCAATACAAAACCAGGACTGTACTGAACAGAAGATCTATTTTGTCCTGAAATTGCTTGGAATTTGTGTTTTCTCTTGATTTTTTAAAATATATTCCTCTCAAAGTGGATGCAATTTTGCAATAATCTTTGGAAATGCCTGTTGGTATAGAACTATGTAAATTTAAAAAAGAATACACAAGCTACGATTCTACACACCTGTTATTGCTGATCCAAGTTTAGGTTTCACATAATATATGTTCATGACAACAGATGTGCAGCTATTGAATGCCACAGATGCACAAAATTCCCATCAGTTTGATAAGCAGCAAAAGCTCACTTCATGTATCCCTCTATTCTTCAAACTCCTACCAGTCATGGGGAGTCACCCAAGGAATACTGGTTCCAGTTGGAGATTCATGTATGGAAAATGACACTGAAGAGAACTGAAGAGTATGTTTCTCTACAAGCATAACCCCCCAAAACCAAGACTATCTCAAGACAAATAGACTGGGCCTGTATACACAGGATCCTACCTTAGAATTGTGGACTTTAGGTGTATCTATATTGTAGGGACAGAATAAGTCAGCTGGGAGAAGTTAAAAGGAAAAAAAAAAAGCCTTGCTTTTTTTTTTTATTATTTTCTACTTCACTATCATGTTCACTTCTTTCTCAATGCCAGTACAGATCAGTCAGCATTTGTGTGTTAGGTGTTGTAATCTGTCACTAGCCACAGACCAGCAGGAAAACTGTGTTGTCCTAAAAGCAGCAGAAAAGCTGGGAGGGAATTGTGACTCAGAGGGAAGTGTTTGAATCATGGTGCCTTCTGAGGGAAGGGGATGTTGTTTATGAAATTCTTGCTTAGGGCTGTGCTTTGAGCATTGTCTAGTCTTTCAGATCACAATAGAATGGAAATAGCAAGACAGTAAATGCTTATTACATGTTATGCAATTTACATAGCATAAACAATTACATACTTGTTTATCTGACTGTTACTGCTACTGAAATAAATGCCTGGCTTAAATAAGGAAAGCATGATTTGATGAGGTCTGTAACAACAATATTGAAGATATTTTTCAAAGCAGACTAGGAGATTTAGATGCCCAGTCCCTTTTAGTAGAGAGACTTTGAACCCCAGCCTTGAATTTTTCCCACATATATTAGTAAACATGAAACATTACAGAAGCCGTATGCTTCTGGGGTAGGAATTTAAAGTTTTCTTTTCTAGTACATAATAGCTGATCTCTCAAAGTAGTGGGTTAACTGGAGACCTACAGTAAAACAATAACTGTTTTGGAACTGACACTGAGTATGGCACATTGAAGACTTCAGCAATTTATTTTGTACTAGGCCTCATAAAAGCATCAGAATTCAGATACACTTAGACATGAGTTTCCTTTACTTCTGGTCATTGGGCAGTTGGCTGCACAAATACAGCTGGTATAAAGGAATGTATACTCTAAATCAGAAAAAAAAGCTGAATCAGAGCACCTCCGGCAGCAGATCATAGGCATGTCCTACCAATTCTATTTCGTTCTCAAAATTCGTCTGAAACTCATAAAAAACAACAAAAGGAAAACCAGACTGTTCCCACCAGTTTATATTTTGAGATGCGATTAACAGAAAACAACTGATAGTTTTCAGACTTGTCAGAAAAATGTGACTTATAAGAGCCTCTAGTTATGGTTTGGAATAAACCCACTTTGAACTCACAAAGTTTAGCTTGGGAAACAAAAGTCATTCTCATTCAGCTACAGTTTAGGTGCAAAATTAAAGCTGCCAGCTCAACAAACGTTCTAGCAGCTCCCTCCATCCAGCCACTGTTTGTAACCTGTAGGCTCTGGCTACACTTCTGAGAGACTCTTGCAGCCAACGTGTAACACTGAAGCAGGAAGAGGCAGTGAAGAACCTTTTTTGTCCTTGTCACAGAGGCAGTGCCTCAGAGCTGTCTAGCATGCTGGAAGGCTCTAACTTGTAGAAGGTTTTTTTGTTACTTAACAGCACAGGCTGTGTCCTTGTGTCTAGACCAACAGCAGCAGCAAAAGGCCTCTCCTAGACGGGCAGTTTATTATATTACATGCATGTCTGTTCAGGGTCATTACCTAGATCAGCAGAATCTATTTGATCTCTATTGAAGTTGTAGCATTCACATATGGACTTGTAACCATGTCCAAATACAGTGGCATTCTACTCCAAAGAGCCAATAATGCTCCAAGGTACTTTCCACTGATTTCATTAAGGCTTGCATGGATTTAACTATAATCCTTAAATGGTAATTGATGTCACGTGAACATTTTGTTCTTCAGATTTCTTTCAGTGCTTTAGATTACAATTCTGAAGAAGTTTAAAATTTCAAATTATCATCCTGATTCATGGAGGAAAAAAATTAGATCCACTGTAGACAGTTCAGCACGGAGCTAGAGAAAAGCTGGAGAAACCGAAGAACAGAACAACTGAATACTGACTTTCACGCTGCCTCTTACCTGGATTTCAAAAGAAAGCCACAGAAATTGTGCTTAATACACTGAAGTTATTTAATTTTACACATTACATTTACAGTTAAACATATTTTAGCAAGTTGCCAGTTTTTTTTTGTTTTCTACTTTTATCCTCTTTGTCTTTCCTTCATGTCAGGATTTGGAGTACAGCTCATATTTCCAAAGATACAACCTTTGGTGGGTAAAGGTACACAAAATACCTCCAGTAGTGTTTTACAGCAAAACTTATGCTCATTTTTCCTTCATATCTTCCATTTTCTCAATCATGCACCATTCCTTTGGCAATGACAACAATGATTGACAATATTCCCAAACATCTTTTGTAATCTTATTTTTTATAATAGTTTGTATTTTTAAGTAACTTAATACAAGTATCTTAATGGTCACAATATAGTATGTAGAAACAACTGAAAAATAAATTGGCTCTTTTGTGATATCAGTGCCTTTTCCAACACATTATCTTCATTCCTAAAAGACACTTTTATTAACTTGCAAGATGCAAGACTATCTTTGCATAAACTGCAAAAGCAAATATATTTGTGAATGGTCGGTGATTAAGCACTACACCTGAGCTCCTTACCTAAAGTTGAAGTTACTTTACAGTCCAGTGCAGTGTCATCTATCATTAAGCTTCTAACAAAAGCCTGTGACCCATTATATTTGCATGCAACAGGTTATCATGCCAACACTATTAATTTTTAATCTGTAACATTATGCACAAGTTTCTGAAGTCTATTTGTAGCCCAACATTAGCCATCTATTGAATAATGTTTTTGAATGCTTTACACTGTGTATTATGTCATATTTAAGAAAACCACTGCTTCTGCTCATAAGTATGGTATTAGCATAAAATCAGTCAGAATTTCAGGGCTGGCCATGTAGCCTAACAATAGCCTCATGTCAGGCTAATACATGCCAGCCAGAGAAAAACTGGAAATCGCAACAACTACATTCCTACTTTATTTTCCTAGGTAAAATATGGGGATAATTATTAGCTACCTATCAGGTGTGATTTGCAGTTTAGTTGTTATTTATCACATCCCTTGGTATTCTCAGATAAAAGGTGTTAAGTAGTCTTTCCATATTTTAATGAACACTACTTAGTAAGTAGAGAACACAGGAAGCCAAAAGCCAAAGGTAAATTATAATCTTTTAAAAGATGCTTTTTTTTTTAGTCATTTCTATTAGACAACCAAATAAATCTGTCATGTCATACTATTATGTATCATCAGTAAGTCAGAATCTGACCTGAAGTACATAGGTAGTCCAGAAAAAAACATTTATGATCAGCTGGCAAAGATGAGGAAACAAGAATCCTTATTGCCACTGATGCTATCAGCCTTGAAACAGACTGCTTTATTTCTCTGCTTCCACCACATTCACTTTTGTGTGTCTACTTAGACTGTAATCGTTCTGAGACAGAAACTGTCACAGCTTAATTATAGTCAATAACCAGCCTCTCTAATAATTCTTGAAAATGTCTTTCTGAGGCTATTACATTGCTGAAAATAGCATGTTTATTCTGTGATAATTATTCCTAGCACAGCACAACCTGCCTCTTACCACCTTCTTTAATCCAAATAATAGCAAACATTTGGAGGTACAGAGGCAGAAAGAGGTAAGAGTGGTTTGCCCAAGATTACTTAGCAGGTCTGTGACTGAATCAGGAATAGAATTCACTGGAGGTTGCACCTGCTGTACTGCATCATTGCTCTCAAGATACCAATACTTGGCTCGCACAGCATTCTACTCTGCAGAACCCACGTGAAGCGTGTAAAAATCACATACTCTGCATTTTGAAAACATGAAAGAAACAACCTCTGTTTAGACTGATTGTGTTTAGTCTAAACAGCCAGTTGGAATGACTGAAGCCAAATCCAGGTAGAGTGCTAAGCAGTTAAGTGCCTGCTCAGCTCTCCAGAGGTTTAAGAAAAACATTAAGAGAAGCTATCTTCATGTATGTTTTAGAGAACAGCTCAACAGTTTGCAGAAAGTTTAGAAATAAATACAACACTGTGCCAGGTACATTTTAACAGCTTTCCCTGCAAAACTGTTGTATCCCAGCTAAAGCCAAGATGATGTGAAAATATTTCATAGTACATGGTCTGGTCTGTTGTATAGCTTTCCCACAAAAGATAACATCAGAACTTAAATTCTCTTTAAAAGAGAGACAGACATCAGGTGACAAAATTATGTAAATACTAGGACAAAGACCAGAGAAGAGTTGTCTTGTCAGTGCTCAATTTCTGACCATCCTATGCATCTTTAGCAATGGGGCCAGCCATTCAACAACAGGTCAACCACCCACCCACTGATAACAGAATCAATTAAAAGCTTTGGGCTTCATTTTCACTTTTGTTTTTTTTTCTTTGAAGATTGATAGTAATTGAAATAGAAATCCTGTATTTCACCACAAAACAATACCAGTATCAGCTTCCCATACCAATCCATAAATAACCTCTCTCTTTGACAGGACAGTAACATTCTCTTTCTAAGGATATTCTCATCTTTTGTTTATTCTACACTCCAACATAAAGTGGGCTTATAATGCAGCCAATCAAGCAACTTTACTATCTTAGCTTACTTTCTGCTTCAGTGTTGTTGTTCTAAGAAAATTAAAAGTAAGGACTACTTACACTGCACAATCCTTATGTCATGTCATATTAGAGGAAATTATAAATACAAGACAGGCGACATACTTAAAATTAAAAAAACCCAAGAAAGTAGTAAAGATGAGGTCAAGAATACAGTTGTCTTGATTCTCTTCACAAATTATTTGTCTGTCTCTTGCCCTTCCACAATGGAGCCACAATAATTTATCCCTTTATTTGGTTCTGTAAAGACCTAAGGAATGCTCAGTAAATCAAACAGGTGTGAATTGGAAGAACCCTTGCTTTCCACATACAGAAATTTTGTACAAAGGAACTGTGTCCGAAAAGAAATGTAGGTTTTTTAAATTAGATTTATTTTATATACTGAAGGTAAAAGAATCTGAAGGATGTGAATTGCTCTCTGCTAAGTCACTGTAAGATTTCTCTGAATTAGAGGATTTCTTCAGGAATGTAGATACTGCTGTATGTGAAGAAAAGCATGTATCTACACTATTCACAAAGCAGCTGCTGATTCCAATCAAAGTAACCTGGGACTAACATAAATGGATGCTACATAACAAATAGAGAAATCAAAAGGTGGCAAAGCTTCTTGCTCCTTTCCCTGGTTCTGTGCAGCTTACCACAGGCATTGTGACACCTTAATGCCATTCAGCAGCTAGAAGTAAGTGATCTTCCTTTCCTGGAAGGCTCTGTATGCACTGTAGTTCTGTAGTTCCTTCTCAATCTCTCACATAATATTGCTGTGTGTTTGCTTTTTTTTTTTTTTTTTTTAAGAAAAAAAAAAAGTATTTGATCTCTCTTTTGGTTGATCTCATATAAAATTAAATTCTGAAACTGTACTTTAAAAGACCATATATTCAAAGGTGTCTAATCAGCACTCTCTCCTGATTCCTAACTGAGGATTCTAGAGGCTGCTAACATTAATATCAATACTGTAATTTGACAGTAATCATTGAGCCAGTGCCATGGAGGCTGGATGTAATCCATGAGCATTTTGAACTACAGTCTTATCAGTGGTAACTAGATACAGCTCGACAACTTCAATACAGCTTTGCTATTCAGAACCATAATTGAGGTTCTAATACATCGTACTACTAAGTCTGGAATTATTTCCAGTCTACTTTCCTGTTTTCAATTGTTTCTAGGTTTCTAAAAGATTATAATTTAAATAGAATTTTTTCTTTGTAAGGGTGAGCAGGGTGACTGCTCCCTGTTTGATGTAATAGGATATAAGTCCTAAATACAGGACATACACTGCTTCTATTTTATAAGGAGAGAATACTTGTTTGTGCCTGCCTGAAACTGTTATTACATATTATTAGTACTCAATGAATCACAGTTGCTGGATGGATGAGGGAGAAGACACACAGTGGATATTCTTATTAAAAATAGTTTCATATGCACCCACCACAATAACCCCAGCTCTCCTCATGTTCTACATCGCTTGCCCTTCTTTTTATTATAACACCAATACAGCATCCATTTCTCTGGATTCCCTGCATGCCCTTTTCACTAGTGTCAGTGGCAGCATGCGCTCTCGTTGGTTCCAAATTCTGGGTGCTGAGCGGTTAGCCTTACTAGGAAGGCCTCACGGTTGAAAGGCAGGGCAAACAAGAATTTTGCTATTATCTGTAATGTTAAAATATAAACAAACAATAAAACAGATAATACTAAAAAAAGATAACATATAAATGGATACTTCTAAGTATGTAGTCATGTAACTACATTTTGCTTTCTCACAGGTTTTTGTTGACTTGTTCACAATTCTGCCTAAATTGTAATCACCACAAACCAGCACTGAACACAAAGTCTGCAGGGAGTAGTATCTTCCATTGGATTTTCTGACTAGAAAATATGTATGGGCCCACAGTCCTTTTCATCAGTTCTGACAACAAAGCAGCTAAAACAGATTTAACTTAATTATGTTAATCAGCCAGACAATTTAAAAGAAAAAAGTTAGTCACCGAGGAGCAAAGAAAATGCTAGCAAAGAAAGAGGTGAAAGTTCTGAAAGAAACTTAAAAAGTCTGTCTAACAAAGTAAAACCAAATTAAGTTCCTGGGGCCCTGCGAATGCCTGCTGACATCTCCACTGATTAAATAAGTTCATTTTTTTCATACCATATCTACATTAAAGGTTAAAAAACCCGCACATCAACAAAACCCCCAACAAATCTCTCTTCCCTATTTGTCTTTCTGCCTCTGTTTTTAAACTCATTGATAAGAGCAGATGAACAACAATGTGCTACAATCTGCAGAATTCCCCTCTTTCTACTTCTTTATGGCTATTTTTGTAGTGGAACCAATAAAAAAAAATCCCCTACTATCTTTTTTAACAAGGCCAGTGGAAAACAACCTTGATCTAAAATAATCATCACTGAACGAACATTTGGCATATAGTCTGTATGACAACAAAACGAGCTACATCAAAGTAAGGACAGCAGGAAACTGAATGTGGGATAAGGGCAAGGAGTATCATTATAAATACAACTATATTAAACTCAATAGTTTAGGGCAGAAGGAGTGATACAGCCCTGAGAACTCCATCTGAGCAAGGCAAGAACTTACCTTATTAAAAGGACCATGCTATTAGTTTCTAAAAAGATAAGAAGATAAGCTCCTAATCTAAGGAATCTGTGAACTAGGCCTATCAACACAAAATATGGATTAAGGGCATGTTTGGATGGATTATTAGATATCTAATTTACATTGACTATACTTGAAATCATGTCACTAATACCCCACAGGAGAGTACCGTATTTGCACATTCACCGATATGAGATCAATCTTTCATTTTTTTAATTTATACTCTACATTTTTACTTAATGGAAGTCTGTTTGGCATTTATATCCCAAACTGCAATTGCACTTGTATGCTTGAGTGTTGTTTAATGGAAGTCTCCAAAGCATATTTAGCTCCTATGGATAGTAAGAAATTTAAGAAAGGAAAAATGTTAAATAAGTCTTTTCATTCTTATTTTATATTAGACTTATAAAAATTATTCATGCGTCAACATCCACTGTGGGATGTACACTTCAGCTATAGAGAATGTTAGACTAGTAACACCGCCCCTATTCATACCACAATTGTGGCTACACATAGCCACAATTACATAATGATAAAAAGCAGTATGTATTTAACGTGACTTTCCTCAGCTCTCTTCATTTAGTGGAAGGTAACATTTAGTGAAACTCCTCTTCGGTGAGTTACAGCAGATGCTTTCTGGAAGCTAAGAGTAGTATGAATACCTCTGAAATACATTCCTGTGTCTATTCCAAAAACATCTCGGGCATTTTTAAAAATCCTAGTTACCTATTGAAACACTGAGTGAATAAAGGAAGTATAGTCTAGGGACAAATTTCTGTGAGCAAATTCTTCCTTTTACAGCTTTCATATGCACAGACTACTGGACGAATGTGAATATAAAGAAAATTAAAACAAAACCACTGGGAATTAAAATAAAGAATGTTCAAGCACCTGTGCTCATGCATGTCAATCCCATCACTTCTACAGATAAACTGCAACTTTGCTGATAATCTACCTTAATCTACTTTTACTGGCAATGTAGAAGCTTGTTAAACATCTGAAATTCACAGACAAATGACCACTGGAATAAGTGGAGAAATTATGTGTTGCAGAACTGACCTGCAAATGTGTAGCAAGATTGATAATATAGGGAATTTTTAAAAACTTTAAAAGTACACACACTTTTCCAGATGGTCTTTCTCTAGAAGAGTCCAAAGGTTTTTAGGTAGTTTTGGAAATAGAAAGCTTTGAATATGTAAACCCTTTCAGCTGATGGTACAATTTACACAGTGATTTTTTACTTCCATTTTCACAGTCTTTTTGTAGGATTAATGTTTTCCAGAGAAAGATAAAAAGTAGCAGATCGAAGGCTTTACTCTTCCACTGATTTCAGTGAGTTTGGCATTTAACTTGTTTCAAAATTTACCCTTCTTAGTTGCAGCTTCAAAAAAATCTTAATCTGCAGGAAGGGAATAATTGAACTGTTCTACTTGAAAGAAACACTGGGAAGATACCTTCTCTAGGGACATGCTCATACTGCTTGACAAGACCAAAAGAATAAAAACGAACAGACCAAAAGAGCAGAAATCCCATGTGTTTGCTGTCTTGTTTCAAAGATGTCATGAAGTAGCATATTTCCCATGATATAGCTTGGTTGTATTTATTAGGATAGTACAAAGCTGGTTTGTATCAAGATCTGGACACAACCTGTACTGGAACTATGATCTGAATTACAGTGTAGGAGAGGCCAAAGGCTTTCACTTATGGCTAGACATGTATTCTTATGGGAAAACTATCTACTGCATATTGTAATGAATATAAGGCTACCTAAAACTGCCTTCATGATAATTTTTACCAAATGAAGACTAGATTAAGGGGACAAAATGGGGAAAATGATGTATACTAACATATAATGTAACTAAACTCTATCAAACTAATTAACGACACAATAGACTTTACATGTAACAACTAATTTACATTTCAAAATCCCACAGATATCCCCCTCTGCTGTCTGTGCCCAAAGGATATGCTTTCAACTTAGTTACAATCTGCCCTATTCTTTTACAGATTCAATTTATATTAGTGTTCATATCTACAGACTTATAAGTAACTTTTAGAATCAGGGAGGATTACCACATTGCCGTGGGGTACTTAGCTGAAATGGAGCATATGGCTATTAATACTACCATGAATCTGTTGCTTTAGACTACATTAGATTGCCTTTAGGGTTCTGATTCTTAAGAAGAAAGGACTGAACTACAGTCATCCTTTTTTGGTGCAAAAGATTTAGAATAAATAATCACTCTTGTACAGGTTTTTTTTTGTTAATTTTATTTACACACCTCATTCAGGTAACCTTCAACATGGCAAACATTTAGACAGGGTTCTGGCTCATCTTGTTTGTAGCATATTTAGCTTTAAGCATTTGGGTTTGTTTTCCTTCTGTTGAAAAAAGTTTGTAATACTTTTACAGGGCTTTATACTTTTAAGTCATTGTATTAAGAGTCTTTTTTAGCTTTCAAATTGCCTGCTTTTCTTCAGTTCAATGTCTTGATGAATTACTGCACTTTGGTTGACTACAACAGCTTACATGCATTATCTTCTTGAAGTAACATATTTCAAACTATTGTATCCTATGTAAGAAGCACCAAACTGAAAATCTTTGGCCTGCAAAGAGAAGCTAAATTAACATTTAGAAGCTGGGTAACTTGAATTGCTGAGAGCCAATTACATCAAGAATCAGCTGCAATCAAAGCTTCACCTTCTCTCTTTAACAGCCTAACTAGCTTGAATTTAAAGCTTCAGATAACCTGAACTAGGTATTTGCATGTATCAATAAGAGTTGAATTAGAAGCACATCTTAAGGGCTGTTTCGGTCTTACCACGCACTGAAGGTAAGCCCCAGACTTTCACCTGACACTCATCTCCATCAAGTTGGGGAACAACAGGACACAGAATAAAAAAATTATGTCAGGGGTCTGGAAAGTGTCAAAGGGTATTTAAGGTGAATGCAAAAGTAGTATTTGGAAAGAGAGAGATTTACACAGAATTACAGAACTGGACTTTCTAACTTCTGTCTCTACTGACAATCCCCTTTCTCTTCTCAGTAAAATGAGAATAAAGGAATTTTCAGGCAAAGGGGGAGAACTGATTGCTTAGCACTTTTAAGTCCCACAGCATGAAAAAACAAACCCTCTTTTAAAAGAGAAAAAGCAATGAAAAGATAGATTAACTAGAATAAGAGAATGCAAGCAGATAGTGAAGTTTTGGAGTGGATCCAATTTGCAAAAAAGAAGAAACTGTGCAACTGTGTTTTATTTAAGACTTCACAGTATTTTCCTCAAACAAGAATAACAACCTAACGTGACTGTGCTTAACTGAGAGAAAGGAAAAGAATGTGAGTGATGGTATTATAGTATGTAGTCACCTGAAAATGAACTGTCAGCAGATACAGCTGATGAGCAAGATTAAAATCAAGCCCTACCTGGTACATAGCCCTGTCCTCAGGGAACTGTGCTCCTGTATGCGGGGTTGATGTTGTTTTACAGTTTGGCTATACTCAGCATGGATTGAAACAACTATGATATTACATAAACAACCTACCACTGAGTTCACACAGGGCTAAATGTCCCAAGCAATAATATCCACAAAAAATACAGAAGTCATCAACTAATTGCAAATTGCAAAACTGCATGTCTGAACAGGCCCTCAAAAGTGCTAGTATTAATCTGCAAGTAGAGGTAATCATTTTATACACAACAAGGTATGCTGTATCCTAAGGCATGTAGCATATTTTGCAGGTACCACTGTGCAAACAGACCTGCAGAATCCAGACACTGTTATTTAAAAATATCTCAGGTGTAACCTCACTATGAGACCTGTTTTGCACATTAGTTTATGGTACATCTTGCACAATGTTTCATAAAGATCACTGAAATTTTAAAAATTTCCTTCAAACTTATACGGCCTGAGTGCCTTGCCCCACATACAGCCCATTTTCAAAGAAATGTTGATTCAAACTCATGACTTCCCTTCTCCCTCCCTCCTAAAACAATACACATTCACCCTGTAACTGACACTTTCTCACAAGATTTTATTTTGATATGTCTTTTTGTCCTGCAATGTTTCACCACCCAGCGGCACTCTGCTAATCTACACTTCAATGGTAGAATCCACCAGAGGTACAGGTTTAAATAGCACACCTTGAGACAGGAACAATGAAGGGGTGATAGCTCTACAATAAATAAAGTCCTATCACACACTTAAAGCCAAATGTCTGCTGGGACTTAGGTTCAGAAGCACAAACTGATCCCTTGAGAAGATGTTTGTTAGGGTGTTTGGCCTCAGGATTTTAAAGGATTTGCTTTTAAGCTGTTACTTTACTGCAAGTATGTGACTTGAGACCTCAGGTGTGAAAGTCCTTTGATAAAAGGGACTAGTGTGTGCCAGATACAGCAAATGAAAAGCATTAAGACTAATAGGAGCTGGGAAGTGAAAAGCAGGGAAAGGATGTGGACAAAGTGCATCAAATTTAAGGCAAGCAAATGCTTGGAATGCATGAGGGATGAGAAATCACAAAAGCCCTTGAACTTCTTGCTTTACATATGTGAGCGATTAAACTAACAAACTCTTACCGAACTGAACACCAAAGTTGTAAGGAAGGGTCATTTCCACTTAATCAGGTGAAGCCCGGCTGGAATCCGTGCACAAAAACCTCCATAAAGTATTATGGCTGGAAGAAACCGCAGGGGTCATCTAGGCCTTTTGCTCCAATGCAAGATCAGCTCTATTTATCATCTATTATTATTATTTATTATTATCTACATATCTATTATATCTATTTGTCAGAGAGACAAATGTTTATCTACCTGTACTTACACTGGAGATACTGCAGTTTTGCCTCAGGAAATCTATTTCAGTACTTCATTCTATTTCCATCAGAAAGTGTTTCTTAATACCCGACTTGGATACTTTGTGCTGCAACCCACGCCTGTTACTGCTCATCCTGTCTGTAGGGGATAAAGAGAAGAGCCTAATCCCTTTCTCTTTGCCAATCTTTTATGTATTTGGAGATCCTTTGGTCTCTGAACTATGTCAGTCTCATCATACCGTGCTCTTCATAGACCACTCTGATTATATAAGCAAAACTCCATCAGTTCTCTAATCAGAGAATTTTTGCATCATTTGCATTTAAGAAGCAAGGTGCACCATTTTTCTCTTGTCTCAAGATAATTATACTTTGTTTTCTTAACCACTCCAATGTAATAGAGAAATTTCCACACCAAAAATTGTTCTGAGAGAAACTACAGTAAACACATGTTGTACTGAAATTTGCAAAAGTCATACTTCTCCACAACTTGTTTCATACTGAAATTGAGCACTGTAAGTTGTTTTTTTTTCAGTGTATTCCATGGCAGACTACTCTTGCAGTGCACTCTAAAATGGCTACAACTGCCAAACCTGTGGGCTGCACTTAGTTTGCTAGATACTGGACAGATTAATGGTAATTAAGTATCAAAAGCTTCCGCTGGGTAGTGTATGCAGTATACTTACTGGTTTATTTCAACTTGAAAACCCTGAAGAACTATGTGTACATTGAACCAAAACTAGATGTAGGCACATGATGACAAAATTACATTCCCTATTACATATAACAAATTTGACCTAATCTGGAAAGATCATGCATTCCTAGAACAGAACTGTCATTGTCATTCCTCTACTGAAATAACAAGAAATAATAACTGGAGCATTACATCTGAATTACTTCAGGTCATTCAACCACATTTTTGTTGTCAGTACCCATGCCATCTTTTTCAGAGTAATAAAGAATTCTCAATTATCATTACTATAAACTCCTTAGCATCAAAACTATGCTTATCCTATTGCAGGTGCAACCACAAATAAGTTACAGGTGCATGGCTTCCACAAAAAAATCAGGCTACCCACCTTCTGTGTAATGATGTTCTCAGGGGTAATACTTCACCATAAGAGGCTGTGAAAATGTATAGATATGTATATCTGGAACGCCACATATACATTCAACTGACTGAAGGGAAACCAAGGCATATTTATATGACATTTCATACTCTACAGCAACAAATTCAGAGCTGACTTGCCAAATAAACAGTGCATACTATTACCTGCTGTACAGTATCCAAGATCAAACTCAGAATATACACTACATAGCATCTAAGTATGGAAGTATAAGAAAACCCAATTATTTTTTTTTCTGACAAACAGTTGCATTTTGGGAGAGAACAGATATAAATGGACTTTATTGATTAGGATTACATGAGACAGAGAAGATCAATGTAAAAGGAAAGTGCAAACTGCAATGGGGGGCCCAATATCAATCTTATTAGAGGTCATAAATTTTGGATATATGTTTAATCCAAAACCAACAAGACTTTTTAAAACTGTGGTAATTAAGAAATAGTTGTAATATGTCATACCTGTGATAGCCCTATTGATACAAACACAGTGAAGAGGCCTGCAAGTCCACAGCTGTGAAATAGCTCTGAAGAAACCCTTGCATTCCTGAATGGTCAGCCTGTTTTCTTAGCGTATCATGTCATTAGATATTGCATCTTATAAAAATAGTACTTCAATCACCAAGTCATTCCTTTGATGCAAAAATACTTCAAGAAATCTTCTGAAGTCAGAATGAAGCAAGAACCTACTCTCTAACAGCTTAGTTATAAGGAGAATAATCTATCTTAAACGTAAAATAGTCTTAGGGCAGGAACTTGAACCTGAATTTTTTAGATATCTTAAATACCATGCTAATGAAAGTCTCTGAATGCTTACAAGTGTTCCTCTCAAACTCCAGAATTATTTTTTGAAACTGCAGTCTTGTTTCAGCTTTGGTGACCAAATGGTATTCATGAATGACTTTTTTCAACCACAAAGGAAAATCCCTCTACTAACAAGTATACAGCCATTATTTCACATTAATTCAGACAGTGAAAAACCATTCTCAAATATACTTGCAACAGTGACTAAACCCCTTGAACGCTGACATAGCACAAACCCGGGTTATAATCATTGTATGTAGCGCTGCCTGGTGGCCTGATATATGTACTGCAAAAACATTAGCCACAAAACTTGCAACAAAAAATAATTTAGTCGGCAGTTGCTTTGCTCATTGATATTCTAGAGCTGTATTTAGTTATCATTTAGCCCAAAAATATGATCCAGCTCTTTAACCCTAGAAATGCCAACACTATGTACTTATCTCACTTCCTCATGCCACTATCATTGTAAAAAAACACTCTTATTTAAGCATCAAGTTAACCTATTTGTGACAGAAAATAGAAGTACAGCAGGGATCTAGATACTGTGTTCGCCTTTATTATAATCCCATTAGGGCCTCAGATTTTTAACTAACTTCTGGATATGGACTACACTGGGCTCCGTGGTGGGGGAAGGGGGAAGATATGTAACAGCAGCTTTCTTTTAAGTTAGAGAGGAAGCTTTCACATTTTTATAATATGGTCTTTGCATAATTACAATATACAATCAGAAACTAGGAGATACAGGTTAAATTTCTACCTTAAGAGTCTGATCCATACATCTTTTCTCCCAGGAGTGGACCCTGACACATACATTTTTTTTTTTTTTATGTAAGATGCTATTAACATTTTCTAGTGTAGCTATGCAGAGAATCCTAAAAGCAGAAAGGTAAAGAACTGTTCAATCACTATGCACTGGAATAGTAGTTTGGACAGGCATTTCAGGGTTGGAGATGTGGGGTTTGCTTCATTTCCAAGGTCTGTTTAGTATTTTATTCAATCATGATTTTAAGTGAAATACAGAAATGAATTTTTGCTCTAAGAACTGAACAAAGGCCTTGCCTTTCCCCAGCCAATGATTTTACAATTATATTAGCAAGCATGACTTGGATATTCTTTCTCTATGTCTGACACAAAACCTTTCCTTTA
The DNA here is from genome assembly GCA_035590215.1 of Microhierax caerulescens. Classification (NCBI taxonomy): domain Eukaryota; kingdom Metazoa; phylum Chordata; class Aves; order Falconiformes; family Falconidae; genus Microhierax; species Microhierax caerulescens. The sequence goes on along the minus strand of JAVJGJ010000001.1, from coordinate 83,475,618 downwards.
CAGTGGTAAAGCTTGAAGTACAGTTATAGAAAGACCTTGCTGCTTGCCTATAGAGGGCAATAAGGGAATTTCTTCTGAAGAAAGGTTGACAGTGATTCAAACCTGTATGACGGCAGGATAAACCAAATTAATGCTACAGTTTGTTATATAATAAGGTATGAGATAGCAACACTATTGTCTTTTAAGAGCTTTGTCTGCTTTCTTAAGCAGACAAAAGAAATTGTTCCTTTCTTTCAAGGAAGTTAACCTACAGCTGCTGAGAGGTGAAAATTATAGCTATAGATGAAGAAATGAAGGCCCTTTCTGGCAGACATGATTAAAGAGCTATCAGGATGGAAAAAGAAGTTTGTTCTTGTGAATTGCTCCCGTTGCCTCACTCTAGGTAGCTAGCTGACTGTTGTGACTAGCTGCCTCCCCAGTTAGCATACTGGATTACACTCAGTCACCCCTCATCTGTTACATGTTGCACAGCAAAAGGCCTGACTTGCAACCAACTAAGTCCTTTCTTGGAATTCATTTTTACTTTGTCTCAGTTCTCAATCCATTGGACATTGAAAAAAACAGCACTGACTACTTTCACAACAGCGTTATGAAAAAACACATAACAAGGGTATCTGCATACTATTCTGAATATAATGTGCAATTGTATAATTTGTAAAATGGGATGTTAACACCTTCACTGCACTTTGGTTTCCTCCTTTCCTGCTAGTCTGTTATCTACAAGGAAAACACTATAAAAATAGGGTTGAAAAATAGGGTTATTCCTACTGCCTCTAGTGCCCATTGCAATGACTAGTAGAAGATTCAGACCTTTCTACTCACTTTTTTTTACCCTTTTGATCATAAAGGAATGAAATTCATTGTGGTCTGACATCTAATCATAATTGTGTAATGTAAATGCAGATTTTATTTGGTAGAAAATTTAGATTCAATACTGAGAGGAAAACTGAAGTGGTATTAAGCAGAGAAGTAAAGATAGAGCTCATTTAAAAACAAAATTTTATATGTACACTAGAAAACTTGAACCATGAATTTTTACTTGAACCATCCTCTTCCAAAAATACAACTTCAAATAGTTTTATTGTTTTCATATCTAGACTATTCTCAGAAAAGTTTCAAATAAAAATGCAGTTTAGTTGCAACTAGGATCCAAGTTGGAAAAATTGATGCAATATATGTAATTTTACCAGCAAAAATCACGAATCATCTTGCTTTAAGATAACACAGCAAATACTTTCAAAAGCTGGCAGACACAGGACTGTTGGAAGTTATGTGTCACTGCTCTGGAACAGTGTGTAAGAGTGAATTAAGGTCTTTAAACACCAAGGAATATAGGTGGCTGACAACACTTCTGACAGTACAGCGAAAGATCTAACATCTCAGCAAAATTATGATGAAAACAGAGATGGAAGCTGAGGTACCTGATTTTGGCACCATTTGGACCTAGAATGTTGTAGTAGTTAAGGTTGAAACATAGCAAATTTTTTTTTCAGTTTCAGTTAGCTGAGATTCTGCACACAACAGTATTAAATGCTAAAGGGGGCATCTTGACATCCTCCATTTCCTTTTTCCATTGATCTCTTTCCAAAGAAGGAAACAGACATAACGTAAGTGGTAGAATACAGATGAAGAAAATTGTGAATCACATCAGATAGTTTTGAAATCAGCAGCCCATGCATGCCAGGAAACATGGATTTATGTGGCTTTCAGAATGTAACACCATCTTTTGCATTTTTCTATATTGTGGCATTTTTTACATTTTTATTCATCACACAGAACTGCAAAGTACATCTCTAAAATGTGACATAAATCAAATTATAGCTCACCAAAAGCAACAAAATGTGAAAAAGGTAGTTTTGATATCTAAGGATGTTATAACACAGAATGAAAATACTACTCCCTTAACTGTAAAGGATGATTTATTAGGTCATACCTAAGGTACAGTAGCCCAGCACCCTGTCTCTAGACACAGCTGCAGCAAAGGCAAATTAACAAAGCAGAGATAGCTATACTTCCCAGAATACTTCACCAGTTTCTACAAATTTGTGACTGCAGGAGCTTCCAAACCAGTAAATATGCTTGAATGTAACAGTTCTTGTTAATTGCTTCCTACAGAATTTGTCCAGTTCATTTTAAGTATTAGCACTATATGGTTGACAAATATTGTCAGTATTCCTTTTGGAAAACTAATAAAAATTCTTAATGTACTTCTCTGACTTGGATTTCAAGATTTTTTTTTTTCCTCAGTACGTAGGAACATAATTCAACAACTGGTCTGGGCTGCAAGCTTCTAATGCCTTCTGTATAATACCATTGTGTTTCTGCATAAAACAACTTAATAACCATTTAAAGGCTTTTCTACCGCATTCAAGTTGGATAACCACCTACATTCATGTGGCAAGCACACAAAGATGAAAGTATTTTCTTTTGCGTAGTATTTTGACAACATGATGTAGAGCTAAGTTACAACGAAACATGTGATTGAGAATTATTTTAAACTAGGCAATACAAAGCCTCTACAAGTAAAGAATAAAGACTGAAAGAAACCGTAGTTTTAAAAATAAAGCTTACTACCTAGCTGCAGTGCTGAAAAGCACGGTTCACCCCTTTCAACATTCCTCAACAAAAATACAGGTGGCCGAGCTCGATTCTCCCCTATTCTATACAGCCACTAGATGTCAGCAGCTACTACTGTCATCAAGTAACTCTATCTTGGCACTCACAAAATTTGGCTTTGCATGAAAAGCTTATCTCCACAGTACAGCGCATCCCGACCTTCCAAAGATATTTCAGAGCTTCAGATTTGGAATTTATATCTTTACATAGGTGTTACCTAACAATGACTTCAAATTTTGGCTAGACATTATTCTTCAGCAGTAGCCACATGCACGTACCAAAAAATTTTTCTCTCACATTTCAGGCAGAAAAAATAACTACATTTCGAATTATACATTGACAACACACATTTTTCTGTGCAAGACTTGGGGATTTTATTCATTATTTGTTAAAAGTTCTGACTATTTGATTACATTAAAAAGGTGTATCTTCAATTGGTAATACAGGATGGAGAACAATGGACTACTGTAGCAATTCTGTGGGGCTGTAACACATGCTAACCAAACAGAAGTCAACTATTTTTGCTTTAGAGGAGATACTCAAGGAAGCATTTACTGGAATTACACAACACAGTGGGACTTGCCTTGATGAATCTTATTATTCTTACCAGTCTTTTTTCCATGAGTCCAACTCATGCAAAATTAGGCCCATAACTTCAGAAGTGAAGCTTTGGTTTGGGTTTGGTTTGGGTTTGGTTGTTTTTTTTTAACATGGAATACAGTTTGAGTGAGTAGTGAAGACATCCATTTACAAGATTTTCAAACAGTTCTTGAAAGCATTAAAGAAACACATGCACCTGCCTCATCACAAGCTAACCTGCACAAGCCTGTTACTTCCTGGGGTTTTAAGATACTGAAGAATACTACGCAGCAAAAAGATAGCTTTTATAAAAAGCCACTTGCTTTCTTGCTTTCCAGCAGTGTTAACCCACACAATGGTTCACTCAATCTAACTTCATTTGCAGACCTTTAAACAGCCTTCACTGTTTTGTCTGGGGCTTTTTTTATTATAGACTTAAAATTATAGGCTTAAAACTATTACATTTTTAAACTTTTATGATGGAAATTGAAGAACTGCAGTGGAAAAAAAAATTGTATTGCATACCGATTTTGCAAAGTACTGACCACTTTATACTGAGACACCCTTGGCTATTTCTAATTATTTATCCATTTTCTTACGTGTGCATGGGGCGACCAATTCTGCTTAGCTAAAACATTTAGGACAGAGGAGGATTAAACATAGCTGTATTCTCATGCAGAAAATAGGTTACAGTTTAACCAATGCGTCCTCCTAGTGCTAATACCTTTGGTAGATAAGTGTCCTATCACATTATTACTTTCCTGTGAATGACTCAGTGAGAAATCTCATTTCATATCTTGACTCATAACTACATTTAATTTTTATGAGAAAAATTCTGTAAAATTAAAGTCCTCCTGCTTCATCAGAGAAGAGTAAAAAACTGACAAAATGAATTAGTTGTGTCATTTACCTATTGCATTATTCAGATTTGACAGTGGTCAGTATTCAAACTTCAAAGGGAATATAAGCAATAAGCATCTTTGTGGCATCTCTTTCACCATCCAAATTAATCTTCATGCTTGCTTATAGGATGAAGATTCTCTTAAACATGACCTATCTGGATATTCTTGTTATCCACAGAAATATCTAGGTCCTCTAGATCTTTTTCTACTATATTTCTCAAAAAAGCCAGGACTCATTTCCTAATTTTCACTGAACAGTGGACATCTGTCACTATGTACAACACAGGATTGGTCTTAATTATTTAATGTAATTCAACACTAACAAAGCTATGGGAGCTTTTGTAATTTTGATAGGAGCAAAACTATCCTTCCACAAAGTCCATTGTGAGTCCTTTAATATCTAATTGCTTTCAATAAGCAGTAGATTAGGCCCCATGACTTACGGCAGCTTCAGACTTCCATGGCAGATATACACACACTCAGCTCAGCTAATGCCAAAGGGTAAAATATCTCTTAAATTTGCATAAAAAGTACTCTGATGTATTTTTTCTGTGATATTGTTTTATGTGGTATTTCAGAAATCATATTAATAGATCAATGAATTCAGCTACTTAATTCCCTGAATTTTACAATGAGGCTAAACCAAACAAAATAGACTGGCAGATCCAGACAAAACAAAATTCTATATTCTACAAGCTATGAACATTATATCATATCACTCCAACATCAAAGATTTGATTAATGATCCTGGCATTTCTGAACTTAGCAATTCTTCCTTGCTCAGATAGGAGGCATTGCAGAAGCTATGATACATGTTTGAAGTCCTGTCCTTTTAATCTCACTAATTTATTCCCCATTCATTTATGTTTCAGCTGTGCTATTTAAGAAACACTGCATTTTCAGGCAGAAACTTGAGCAATGATGTCTTAGTAGGCTGATGCAGTATGCCTAAGTTACAAAGGACTTTTTTCCAAACTGAATCCCAGAATCTTTTTGCTGAGGAAGGACACTGGAATTTGTGTACCGATTGTAGAAGCAAGCAAGGTGCCAATCTCAGCTCTAACCCTGGGTAACAAACTTGGGTCATAATTCAATCTGTGCCTAGCAAACAAGCCAAATCATTAAGCCTTGCATTTTAAAAATACAAAGGGTTGATTCTGGAAAGCAATGAGTGAAAACATTTTATCTCCTTAAGTGTGAGTCTAACAGTTTACTAAAACCAAAATACGACAGTATTAAAACAATGTTGATAAAAATCTACATTCAACAGGCAGGTATCACAACAAGCTTAAAGTAAAACCGACCAAAGCACACAAGATGAAACAAGAAAGGCAACAAAACCTGTCCTAAACTGAAATCCTGACCCAATTTAGGTCTGTTAAAACTTACTAATCTGTTCAAAACCACAGGAAATTTGTATTATCTTTATTGAATATTAATATATTATGTGCCAAAGTCAGTGTTTTGACTCAGTCTGAGGTATACTTCTATCTACTACGTGGTATACTAGCAGATAAAAAGAAGATTCATAGTGTAATTCATAATGCAAATATTCACACAGATTTATCCTGAAGCTCACCACAGGCCATTTCAGCTTCAGTATTTTTACAGAAAATACATTTTCAACGTATTCAGTCATAACTATTAGTGAGCTAGAAAAAAGGAAATAAAACCTAAGTCACACCAAACATTTTGCAAAGATGCTGTGATTGGAATAAAAGTCACTGATTATTTTATGTACCTGGACTGTTTTAAGTTACTTTCATTGGTAAATTTGCCATTAAACACACTCTTGTCAATTCCATTAATAATGTTTGCATCTCATCTCCTTTCCCTGGTCAACTAAGTATGGGAATTTGTCTACCACTTAATCTTTACTACAGAAACTCATAAATAGCCTCAGTGCAAGCCCTGCTGTGAGTTACGTACACTATGCCTGTTCAAAGCATCCAGCCATTGTCCCCAAGGTCACAAAAGGGGCCTGGGAGGAATTGCAGATCTTGCTCCCAAAGGTCTTATTTACACTAGCTTCCTTTTATTTTTATTTTTTTTTAATACTGTTCTCCACAAGTATAACATAGCTGCAGCTCAACCAGTGGCAGTCTTTGATTACACAGGACACTGGCACTTTATCTAGTTTTTGAATTTGGGCTATCTGCCAAGTCCCATTAACTTCCAGAAAGCCTAACTCTGCTATGTGGCTTTGCAAACTCTAATCCTAACACTTGTTTCTTCTTGACCTCTTCTGATCCTTTTTCTTCTGCCATTAGTTGTGAGTTCAGAACCACATCCAGAAGAATCATGGTTAAAATGCCTGCAGTACTTCCATCGAGACCATCCTTACTGAAAGTGTAACAAAACCAGAAGTAAATCTGGAGGTGTAATATAGAAAGAATTTGGCTGGCTTGAGTACAGCAAGAACCTTCTGATGTCTGGAAATTTGAGTATTAGGATCTATACCTACATCCAGAACAAACTGTTTTAAACAGAAATCCTGGCAAAAATTAAATTGAAAGTTAAACAACCTTGTAGCTGAGCAACAAGTATGAATTATGTAAACAGCAAAGCAGAATATTAAAAAAATCAAGTTCTGCCTGATATTTTCTACTCTAAAAAAAATTTTGCACATATTTCTTTACAGGCAGATTTTTTTGAAAATGTTTATTCTATCGTGACATATTTACATACTCAGTTAAAAAATTCAAAGCAAATATACTTCTGAGATACACTATCAAAAAGAGATACTATCTTGCTTTTTATTAAGACCCAGTAATTTTATACTATTTTATAGCACATATGCTTGAAATTAAAATTGTGTTACTCATGTTGATTTTCAGACACGAAGGTCTGAGTAAAGTCATGCATTTACATTTGCTTAGCGGATAGAATAAAGGAAGTGAAATAAAAGTACACAAGTTACATAAGCTGAACACTCACAGAATATTGTTTGGTGAATTAAACTCTTCCAAACCTAGATGTAGTATCACACACTGTTTCCCTAAAAAAAGATTGTGTGAGTAATGGCACAGAGTATATGAGCATAGAAAACACTCCTCTTGTTATTGTGAAAGTCCTTCGTATTCTTCAGATTTAGTTCTCTATCCTAGATGTTTGTCTTCAATTTGTCCATCATTACAATACTTTGTTTCACAGGAAAATCCTTACCAATTTTTATCAGTGCAATATAGATTCTTTCATGACCAAGACTACAATCATTTAAAAATAGTTATTCAGACACTAGGACAACATGGTCTATAACATTGCTCCAAACACCAGCCTATGACATTCGAATATATTCATCAAGAATCACAATTCTACACTTCACACCTTTCTTCTCCATTCTTCCCATCTATAATTACCAGTTGATTCCTCACACACTTGCGTTTGTTTCTGCTTTAATTAATATGGAACAAAGAGAAGCAAGCAGCTCTTCAAAGAATTAACTCTGCATAAGGTTAACTGTAAGAAAAGGTATAATAGCAATATCACCAGGACTCAAAAACCTTTAGTACTAGTCTTCACTCCTCAAAGGGAGAGACATAAAAGTCTGCAAGTGCATGAGAAAAACAGCAAGAAAAAAATAGGGTATAGAGAAATTATCTCTTGGAGTAAAATAAAATAAAATAAAAAAAAAAATCCTACTTTGCCCAAGGTGCCATTCCAACTACTGTTAAAGAATTAGAGCATAAGAGAAAAGGTGTCTCTAAAATGTTCATGCAATCCGTGTTCGTAAAGCAAGTCTAGGAATTTATGATTATATTCTCGAGCAGATCATTTAGGAAATCCTCATTTGTCAGGTTTGGCTGCCTCCAGTTGATGAGATTGAGCCATATGCTTTAATCAAGAGTTGATTAACACTTCATTTTCTCTCACTTCCAATAAAGGCTCAGTAATAGGTTCTGCCCAATGATTCCATGCTCTGTTGTTTCCAATGGAGACAGATGAAGTTATATTCTCTGCAGACAGTCTCATTTCCCAAGAACACATCAGCTGATCACCTGCTATGTTGTCCTGTAGCAGACATGTCTCTTTTTACTACTTCTAAGTTTCTATTTAGCATACATGAAATAGTACAATTAAAACCTGATATAATCACATTGCTTAATATGCCAAAAGAGTATGAGCTCTTGCAGGTGTGACTTTGGGCATTGAGGTTCATGACCAAACAAGAAAAGCAGAGAACATTTGAACACGGGTTGAAAACAAGCAGCTTTACTGAAAAATACTTCTCATTGTGGGTGAAATCAAATCACCTCTGTATACACAGAATACATAGTACCTGAAGTTACCACTTGCCTCCACCTCCTGATTAATGTAAAAAACCAGACTGGACTGAACATTATTTCTGAAGGTACACTTAGCACACACAGTGGCCCTTCTTTTCCCTCCCATGCCAATTCAGTGCTTGTTTAAAGCCTGAAAAAATACCAGTTCATATAATTGGCCAGTTATTTTTTTACCTTCCTCATCACCTAGAACAGGTACAGTAATCAAGACAGTTGCAAAGAAGTAATCTAGCTGATGCCCTATTCATCCAGTAAGAGGGGCATAAAAGCGGTACATAGGAAACACGATTGCATGGGATGACCAGTAGATGACAGCATATACTTAACACTAAATTGGTTCTAGTCAACTCTAAGTTTTTGCATTTATTAAACTGAACAAATACACTTTGTAACTCATTAGTTACATCTGACAGTCATGTAAAAAACACTTTTATAAATACAGCCAGTATACTAATGCTATTAAAAAGAAATATTCAAGCTTACCAAATGATTTTTAGATTGAAGAAAATGAGACCTGCCTATCTGATATACGATGCCTAGACTTGTAGAGTTTTAGCGAAATACACCAAATAAAGATACATCTGTCTTCTGGTCACAAGTCTACAAAATAGTTTCATATTCTTGTTTTCATTACTCTCAGTCTCTGGGAAATGGGAAACAGCATTTTCAAAAAGGTGAAATCATTAACAGTTCTCACATGCTTTGAGCAACATTGATTTGATTTTGATTCTTAAATATCTCATTACACTCATTACAACCTGACTGTGGTTGCTGTCAGTGAAGCCCTAGCCTTGCTTGCTCCTAGTGAGGAGATCCTACTTCCCGCCCCCCCCCC
>JAVJGJ010000001.1:83452978-83466390 GCA_035590215.1 Microhierax caerulescens | reverse complement strand
CTAGTTTATTTGCCTCTGCATCCTGTATCTTTTTACTCTTTGGTGTGTCAAATTTAAAGATATCATTACTCTTCCTCTTTTCATTAAATATACTCAGAACACTTAGTATAAAATAAAAATACTGACTAGTTCAAAAATGTGTATTTTTGATTGGAGCAGGTTTAAAGCCAAGGCACTAATTAGCCAACAGATGCAGGAAGTTAAGATTCTGATGATGTGATCAGATGTAAAAGAAGATAACACACAGTCAATGAGAGGAAAACGATGTATTATATGCTTAAGAAAGGAATTTGATTTGTTTGCCTTTTGAAGTCAAGTGCTGAAGCTGAAAGAGCTGAAACAGAGTTTTAATGCATGGAGAGGAACATCTGTGATGGGGATGGTCCAGAATATGCAACATACAGAATGATCAGACAAAAGCCCATTTCAACTTCAGAGGAAAAAATGCAGCCCTTCCCTCCAACTAAAGATCCTAGAGAAAATCCCATAGAAAGGGAGGGTCAGTAGTAACTAGCAGACACTGATGTTTCAAATGTAGCTGTAAGAAATGCACCTGTGTAACAGCTGGCATCTTGGCCTGGCCATGCTGAAGCAGCTATTTTTCCATTTAAAAGCAAAAGACTCATTTCTTCTGTAGAGCAGGGAAGCAGAAAGACATAACATGCACATAATAGAAACAAAGTCACGCTTAACATGTGCAATTCAGTCCTTTGGTGCACATCTTTTTGCTGGTAATACTTTGTCCACCTACCTAGAAAGCTCTTAAGACTATATAATGGCATGAGTATCAACAGTAGGGGTGAATTAAGATAATATGCTACTAACAGTCTGAAGATTCAACAGACAACAGTGCTCTCAATCTTCTTGCATGCCCTTTTTACCTTTAATCCAAAAATTTATGTACTAAACAGAAATGCGATACTCAAAGCCCTTTTGTAATGACTATCTTCAGCAAATACTTGATAAAACCATTCTATTCTAGATTCTTTTGGGACTGAGCTGCAAAGACAGGCAAAAGCAAATATCTGCTTCAGAATCTTTCAGGGGGAGAAACTAAAATAACATGTCTGGGGCCCAAGGGCTTTGTCTGCTATCCTGATGGACTTTGGCACTGCGGATCTCAGTGACAGCAGGCATTTGTTAGCATCCATCACTATATAAACTGAAAAAGTGCAAAGCAACCTCATTTTTAACAACGTGACAAGTGTTACATCCATAGTTCTTTCAGAATAATAGAAGTGTTCAAGGTTTTATCATTAATTAAAAGAAATAATATTTATTAGAAAATCAGAACATTTAAAAGAGAATTAAATTTGTTTACTCAACCGCACAGCTGGTGTGGTAGAAAAAGTAAGTATTTTTTTAAATACCAGTATATTGTTCACTATTAGAAAGTTATTTCTGAAAACATCCTTAAGATTATTTCTGCAAGGAGAAAAAAAGTGATAGGCAACATGATAAATGCCAGAATTTTTTTTCCTTCTGTCTCCCAAAAGCCTTTCTTTGCCTGAAGGTCCGACATGTCAGATATTCTACACTGTTTTTAGGCCGAGGCTTGGCACAGGTGTTGATGGCTAATCAGAATTCTGGTTTCTTGCATGTGGTATTTAAGCAGATGAAAGACAGGACCATCTCCAAAAGCTGTTAAGTAAATATGTGAAGAGCATTTTGGTAAGATCAACTCTTACCTTTCTATAGAAGTTTGAACACATTTTTACTTCATCTCTCTTGTACTTCTAGGATTGCTTCTGTAAGAGAGGAAAGTTAAAAATTAATATCCTTTGTTTCTAAAGTGATAAGAAACCAAACTTAATTAGCAGATCAAAGAAAGTAAATCTACCATCATTTGTTTTTTTCCATGTTTTATGGGGGAAGGTTCTTCGATTTCAGAAGAACAGCCAGTTATCCCAACTGCGTATCAAGCCGATATAAAAGAATCTCTCACAGCCTTGCAACTTATAAGGCATGCCAGTATCCTTACACCTATTTTTTAGATGGGGAACAAAGACAGTTAACAGGCACCTGTGATTGTAACAATTGGTACAAACTCAGAATTTCTAAACATTGTCCCTTGTGTCGTGTTCAAGGTTGCACAGTAGACCAGTAGCAGCCACAACTGCTACAGTCCAGATAGTCTAATTTCCCAGTTTGTGTTCCCTCCGCTAGATTATGATTTTAGCCTTGGGAATACACACAAATACTACTGTTTACTCAGTTATGCTTTTCAGATACCAAGCTTACAAACATTTTATTTAGTAAATAACTACCATTTGTTAGCATTCTATGCAGAACAGTACAAACCTGGTGGGATTAAATGTCAGAGGCATCTTAAACCAGGACTGAAGGGCTGCCGTAAGCATAAAGGAAGCCTCACTGTCAGTGATATTTACAGTTGGCATTTCCCACCAGTTTGTACAGCAATATGTGGAGGTGTCCTGCATTCTTGCTTTTTCTCAGCCTCACATTAATGCCATTCTGATTCAAGACAATACAATTATAGAGCAAAAAAAATTTGTGCAAGTCACATGAGATTTTTTTTTTTTAAGGTATAAGTATAATGCATGCAGGTATTTTCCTGTTCAAATGACAAAGCAGCAGTTATGGCAGTTCTCACAAGAAGTATCTTTTTTTTTTAAGCTCTAAATATATAAACAGGCTTTAAAGTCACATAGGCGATGCTGTATTGGTGAGAATGGCAAATAAGATTTGTGTATGTCAAAAACTAGAAAAATTGCATCAGAAATACAGATAGCCCTCAGACGGACTATTAAAAAGAGCAGAAAAGAAGCTTTCTTTTAATTGCTTAAGTGAGATACCCAAATTAATACAAGACCACATCTGTATAATTGAAAACCCTACCAGTTCAATAATATCTGCTCAAATAAAAAGGCAATAAATTATTCAAGTTCTTATGACATTTTAATCAGAAAAACTAATACATGCATTAATACATAGAAGTGACTTGGCCAATTACTTTAATTTTATTAAATTATTTTGTTTTGCATTAACTCTAAACTTGTACATTAATACCAAATACAGTTTCCCAGTAAGTCCATGAGAATCCACTCTGTGTATTCAAAAGCAGCTAAGAGTTAACTAACGAGATAACTGAAAAACTGTAACATTATAATTTAAATTCTTAGCCAAAGCCAGGACCACCAAAGTAAACTGGAATAGAGTATAAAAACAGTTTTCATAGACTGGCTGTAGCACACCAAGGTCTATACCAATTCCCAGATACTTTAAATTACACCTGTTCACAAGGGCCCAAAAAGAGCCATCACAGCTCATAGCATTGACAGCATGGGAAACTCCAGCTACTACTCCTCATACCTCTGGCATTTGTGCATTAGAAGCAGGAAGTGTAGAGAAGCACAAGATTACAACTGATAAGCTTTTCGAAACTGACTTGCCTGCTGATCACAGGCATGTTGGTCACACAGACCCTAAGTTTTGGGCAAACCTTGGATGTTACCTTAAAAAAACCTAGGTGATATTTGGCTCTAACATCTCAAACATTAGATTGTTGTTGAAGCCTGCAGTGGTTTATAACAGAGCAGTTTTGACACCATTTCAATTTACGATCCAATAAAACACATTAAGATTCTAGTGATTTCAGCGTTCCTCTTCCACTGGTGACAGTACTACTAGTTATCCAAGTCAATGTGCATCTACCCATTTACTGTATAGCACAGGGCAAGCCATTTTACATTTGAGTGCCTTTCCTGCAACCACATACAAGGATTACCTAGTATTTCCAAAATTCTCCTGGGAACTTAAGTTAATTTCTATTTAATAAAGATCTGGTACCTCCTGCAACTACAAAACTGCAAAGAGCAGAAAGCATGCACAACAAAGTATTCTGAGGATCTTCTTTCTGAAAAGAACAGCATGAAAGAAAACATTCCATTCCCGCACCAAATTCATGCATTGCTCATGTCCTGATTATTATAATTACTTAATCATTTTGAAAAATACTGTTGTGTTAGTTGAGACTTACTAACTTGTGGCAAGTGTCTGAGAGAAAGTGCAAAGCTATTTTAGGACATGAAGCACAAGTCATTTACTGTTCATTTTCAGTTCTTTCTTCAGTTTCCTTCCTCAGTTTCAATACAGACAGATTTTGATTTTGTTGGCATACTAGTCCTTTAACTACTAATATACAGAGACATAGAACTTCATGAAATACACAAGTTTTCCCAAGAGATAACTTAGTGTTAATGGAACTAAAACTTCTTTCCTATCACCACTGCTACTACTTTTTTTAAAATCAACAGTCCATTGCTAATACTTAGAAAAAAAGCACTGTGCTTAATTTGCTCATTTGCAGTACTGGCAAGCAGCACACTAGACACAGTTATCAGCTGTAAAAACCTTATTAAGCAGAAATAGGAATTAATTAGGGTTGCAACTCTAGAATCAGAGGTTCAACATCCTAAGGTTGCTTGAGGACTTTTAACAGGTTATTTACAGGTTATTATCAGGTTATTAATAACAGGTTATTAATAAAATGTCCTCAGGAAGTTAACTCAGTGGGGAATGTTTTATTTATCACTTATACTATATGACTAAATAGCATGATTGCAAGTCAGGTTAAAATTTTTTATTTATTAGAAGGCCTTAATTTTTGAGTCCAGATCTTACTGTTGCATAATGCATAGCAACTGTCTGCCCTGCCAACAGTGCAAGAACACAAAGGATTGCTGAAGCTTTTTATTTCTATTCTTGCATGTATAGTAGCAAGCTGTATTTTTAGAAGTGGTCTGTTAAAAAGATTTCTCATAGTACTAGCTATACAATTCTGAAGAAAAGGTAACAACTTTAAAGCTTCATGCTATTTTGAGATCATCCACTCTGGCACATTCTTCTTTTCTGTAGACTCAAGAAGAAAGCCTTAGCATACCAATAAAAAAAAAAAATGTATTGCGATGTCAAAGCAGGAGGGAAAACAAAAACGGTAATTTTCTCCCTCTTTCACCTTAAAGCTGTTTTGGCAAAGAAGAAATCTAACTAGAACCATAAACTGTGACCCTACCAACAGGCCAGAATGTGGTTTTGAAGATAAATGGAGCCTAAACATGACAGAATCACAATTTAACTGTGATTTTTCCTGTTGCAGAGCAAAGGAAGACCATCACAGGCCAACAGGCACCATGTTGATGCTACTGGACTAACTTCACTATACATGGGGAATGAAGGTAGCCCCATCTCTGCTGTTCACATTATAGGTAAAAACATATGAAAGAAAAATTTCCTCCCTCCTGACTACTCAGCACAGGTAGAGACGGCTATTACCTGATGAAGGTTACCTCACGCACTGCAGACTCCATTATGATGAAGGGGATTCTTATTTATTGGCACAAGAAGGACACATGCGCTGAAGCCACAATCCTGAGGAACACCACTGGGTGCCCACAGCCTCCTCAAGTGCCCCGCCAGTTAGGGCGGTCTCCTGCCTGGCTATACCAGGGAAAAAAGTATACCAATGGGTTAAAGCAAGCTGCTCCCGACAGGCAGCAGAGGGAGGAAACGCTGTCAGAAGACCGCGTCCCACTCGAACTGCAGTTCTCACCTCAGCGACCCGGCGCTACCGCCAGGGCAGCGCGCGCAGCACTACAGCTCTTTCCCGCTCTTTCTTTCCCGCTCTTTCTTTCCCGCTCTCACCGCGCGCTGGAGCTGGAGCTCACACCGCGCTCTCACTGCCGCCTAGCACGGGGTTGCTCAAGCTCGCGCTCAGCCTTTTCACCCGGCCTGTCGAGCGCTGATTGGCTGCCGCCCTCCCGCGCGGCTTTCCGCGGCGGAGGGGACGCTCGTGCTCGCTGAGGTGCTGTTTGTGCTCGCTGAGGTGGCGGGGGCCGGTTTTTCGCGCCTTTTCTCCTCACAGGATCGCCTCGGTAGTACGTCTGGGCGAGCGCAGCGGTATGGGGCAGCTTCTGGGGCAGGCGGTACTGAGGTCGGGGAATGGCCAGAGTGTGGGGAATTCTGAGGAGCTTCTCCGGTGCAGTCCCTGTTCGTGGGCAGTGCCTGAAGCATGTGGGGTGAGCCGCGGCTCCCCTGAGGGGAGGGAGGTACGTGCGGGACTGTGCTGTGAGGTAAAGCTGGGACCTAGAGGGGGTTGCCAGGCTGAGAGTGGATTTTGTTGGAAAGTGTCTGTAGCTTAGGTGGGTGCTGCCCTGACCCTCTTTCCCTGGTGTGTGGTATGAGAAGAGGAAATTCTGGCCCAGGAACTGGGCAGCGCCCTCTTGGGCTGTCTCCTGGGCTGTGGGCACCTAGCTTGAAGGAGGCTGGCAAGGTGCTGTGGCCCTGTGAGGCTATTCTAAAGAGAATAGAGTTTAAAAGAGTGAGCAGGTCTTTTGGAGGAAGAAAACTAGACCAGTCTGCCAGAAGCAAGATGGCTGTTCTTAGTGATGATGAGAAAAATTACTATTCCACTTCTTTTGCTTGTATTAAACTGTGTTTGTCTTGGGGTTTGAACTAACAGTGGGTTTTATTTAAGGCATATCCATCACAGCTGGAACCCACCATCATACTACACATCATATTTATCCTAGTTTTGGTTTTTGTAAGGTTATTTGGATTTGGTGTTGGAGTTGCATGCTAAAGATTAGCCTATATATATTTGACTTGAATGGCTTGACAGACCATAAAATAATGCAGGCCACACCATGTAAGAATTTTGCTCATATTGGAATAGACCTGTTCTTCTAGCACTATAAAAAGCCATAGACATTGGTAGATTATCTGTGATGTAAGCCACAGTTGCTATTTGTTGAAATTTGAGGAAGTCTATAAAGAGGAGCCAAATTTATCAGAACCAAACTGTGCTGGTGCATTGTACTGATGTGACAACCAGCTGAAAGATAGGAGTGCACACATAGCATCGTGCTTTCTACCCACTGGTGATGACTGTGTAGTCAGTAGGGAAGAAGTGTCCTGAGATTACAATGTCACATGGCCTGGGTTCAGCCTGTGGGCCAACAGCTGAACCATGCTAACTGAAATTAGGATTCATGACTTTGTTAATACCACCAAGGTTTTATGCATTTTGCTAGTTATTAAAAATAATTTTTAAGGCCCTGCATTATCTGGATGCTATGCCATTTAAAGACCACAGATGACAAATAGTGCTGTAACTGTGTGGTCTAGGACAGCTGTCAAGATGCTATTAAATTTAATAGAAACAGGGAGTATAAATCTGAATAGGATGCAGAACTGGCAGGGCTTGTGTACCTTTCTAGTTAATAAAACAGGTCTGGGGAACCTGTGATTTAAATAAAAAAAATTGGGCAGTCCCCAAAAGGAATGAAACCAGCAGTAGTCTTGACTGTAGTTTGATTTCTCCTTGCTCACATGATATTCTTGTTTCTGCCTTCCAAAATACTGAATGGCCCTTGTTGAAAGCAAGATAGTGTATCATGCAAATATACTGTCATTGTATAGATTGAGGACCTTAAAGATCACCTAGTTTCACCCCCCTGCTATGGGCAGGGACAGCTTCCGTGACCAGGTTGCTCAAAACCCCGTCCAGTCTGGCCTTGAACACTGCCAGGAATGTGCCATCCACAGCTTCTCTGGGCAACCTGTTCTAATGCCTTACTGCCCTCAGGGTGAAAAATTTCTTCCTAATATCTAATCTAAACAAAATATCTAATCTTTGGGGGCTGATGGAATCACCATCCCTGGAGGTGTTTAAAGAATGTGTAGATGCGGTGCTTAGGGACATGGTTTAGTGAATGACTTGGCAATCCTGGGTTAATGGTTAGATTTGATTTTAAAGGTCTTTTCCAACCTAAATTTTTCTATGAATCTAAATCTACCCTCTTTCAGTTTAAAACTGTTACCCCTCATCCTATCACCACCCTAATTTTTAGAAGACTGATTACCTTCTCTGCTCAGCCACAGTTACGCTTATCCCTGGAAATCTATGATGTGTTCTCCTGACAGAAGAAACGAAACATATCTCATCTCATTCATAATAACATAAGGAAAATTGATTTTCTCTCAGCCTATTTTTTAGTAGTGTAGTTTCTGACTGAGATAGACCTTGCATCGTAGAGGAAAAAGATCAGAATTTAACTTCTCAAAGAGTAGCAGAGCTTTTGACTTCCTTAAACTGAACTATTTAACTATTGAAATGAACTACTTTGCTGATAAGTTTTCTTGGCAAAAATGGAAGCACACATATTTGAAAAAGAACAAATCCTCCACAGTTATCTGGATTGTTCACACTGCTTTTGTTTTGGGGGAGAGGTTTGAAGTATTTTTTCTGTTCTCGGGCAGTGACTTTCAAGAGGAGACTTCTGAGGCATAATTAAAGGTAATAGCTTCAAATTCACTGAAACTCAGAGGTGTTTGTTACACACTCTTAGTAAACCATAATTGAATATGCAGTTAAGATTTTAGTCAATTTGTCTGAAAATATTTCAGTTCATTGACTTTATAAAATCTTCTGGGTTCATCATTACTTTACATTTGCTGCATACCTTCCCTCATTCCTTTCATTTTCCAGTTAATGCCAAAGACTATTTTCATGAGAAGCGTTGTTGCTTAAGTCATACAAACTTCATCTTATTTTACTGGCATACATTTTGATCCCAATGAAAAGCATCATGTTGAAAACATTTGGGTTATTTAAATATTAAATTTAGCAGTAATACTTATATGAGTAAATAATTTCACAATTGCTTTTGTCCCAGAAGATAGAGATGAAATGAGATTTGAAGCTTAATATGTTACTTTTTCCTGTGAATATAAATTTCAGAGAAGAACACTGCTTTTTCATTCTTTTCCTTTAAAAGTATAGTTAAAATGGTGACATTTTTTAAAGGGAATCTATCAAGGCATAATTTATGAATTGTTAATGTGACAATATAAAAAAGTAAAATCCATATTCCTTTGTGTTGGTAATCTTTGTTTTCCTGTAAGACCAAAGTTCAGCCTCTTTAAATCTCACTACAGTTTTGCATTCAGATAGGCAAAGAAACAGCATTATTTTCTGACATTTAATTTTTTTGCTTATAATTAACTAAGAATTATAATATATTTTTATATACATCTATATAAACAGTTATAGTTTGGCTTTCATTAATATTCTTGCTTACATGCCTGTGTCTTTTTCCTTCTAAACTTTAAGAATTGCTTGGCATGTCCTGGGCTTAATAAACCGTGTAGGTTCTTCAAGTGAAAAAATACTACATATTTGAACGAAGTAATGATGGTCTTTGTGGTGATGCACATTATCAGTATTCTAAAAAAGTGAAAGTAGCATTGAAAGACGGTTGGACTTACTGTTCATGTACAGCTTGCACAAATCTACTCCTTCAGCCTGGTTCACTGTTATATCCACATGGAACTGGAATTAGTGTTGTTCTTGGTATACATGCAGGGATGTAGGTTTGAAAGCATTGGAGTTAAGGGTGGTGGAATTCAAGCTTAATTTTTTTGAAGTTCACATAGTTGACATAGATTATGCTCTGATTGGTCCAAGCAATGCAGATGGCAAATTACATGGAGCTTATTCTGATTATAGTTAAACTAGCATCAGTGTGCCCTTTTAGCATTCAGTGAAGGGTCCTTCCCAGGCTTTTGTTACTTTGTCGTGATGGGGTGTCATTGAAATGCCTTATTCATGTTAAATCAAATGAAAAGTATTCAGTATTTAACTGTTGTTGCTGTTTTGTTACCTGAAGCATTTGCCTGGAAAAAAACCAAACAAAAACCCACTGGTATATCCCATAAGACTTCCTACCATTATCAGCTTGACAGTAGTGTAGTGTTTCAATTTAAATTAGTGGATCATGATGGCTGCTATTAAAACTTCTGCTTTTCCTGAAAACTGTATTTCAGTTCCTTTTTTTGTGAGATGATGAAGGAGCTGGTCTTGAAGGTGAATTGGGTTACTGTGTGTGGTTAGGATTAAAGTTCTATTTTTTCATTTTCATTCTTTGTAAAATGTGGTTTTGTTAGTTTTTTATCATTTAATGTAATGGATTGAAGTTGCGAGAAGTTGCCTAATAATTCTGCAGCTAAGAACTCATGTTTCAAAGGCAAAATAATTTAACTGAGTTAAATAAACCTTGCAAAACCAGGATATCTTTATTCCTCACCAAGGTCATTCCTTGAAGTCTTCACTTGGCACAAAGCAACAGCAAGTGAACAAGTGATTGTGATACCCTTTTCTAATTCTGATTGCTGCTAGGGAACTGTCCCAAGGCCTTCAGCAGTGATTTTTCCCAGCATTTAGGTCTACTTAATTAACTGTGCTCTGTGTCTGTTTGAGCTCACTTTAGACTTCCCTAAAGAGATTTCATTATGTGCCTTGTGTTTCTGGCAAACTTCCATTATACCTTCTTTGGGTTTGATTAAGATGAAAAGCAACAACAGGCTAAGCAACTGGGCAGAAATTAATCTGAAATTTGTATTGTGATTCATGCTTATTGTTGAACAGAAATATTCCCAGTTCTTCCATTTGCTGTATTCTCATTTAAAATAATGTGAAATTATATTTCATTTAAATATATCTCATTTAAAATAATGTGAATGTATAGAAGCAGTTAACTAGGAAGATGATTCTGAAAAAAAATCTATATCACAAAACTTGATTTATGCAGTAGCCTAAATAGCACTTTCATCCTCATTGAATCTGGTCTGATTTGATTTGTAGGATTCAGTGAAGGACACCCTCAAATCTAATCAGAATGAATTGCACTGGAAGTGTTTGAGCTGTAGTTTGACTGTTACACAAGCCTTTGTGCAAAAACTAGAGCTTTCTGTGTTGTTTTCTCAATAGCTAGCTCTGTGGGGACAGTGCTGTGCTAACAACATGTCTGTGTTGCTTCCAGAGCTGAGCTAGTCCTGGAAACTTCATAGCCGTGGTTACTAGGTATTCAAGTCTGAGCTAGCTCACTCCTCATGCAAGCACACTGAACAATCATCATACCTGGTGCTAATAATCTGTAATCTAAATAAATTGCCTGCAGATATTGCTTGTGAAGGGTAATAGCTCTAGTGGCTGATGCTTCTCATTTAACCAGATCTTGCAGTCTCGAGCCTTCCATGAAATTAATGGAAATTTTATCTGAATGAACTTGAGTGTGCTCTAGATAGCACAGAGATGGTGAATTACTAACCACTGGGTAAGTTTAGATAGCCACATCAGTAGCTAGACTGAAAATGTCACCCTTGCCTGCAGTTTCCTAGAATCAGACTGCAGAGCACAGAAGTGAAAAAAATAACCTGTTGTTTCCCTTTGCCCCGCACCCCAGGCCTACCAGTCCTCATGTGTTCAGCATTGAACACCATATGAATTGCTGTTCAAGCTACATATGCAGCCGAAGACATCTGCATACTTGCAGTGCTGTACAGCTAGGACCCAACAATTTCATAGCTAGCACAAGATTTATTATGAAATTGTGCTCTACTTGCAAACATTCTTCACACCCCACACCAGCGTGCTTGACCCCCAGTTTCAGATAGAGAAATGACATTTTATCCTTAAGCATATTCTGCATTGTGAGTCCTGCTTTCAGTCACAAAAGTAAGCAAGCATTTTAGTTATACCTACCAAAATTAACAGTCACTCCAGGAGAATCAAAGGAGTTTAGTTAGAATCAAATCAACTGTGTGAACTGTATGTCCTCTACAGTGTAATTAATTATATTGCTTGCTCTGTTACGTTGAGACAAAGAAGACCTATTGCTTTTTCTCTGTGTAACAGGACAGAATAACAGCACCAATGTCGTGTACCTGTTCTGCCTAATAGTGTAGCTTAGGAAGTATTTCTCCCCACTGGAGTGTGAAACAGAGCAATTAACAGCTAATATTTTCTTTTACACTGAGAAAATAACTTAAAATTTTCTTTTAGCTTTCTAGCCCAATTAATGATTTAGATTGTACTTGTGTTATGTCTTAGGCTAAAGAACATAAATTTTCACAAGTTCAGTGGTCCATCTTCCTATTGCTGAAATGGTAATAAACCCAAAAAGCCCACAACATTTTGTGTAAGTTAGGAAGTGGGAGATAGTATCCCTAGTCCACATAAGCTAGACTCACCCATCAGGTAGACTTTATCACTAACAAATTAGTTGTTTATTCTGCTTTCAAAAGATGATTTAGAAAGCTCAATTCAATTAGTAAAGTTATCCTCAAATCATCTCCGCTTTCTTTAGAAACAGCCCCCAGGGAAATAATATTGAGTTGGATTTTTTTTTTCTACCAGTAGCAAATGACTTCACTAACTCTTCAGTAAAAATCTACTGGCTCTTGTTGACCTGCTAGTGCCTTTAATTTTTAGTGAATATCTTAAGCATGTGAAGCTGGTGGAACATCATACAGAAAGACAGAAGAATTGATTTGGAACAGACCTTTTTCTGGGGAAGTATTTTCAGATAGTAATTATAACTAAATTTGCACAAGCTTTTCTGCTGTAATTGTTTCATACAATTAAGGAAACTATCTTGATTTACAAATGTGATAGTCCTGCTTATAATGCAGCTAAAAGCTTTTTAGAGCTTGATTGAGTTCTCCAAATATAAAAAAAAACAAACCCCAAACTCCAGGTGAAAAACATTGCTTCATCTTTTACCTAAATTTTGCATACTTTAAGCAAACTTCAATTAAAAAAGATAATTTAAGTAGTACTTACTGAAACCATTGGCACAATGTGTTAAGCTTTTCTTTCATGAGCTACCCTAGGGATAGTCTCTGACCTGTCACTTGGAGAGAGAGACTTATTGCTCACTTGTTAAAGAAAAGGTCTTCATCACCACTGTCGTAATTTTTGCCTGTACAGTTCTTGAGACTACTGCTGTTTCACACATGTGATGTAACACACAGTCTGGCACACTACTTACTATTTTCTCCACTTCTTACACAGGTCTATTACCTAGAAGCAATGTGAACACTTGGATTTTAGTAGCAGACACTTCCATTTCCAGTTGAAGGATACTGATTATCACATGTAATTCTCTCTTAGATTACTCCAGATTTCCAGAGATGCCTCTCACTTGTCATAATATAGAAATTGGAAGAGCAGAAGGTGGAAAGAGATGTTAATCTTAAAAACTGTGAGTTACAAATAATAATGTGTGTAAGTAATACATGCACAAGCTGCTATGATTTAGTATAGATAAAATAAAACATGATATTTGGATTATGGTATTAAACCTGCACTTAGAAGAGAGAATAACCACAAATTTCCAGTGGTGTTTCACAATATATTCTCCTTTTAAATGGTTGGTAGTGTTTAGGGAGAAAACAGATACAAACTGAAGCAAAGAAAATCTCGGCGTAGATAATGAAACTGATGTCAGAGTAAACCAGCATGGTGAGGGATTATGTGTAAAGGTAGCAGAAAGCATTTGAATCTGTATTGGGTAAAATGGTCATCTTTTCTGATTTGGTTTAGCAGTGAC
>JAVJGJ010000001.1:83422341-83452936 GCA_035590215.1 Microhierax caerulescens | reverse complement strand
TTTCCTGAGCAAAGAGGCAAATTCAAACCTGAGTGCAATGAAGCCGTTCAATCCAGGTACAATGTCAAAAGGCAGACAATGTACTTTGCATACCCAAATCCTGTTTTAGAAAAATCTGTGCTCCCATGGTACCCTCTCATTTCTCCAGTCCTCAGAAATACTTCTTTTTAGAGATTTCAAAAGCCAGAACAAATATAAAGGCCATATAGGATATATTTCATCAACTGTGAAGTTATGCAAAGCTGCTAAGAATGTGCTTAGGCTGAAGTAAGGGGTAATCCTGTCCTATGGGATTATTCATTCTTTCGATCTAAACACACTCAATACTTTCTTGCATTGGTTCTTGTACTGGCAAATATTTAATGTGTTTGTATTAACCAGGCAGCATATGAAAGAATGAAGGCAGCCTTCTTCCTAAACTTTACGCACAATCTTGTGGACACATAGGGTTTTCTAATGTTCATTTGAAGCTTGGGGCAAAACTTTGGTCCTAACTCCCCATTAAGTCCACAAACTCATTTTTGCACTTTGAGAGAAAAATAAAAATAAACAAACAGGAGAACTGTAACAGGAAAGAAGAAATAGGAAGCAGTTTGAAATGCTATTTTGACAACATTTTCTGTATTCTATATATCATATACAGATCTTAAAGCTTTACTTAGAGGTTCACGGCTTTCTCCTGTGGATGTTTCTCTGGGAAAAAAAGGCTGACATGTCATTACAAAAAGACAGATAATGGTTGCCAACAATACAGTTGTCATTGTGTCTCACAGGTAACATGTAAATATTTTCTAGGATATTTGCATTTTCTCATGATGTGTAGCATAAATGAAACAATTTCTAACTCAGTCCTGAGCAATAATAATAATGAATTATATTTAACAGATGCATTGCATGATTACAGCTGTATTAACAAACCAGGGTGCAAAAGCACTGCAACAAAACCCCTAAAACCCCTCTCCATTTATCACTTCGCTCGGAGTTGTCTTTCACATTAATATGAAATATATACCTAGCATTCTAGAATCCAAAATATTCTCAGCTAACCTGTTGCCAACTTTATTTTCTTGTTGAAAAGTGATTTATTGTTAGTGTGAGAGAAGTCCAATACTTGGAACTCAGTCTGTAATTTGGCATGAATATAAGCATACTTTGGAAGATCATTTAACCTTTCTGTTACCCATGATCTAACCAAGGCAGTTAATATGCAGCTCTCAGACTCCTGGCAGCTGAACTTTTAGTAAAGAAACATACCTTTTTTTCAAGCTATCTTGATCATCATGTTCATATTTCCTTATCGTTTTTCCCTGTAAATATTTAATTTCAGCTAACAGTTCACTAAACCTGATACTGCCTTTTTGAAGGACATATTCAATTCAATGTCAAATTAGGTTCCCCTTTTTTCAGTGTTTTTCTAGGTTGTTGCCTAATGAGTAGAAGTTGACAGAGGATTCTATTAGTATAATCTTTAATTAGGAGGAGTTGCATTTTTTGTATGTCTTTGGGTTTAGTGCTGCATTTGTTAATACAAAATTTTGAGTACCTTTAATTACAATAGAAATTATATCAAAACTAGAACTACAGAGTTCTCTGGCACCTGATGTTATAAAGAAGAGGTCAGTAAACTGTTGCAGTGCATAAACATGAGACTTAGTTGTGAGGCAGTGTGAGACAAGAACTAAGTGTGTGAGTGTCATGTTCAAAAGATTAGTCCCATCTTTGGCAAGGCAGTAGATATGGGAGAAAATAGATGTATATTGAGAAATGACTTATAGCAATGAAAAATAAGGTAAAAATGTTCAGTGGCAGTCTTTAAACAAGAGCAGTACTTACTAGCAAGTGATCATGCTAGGTTGTGCTTTTCTGCTTCTGCAGAGACAAAGTGGATAGTCTCTTCATGCCTAGAGTGAACAGAAAAAGATAAAACTGAAGCAAATTGCAGAAAAGAGACTTAAATGTCTTGTTCTGGTGACTAACATGGTGGTAGAATTAATTGTCCAGGGAGGCCATATGACACTACACATAGTGTCCAGCATTAGACCACAAGAAGAGGTTGGACACATGTCTGGTATGAATGACCTGTATATTTTATCCTGAAGAAGGTAGATGTATTTCCCAATTTCTTTTATCTTTGTAATTTTAATATACAGAAAAATCCTTGAAATTAAGTGATAAAAGTTGTTGGAAAAGTGTTTATCCAATGCATGCGTTGAATTAATTGGGAAAATAACAGGAGGAAAAATGCTATTTTTTGTTTTACTTTTTATTTTGTAACCAGCTACCATCTCTCCACACTAATCTAGAACTCTGTAAAACAAAGTATTAGCATATTTATTTTCCAAGTAAAAATTTCCCCATAGGCTTCCTTAAAAATTCAGCAACCTCAAACTGCTAAAGCCTTCCCTTTTAGTTTGTACAATAACCATCTGAAGCCATGTACTCAAAGAATTGCAAAGGCAAATAATATGAAGCCATATGTTTACTATAGTGCAGGCTTCAACATTAGGAGAGAAAAGCAGGGTTAGCTAGTAAAGTTTAGCAGTTCACTGTATATTGGCATCTGTGGGGTTGTTTTTTTTTGCAAATGAGTGAGTATAAGTAGAGCGATGGACGGCAAAGGCAACACTTCTCTGATTTAAGAAAGTGTTTGACAAAGGGTGCTCAGATTTTATTTGGCAGTAGGAGTACAAGTAGTGCTATCTAGTTACCTTAACAGATCCTGTGATACTAGAACCTCAACCAAGCTCTAAAAATTACTTAATGTGAATAAAATATTTTTTTTCCTTATTTAATGGGTGA
Source organism: Microhierax caerulescens (assembly GCA_035590215.1). Lineage (NCBI taxonomy): Eukaryota > Metazoa > Chordata > Aves > Falconiformes > Falconidae > Microhierax > Microhierax caerulescens. Next base: position 83,450,137 of record JAVJGJ010000001.1, on the reverse strand, counting down.
ACTATCTTAAAATAGTGCCATGCAAATAAACCCCTCTAGTTCAACAGCAAAATGCTCAAGTTGTCACTGTGTCCCTGCGTATGAGACATGACTGAATCAGTTCTGCTGTATTCAACCACAGTAATAAAATTGTAAGACCTGGGGATTTCAGTTACCCCCTGAAATGAAAGAAGGGCACCCCAGCATATGCAGAAATGTTCACTGTGGTAGTACACTCCAGACGCCTGTACGAAGGTCTAATTTTGGCTGTTGTCCTGAAATACCGTCCTAAATTTCTGCAGGATATGTGAAATTCTAGTTCAAGTACCTAGTGTGTTATGTAAAGTAAAAGAAAGGGAAGGCTATATTAGTGGTATTTGGCAGTGAAACTGATTAGCACCAGTTGAGAGACTGGTCCATGCACAAAGAAAATAGATGAGAAAATAATAAGGTTACACTATTCCTGCAAGGAATGTGTCATTGAGCATGACCTAGTATGGGTCATAGGTTTTTGGCTACATGAATCTTTTGTAGAAAGTAAGTCATGGGTACTAACTCTTTATTGTTGCTTATCAGAACATCTAAATTTGTGAAAAGAACTGATTTGATTATTGATGAAATAATTGTTTTGTAAGAGTGAGGGTAAATGAATTATTAATAGTTACATCATCACAACATTAATATTTAAATAGTAAACACAACTTCAAATGCATGTTTTCCTAAGCTCAGTGAAAAATTATTGCTAGAGGTGCACCAAATTAAAGCACTGTGGAGAACTGCCCTGTCAGACAATTCTGTAAATAAATAATGGAGATGGTGCCATCAAATCCTTGAGCTTCTTCAATCCCTAAAACTTTGTATGCTGCCAGTCCCATGCAACCATGTTTTGTAGGTAGGACCTACAAAACCTGTGATGTAGGACCTATATGAGGGAAATAACCTTGATATTCTTTGGAAGGGAAAAAGGAGACTTTTTTTTTTTTCCAAGGGATGGTGGAAACTGCAGCATTTTCCCTGAAATAGTTTGAAGCGTAGGAGACATAAGATAAATTTGCATTATGCAACAGAAGATTCTGTGGAATCTCCTTAGGCAGTGCCAGCCTGTGCAGGCTTGAGCTCTTCTACTTGTATTATGAAGTGCCTGGAAGGGATGTAAGCTCAGGTCTGAAAGCCGTGTAGTTAGCACCGTGCTGCGACTGAACTGCTGCAACTCTTCATATTCCCCATTCTGGTGCTTTGTTGGATGCCGCTTGTTCAGTTGTCTGTGGACCATGTTTAGTGTGACAAAGACGTGCTCACAGAGATTCAGTTTTTAAACACAGATTCAGGAGTAGATAGTAGCTGCTTTAATAGAGCCTTCCAGTGCTGTAGGAAACAAGTACACAAAATACAGTGCTTCGCAAAAATCACAATCATTTGTATGCTGTTCTGTCAGGCATAACCATTTCTTTCCTTCTGTGTATAACACCCAATTCGACAGGCTCTTGATACATTAACTGTAGATGCTATAGTAATCAAAGATACTGCCTGAGCAATATTTCTGATTAGTCTCTTAGTGAATATTTTGAGACCAAGATTACAGAACACATTTTTTTCTTTACAACAGTCCAGCAAGCACAGACAGATCAGCTGAACAAAGAGGCAGCAAATTGTTGTCAGCAACTCTGGCTTAAAAGATTTAAGCCTGGAGATCTGATTTGTGAATAGTGAAGCCAAGGCCAGCTATTCTTATTTTTTTCAGTAAGCATTTCTGGTCAGATCTTAGTCAACAAGTCAGTTCAGTTCAAGTTTAGACCTGTCTTGCTTCCATAGTTTCCCTGACTTCTACTCAACTTGTGGGAATTTGGATAACAGCCTATGAGAAAATACTTTTCTCTCCACTGCATAAAGGCATCGTAAATTACACTGCCTCAATCTTCGTTAATACACAGTAAGACAATTTATATAACACTTTGTTCATTAGCATGTAAGTTGCCATCAATATACTACATTCCCAGAGCAAAAATAAACCAGTGTGAGGAAAGGAACAGCTACCACAAAATGCCAAGTATTTTTACATCTATAGCTGCTTAAGTGAGTTACAACTCAAACTGTTACATTTTGCTTCATTATGCAGAAATGCTGTGGTGATCATTTCCTCACCACTGTCATTTCTTAGCTTGAAACCACCTCAGAAGACACATTTGAAATGAGGTGCAGAACAGTGTTCATTGTTTGCTAGTCAATATGTCTTGCGTATGAAGTGAGGTGTACAGGAAGGGGCATTAGCTTGCAAAGTCACTGCAGCCAGGCTTGATAGACCTTTTAGCGAGGATATCCAGTGCCACACAACCTGGGCTCCATTTGGGGCATAAATTCTAAGTTCAGATCAGAATCAGGGACATTGGAACTTTCAATGTTGCCTCAAATCACCTGTGGTCTGTTCCAGCTTTTGTGACATTCCAGTGAAGCCAGTCACAGTGGAATTTCTCTAGGTGTGATGACGGGAACTTACTTATATTGGACCTTCAGAAATAAGAGATATGAACAGTAAGAGCCTACTACTGGAAATACATTATTTACCTGCAAAAATCCCATGCCTCCTGCCCCCCACCCCGAAAAGATTTGTAAATTGCATAGCACATAGGACGAAATAACTTGATATGAAGTTGTAAGATGCAGTCAACAGCAGTAAACTGTAGTACAGAAGACTGATTTTTTAGCAGTTGTTTTTCAAATCCTTGTTCTGTTTCAAATAATATTCCAGCCATGTGTCTGTGAATGCAGTTAAGCCTACTTGCCTTTCTGATGATGGGAGGGTCTGATAAATTTAGTGGGCAACATTCTCAGCAAGCTGTTTCTTCTATCGTATGGTGGACAGTATGATGCATTTTTTTTTAACATCTGAGAATGAACTCTGAATTTCTGTTTCAGTGGTAGGATATCATCTGACCACAGTGAAAATTCATGTATGGTATGACAAGTTTTTCACTGATAACGATGCTGTCTTAAATTAGAGAACACATTTCAGAATCTTACACATTTATTACATTTCTTGATCCCTCAAAATAATTGAAACTTGGTTTTCTGAAGCTGTACATTGAAGGAAAGTACCCCACCAATACATTTAATCCAAGGTGAGTCAGTAGAAATATATTCAGTTGTTATTCTTCTGCCTAAACATTCATCATGATGCAGAGTCTTTGACACATGTAGGAGTCTAATACTGTCCTTTAGTACCTGCATTCTGGATTCTTTGAAATTTCAGGATAGTCATTCTTCAGATTCTCAAGGGACTATATTTAGATATTAAAATCTGTTAATATCCATTCTATGGAATTAATTTTGTATATTTATGACTGTATTTGTTAATGTTCTCAGAGTTCGATTACCTTGGGAATTTCCCAGTTTTTTGCCATGTGGTACCACACATGAATGAACAGTAGTGCCCAGTCACTTGGAACTGGTATGAAGCACTAAGGTAGTGGTAGATTCTTGCAATTAAAATAATACCACTAATTAGTTTCCTTAGGAGCTGAAAGTTACGTTATCTGTAAACACTGATGTGTGAGATCTCCTGCTAAAGTATTAAATGTTGAGGAAAAACAAATTAAAATCATTCTTAATCTAAATGCTATTGAATTTAGTCAAATAAAATTCAAATATAAAATGCTTTAAATTAAGTGTCATTAAATTTGGTATATTAAGGAAGTCAGATCTTAGGCATTGTGTTCAGGAAAGACCTGTAAAGTTTTTATCTAGTACTTAAGTTTCTTAAGCTTGTCAAGAACATTTCAGATTCCAATTTGCATCTTTATATAAAATGATCAGTTACCTGTCCTCCATGGATACCTGTTTGTACTGGGATTAAATACTTGAATAAGGTGTGTGTACATGGTAAATCGATGGAAGCTTAGACACAGCTATATTATCATGTTTCCACACCAAATAAACCTTACTATTTATACAGAAGATTGTTTCCCTATTGCATCCTAATGATCTACCTCCTGTCTCTACTAGTGTGTATGATCTTTATGTATAATTAAGCTACTGACATCCTGGAAGATTTGTTGATAGGGTTACTTTATGGAAGATAACACAACCTTCTATTTAGTAGAGTCAGTTTAAAGTAATTATAACATTCATCTCCATGCAGCTTTGATTCATCTGGACTACGCTTTCAGTTGTATGTTATCAGTAACACACAAATAATAATCTACTACTTATTTTTGAATGGCCACAACATTTTTGTTGGGATCACAAGTGTAATAAGCACGCCATAAGTATATCTGTATCACCGGCCTGAATGAACAAAGCAGTCCACACTGTAAGAGTCTTTTAAAGGTGGGTACATAAGTGTTATCACTGCTTTTTGCAAAGCAGGCAAAAGCCTTTGTCCTTGCCGCCTTGCAGTACACCTGCTCTTTGCCTGCACAAACTTCTCTGACCCTGAACGGTACAATGGATTTCATAATCAATCTCAGAGAAGACACTTCTGTGTTTTTAGTTTTCTATTAAGTAGAACTTGTCCACTATTGCTTTAAGCAATATCAGTAGTAAATATTTAGTAAACTTCCATGAAGATAACTACTTATCAGAAAAGAAGATTATATCCCTTTGCAGCAGTATTAAATCCTTATTTTTTCAGCCTACAGATCAGCTCTGAAACTATCACTAATTGCAGTCAAAAAAACCCCTAACAACTACCCCATTAAGCTTGGAAAGCACCATGGTAAATGTTATTTCTCCAGAGAGCAGTGCTCAATTTTTCTGCCATGGGAAGAAATAAGTTAGTGATCATATCCTACTCAAATGTAGCTGCTGCAATGTATAATCTCAAGCATTCATACATGCAGACCAGATCAATTTTAGATGAATAATAAATGTTTTGACACAGCCAGATAGACAGAAATCTGAAAAAGCAGAGAATAAGAAGTCCCTTCTTTGGATGGATAGTATCCCCAGATTGATTAGGAAATTTAATTTGCTAAAGAAATAGAACACTGTTGTTTGCTTAAAAGTTAAAAATATGATCTGGGAAAGCTGGAATACCTGTGTATTGCATTACTGGTGTAGGTTTCTTAGAGCGTGTTTGTAGTGTTCTTGTCATAGATAAATATATTGCATCTAAATGAAGAACACTAACCCCTTGCAGAAAAAAGTTTCAAATAATCAAACAAGACCCAAAATCCAGTGTACTTTGAGCATGTTATTTACCAGTCTGTGCAAACTCAGATCTGTTTGGTCTAAACTGTTCCCATCTGGTTTAGCAGAGACATCAGCTCCTCTCTAGATTGTGAGGGTTTCAACTGATTGCTGTCTTTTGTGCTAATAAGCACAGAACTCATTCTGCCTAATGAATTGATGGAACTCTGTAACATGGACATCTGGGGAAGCACGGGGTGTCTTGTTAACAGTCTTGCTATCTCCACATGTAGGAGTTCAATGAATCCTTGATGGTGTGACAGTTTCTGTGATAGCAATTAATTAGCAGGCTTGATCTAAAGCACTGTTGCTCTGATGTGGTGTCTTCCTGGGAATGTTTCTTAGAAAATGAGACAAAAGACATGATCAGCCATTTTTTGCTCTTTCACTGTATCTGTGAAACTGAAAAGGAAAAAAAATAAAGTTGGGCAAACATTGGCTGTTAGGTAATGACGTGAAGCATTTTATTTCATTCTCTGAAACCCTCTGGCAAGTTTTCTTTCCTTCCTTCTTTGTTAAGCAGTATTATGTTTAGGGAAATAGAAAAAGCCTTACTTGTCTTATCTTTTCTTCTATTGCAAAGACATATAAAATAAGCATGATCCATCATAATCATTCTTTTATAAGTCTATGAGGAAAATGGAGGTGAATTACATCAAAAAATCTGAGAGGCATGCCAAATTAAATGAAAAAAAATTGCTTTTTAAAAAAATCTCATGGGAAAATAGTCTGTTGAAACACTTGTTAATGTTTGATTCTGATGACAGGGGAGTAAGTTGTTTAGAAGGCTGGAGAGACCTGATGGTGAAAGACAGATAAGAAATTGTAGAGGGTAAATTGCAAGGATGCTGGAGGTATTTCTGTCACTAAAATTGACCTTTAGCATGATTTTAAATGTTTTAACTTGTATGTCAGATGAAAAATATGTTAGTATATGTGATGTAGTTTTAATGCCTAGGCAAACACTAGAAATTAACATAATTGACTGCTAAGTTTGTAAAATAGCATGTATACAAAATAGACAGAAAAATATTTCTAAATTTGGATGCATGATAACTTCAACAGGTATGGCATTCGTTGGGACTATTGCACTTGTGCAAATGACCTTGGAGATACTAAATTCTGCATTCTTGAGTCTATTTCATGAGCTATGGGTATAGCCTGAGGCCTACCAAGCACAACACTGTATTTTTTTTGCACCTAAGAAATGCATAGAAAAATACAGCCAAGCCCGGTCAGCCACCTGTATACATTAATTTTATCTTCATAATGTGATCATGAGATATAGATGCACTGTATCCTATTTCACTGATGGGAAGGTTAAGCATCAAATAGTTTAAATGTCTTCTCCATCAGGAGCTTTATCTTCTTCACTGTTTGTGTGCAACTATCATATAGTGAGCAATTGCTGTGGAGGAGGGGAAAATGCAGATTAACTTCTCCGTAGACATCATGAACATATCCTTGTTTTGTTTATCTGTGAAGCTCTGTGAGGACATAGATGCTATGCAGATTAATTTCCTATCTGTCATTATTTCATCTAGTTTCTGGTGGAACAGTAAATGTGGATGGTTCAATGATTGCATTGCTATGAAAAGTTAAAAGTCAAGATGACTGTGATTGATACTGGCAGATGACATTGCCAGATGTTTAAATTCTTTGTTTTATTATATTATCTATGCATACTAGGCATGGACCATGACTTCCATTAACTAGATACTCTTAAAAAAAAAGAAAAAGGCAAATATGATGCATGTTGCCCCTTTACCCTCTGGTTATGTAGTTTAAGGTAGTTTATCCCTTTATTTATCCCTAAATATTTCTGTGATGATTTGTTTACATCCTGAGAAAATTTTGCAGGAAGCCTGGGCTGGAAAACAAACTCAGACTTAAAAGGTAGTATCTATGTTACGGTCCTGATTACCAAATAGGATGTAAATCTTTGGTACAGGTATTAGAGTCCTAAATGAAAAAAAAATGTCACAGGAAACAAAGAAGACACAGAAGTAGAGTTCAGTAGGAAAGAATATTTAAATATATATGAAAATAAAAATGCTGAATGGGCAGAAGAAATGCATTCAAGGTCAGCATGTGGCTGGCTACCTGGGCAACTGAGAGATGCCACCTTAATGAGACACGTGGCCAGCTGCTTGGTGTAAATCAGTATAGCTCCACTAAGATCTGTGTGGGTTGACTGATTTAAACCAGATGGCATCCAGGCCTGCTGTCATTAGAGGCAAATAAAAGCCACTTTCAAATTTGGCACTGGAAGCCTCTAGAATTTAGCAAAGTCCTGAATACACAAATGGGTGAAGCTCCAAGTAGTGCCACTGCTCAGATTATGACTATTCAGTAACAATAGTGTAAGTGTATCATTTAACAATGATTTCTTGTTACCTTTGAAGTTTTCTATACCACTTATTGTTTCCAAGGCAGCTTTCTAGTATTCAGGTGCTTATAATGCTCTTTGAAATTTATTTTGGAGTTGGTATTTTCAAAGTGACTTCTTCTGTCTTACATGAGCATGTAAGAAAATTGTTTAGGAGTTGGCGAAGTATACTTGAGGTACTGAGATAAAATTAGCAAACTAATTTTTACACTTGGATTTTAGTAATTTCCATATTGTTTGGAGGTTTATGATAAATATTTTTATTCTAAAATTTTTTTCATGTTAAGTCTAGGGTGCGCTGGGAGAGTGGCAATGTGGGATGTTAAGAGTTAGCAAAAGATAGGTAACATATGCTCTCCACCAAAAATGTTGTGGGAAACATTGAAATTGCAGCTTTAAAATGGGTCACAGTGTAAATGGGAAGTGATGTTTCTGTAACTGCAGACTGGCCATTTGTATGTGACTAAATAAACAGATGAAGTCACAAGCTACTTTCCAGACAGTAAGGCTGTCTTATTAAATTATTATTTAAATACTTTACAGTTCATCATGTTAACTAAAACTAGTTTCGGATGTTCCCAACACACTTGTTCAGACTTCTCTTTTGGGCAAGACATTCTATTTGGTGTGCCGCTGTGAGAGGAAGAATTTTTCTTTGCTTCTCCCCTTCTTTTTAATGAAATGATTTATCAAGTTGCATGAGTAAAATTCCGTTTTCTTCAGCTCTCCTAGACGTTATGGCAAGGATAATGACTAATAACAGCACTACTGAACTGTAAAAACTGACCAAAATGTTGTCTTGAAATTTAATTGACAACAAAGTTGTGAACTCTGTACACCATGGCAGAGAAAGCCAGTGGGCTCAGTTTAGGCAAAAATACTAGTGTATTGAGGCACTAGAATGTTAAGAATTTTGGTATTTTACATGTGCTTGAGTTGACTTAAGTGCATCTATATAATGCCAAATTATTCTGTATAATAGATGATAATGTCACTTTTTGCAAATTTAATTCTCTGAAATGTGAACTGTGTTTGTAATTGTGATTGTCTTTATTCATGACCCGATTGCTGATCTTGATGAGCTAGGCTAACCTAAAAGTGACAGAGAACCCTAGCTGTAAGGGAAGGAGGCAGAACTTCTGGCAACAGGTCTGAAGTGATTTGCTGTAGAGACACTTAGAGGTGGCAGGATGGCAGCCTCTGACAATGTCTGTTGAAATGGGTAGCAACTTTCCATTAAAGTTTGGGAGATTTTGATTAGAGCTGTAGATGCTTCTATGATGTGGATTCACAATGGGAGATTATAGTGGAAATTCATGGTTAGAAGAAGAGCAAGCCATCATAGTAAAAAGGTAGAAAAATACCCACTTAATGATTTTGTCTAACTTTACAAATGATTCTTTATTAGAATTGCAATAAAAATATGAGTTTGCATCCATTTCTGTTTTAGAGATGCACTATTATCTTCTAAAGAGTATTGTTTCAGGTAGTTTGTTTCTCAGGAATGCTTTTTCTTTTACAAAAAGAAAGTTTGCAGTCTTGTTCAAGACATAATTAGAACTATTAGGTCCTTTTTAGGTTAACTTTAGCAGCAAAGAAACCCATAGACTTTAATAGGAGCAGGATCAGCTTTGAACTAAGCTTAGGCATAATTTTTCTTATTCCTTTGAAGACCCAAATAAAATAATCTCTCTCACATGGGTGGGTTTTCTAGTTAATTATCCACAGCATCTGCAGCACAGAATTCAGTCTTATGCCATTTAAGGTTTGGCAAGACAGATATATGACTCTGCAGTCAGAAAATTGCATCCTTGCTAAAAACACTTTTGACACCTGAAATTACCAAGATCCAGATGCTGGCCTGATTTGGTGAATTTACAGGTAGGTACTTCTTATTACAAAGTGACTACACATTCAGCACCAGTTTATCTGTGTTTGTGCCTCCCATTCTGATATGCTTTTGAAAATACTGAAATTATTTTCTCATTAGAGGTGGCATCCAATATCCTGAAAAAATGTAGAGATTTTCCTACAATAAAATAGCAAAAATGCTTGTGCTTGATAAGGAGTTTGAATGTCAAACTTCTGATTTAGAACTCTGCCTCACCAAGGTTTTAGGATTGTTCAGAAATAATTTCGGATGTGTCCTCTGTAATAGAGTCTGTCACAATGTTTGGATCACATGAAAGTAGAAAATTTAAAGATATTCCTAACTGTGGCATTGTTTCCCTCTATATGGACCAATCTTTTTTTCAGAATTATGTATGAATATACAGGAAACTGACAGGTTTTTTTTTTTTTCTGGCCATCTGTGTAACAGCTGATTCTAACCCAGAAATGCCTGTATCAGAGCTAATGGGAATACTCTGAACATACAAAAGGATGTCCCATCCCCAGCTTTCCTTACTAAGTGGTTCCAATGAACACTGTTTCTCTTTATTAAAATATGTGTGTTATTTCTAGTATAAACATTGTCAAAGAATATTTTCCATTCTCTAAATACTCTTTTTATTGAAACTTGGCTATGGGACTCTCAGATAGTCTTTTATATTGGTGAAGTGCTGCTTGGTTCATTGCTGCTATAGCTGATATTAAGTGTAGCAAGTACAATAGGTCCCACTTTGTTACCATTACCTCTGCATTCTGATTATTGAGATAGAGGCTACTGGGAAAAGGATGATATTTTTCACCATTTTGGGAAGTGTTATCGTTCCCTTAGGAAATGCAAACATCCCATGCTCAGTTACTTTATTCAAGTGTAATTTAAAATTGGCTCTCAAGCATAATAGGATGTTACAGCCAATATTTGTTTTTCTTTCATTAGATAAATAGTATTAAATTGCAATCCTTGAGAAAATTGTAGAGAGTGCATCACATTTGAATGTGTTTGAGCTTGAGTCTTGCTCAGGCAAATTCCCATCACATTCAAATAACCATCATTATGCAAATAAGAACATCCTCATTGCCAAGCAAGTTTAAAATGGATGTTTGGTTTTATCATGATGAATTATCTTCCTCCTGGTAGCAGACAGCTATGTGCACCTCAGAAGAGCTGTACAGGTCCTGTTTGTTCTTCAGACTTCTTTTGCCAGTTGCAAGCTGATATTTTTTGCTAGCTAGGATTGGCTTTGCTTGTTTTTCTTTCCAACTGTTTTGCTTAAAAAACAGCAGAACCAAGCTTTTATCACCAGAGTTTTTGGCTTGTTGGTGTTACCAAATTTGCTCATAAGATAGCCTTTTTTTTTTTTTTTTTTTTTTGTGAATCAGGCAGTAGCAACCCAAGGTCATTGTTTTCCATAGGCAGGCCTGCATTTCATACCGGCATATGTATATCCTGTGACTGAAGAGTAATTCCTGGATTGAGTGCTCAGTTTCAGCACTTCTAGCACAGATGCTAGAGCAAAGAAAGGAATGTTTTTTCTATCTACCTTAGGCCTTCAAATCAGCTGTTGTGCTGCTGTTACAGGTTCAAGAAACAGCCTCCTCACCCTCAATAGATAGCTATCCTTTTTTACTAAGGTCAAGGGAATAATGCCCCAGCAATGTAAACCATGTAGACTTTGGTGCCGAATGCCAGTGAATACCTCCTTTTATGGAATAGATGAATAATCTCAGATTTAATGCAGCATCTACAAAGACAGTTAATAGCTGTGTGTGCTGGTTTTGCTTAAGTTGTTAATTTTATTTATAGTAGCTAGTATGGGCATATGGTTTTGGATTTGTGCTGAAAACAGTGTTGATAATACAGAGATGCTTTTGATATTGCTGAGCAGTGCTTACACAGCATCAAGGCTTTTCTGTTTCTCACGCTGTTCCACCAATAAATAGGCTGGGGACACACAGGAAGCTGGGAGCAGACACAGCCAGAACAGCTGATTCCTCCTTATTGTATGATGTCATGCTCAGCATATAAAGCTGGGAGAAGAAGAAGGAAGGGGGATGTTCAGAGAGATGGTGTTTGTCTTCCTAAGTAACTGTTGTGCATTATGGAGCCCTGCTATCCTGGATATGGCTGAACACCTGCCTGCTGATGGGAAGTGAATGAATTCCTTATTTTGCTCTGCTTGCATGTGAGGCTTCTGCTTTACCTATTAAACTGTACTGATCTCAACCACAATTTTTTTGTCTTTTACCCTTCCAATTCTCTCCCCTATCCCTGTGTGTGCGAGTGAGTGAGCGAGCGCCTGTGTAATTCTTAGTTGCTGTCTGGCATTAAACCCTGATACTGTGTAATGTCCTCATGCAGGTTAGGCTCTCCTATGTGTTGAAGATTCTGTATCTATAGTAGTTCCAGGAGTCATGTCCTTAGTGTAACAGAACTTCTGCTATGCCCTGTGTTCAGCTATACCTGTACTGCATGGTACAGGATGTGATTTCGCATCGATGGGACCTGGCAGCACTCCCAGCCCATCCAGGTGTTCACACACTGATCTCTTATCTCTGGCTACTTCGAAGGTTCTGCTGGTTTGTAAAAAAACCTCACCAAATGCATTGGGCAATATGTTTATGCCTTGATTCCACCCTGGAGCAACTTAACACAAATGTTTGATATTTAAAATAAATTTCATTTGATCTACATTTATGCCATAATTTGTATAATAGAATCCTAGTTATGGCTAGGGCCCTATACACTGCTGCAATTAAATATGGGTCACAAATACAAAGGAAAGAACTATAGTAACAATTTACTGTTTGTGTTCGACTCTTCTGCATTATCTGCCTGGATTGCATAAAAAAATTTACTACAGTGATAGCCAGTCTACATGGTAGAAATACACATTAAAACCCCGGTTTGTAGAATGCTGACTCACAATGGCTGTTTTTAGACCTTATTTTGATGTTTCTTGTACTTACTTTCCACAGTACATGAAAACAGTTTAAATAGGACTACTGCAACTATTGCTATGTCAGAGGTAATGTACAGTTTGCAAATTGCAGTTTCCTTATAGAAAATCAGGTTCTTCCTTGACAACCATTTTATTCTATTGGTGAGTGCCTCAAGGAAAAAAATTAATTATAATTCTGAAAAGTGTACATGAAAGGCTCCAAAAGTAATCTTAATTTTTTCTCTTTGGTGTATATGTTGTGCAAAAGGAATGGTAGTTGTAATAAGGGTTATAGTGTTTAGCCAAAAATTAGGATCTCTATTATCACATTAATTCTTAATACTTAAATATACATGGATAGTTATGGAGATGAGTCTCACAAAGATTTCTTAACTTGCTTTCTTATACTATTACCAGATTAATCTCTAAAATGTGCAGAAAATTACTAAATTTTTGTTGTTACAGATACTGCAAATGAAATGTACTGCCTCATTTATTTAAGACAAACAGACGTGGAAAGTGAAACATGACACTAGAACTAGTATTTGTTGTAGGACGTATTTTATGCAGATGATGGTCCATTCAACTTGTTCTATGAAATCAGAAAAAAATGTGTCATAAGAATCCCAGCTTTTACACATGATACAGGGTTCAATATAAATTCACCAGTGCCATCTATATCTAAACCTATGAACCGATAGCTTCTTAACTCAAAGAAGATGTCTACAATCTATCTCATATTAAATGGTTTTCCATTTTTGCTTCTACAGTAGTAGAATACAAAAAGTATGCAGCAGGAATGATTCCTTTTGTCCTAGCTTTACAAAATTTTGTTCATGCAACAAACAATAAATAACAAAACCAGTCCCCCTTGTATTTGGATTAACTGCAACCTTCTGTGCCCTTTGTTTTCTCTCATTTTTACTTCCAGGCGTACTTAATATTAAGAAATCAAAAGAAATAGTCAGAAAAGAAGTGCTTAATTCTCTGCAGAGGCATAAGGGAATGTATAAGTGAATTATAGGCCGAGAGTTCTTTTTATGATAGCAACATTGCTCTTATTTGTATTTATATTTACATTTAATGTTATAGTTCTGTAAATTAAAAATGCCACCAAACTACTTGAAATATAATATATTAATAGCTACTTTATGCACACTGTATAGTTTCCAGTTCAGTTGAACAAAGAGATTTTTCATCCTCTAGTCTAGAAGCTTATCCTATGAAGTTATGTCTGCATGTAAGTATGTGCTACAAGCCAAAATCTGCTTTCATTTATATCTTGGAAAGCTGTTGAACAGGGTTCTATGACCAAATTTTATCCCTAGCTATTTTTGCCTGTGATCCCAAAATAATGATAGTTCCTAAGCATGGTTGATTAAGCTGTTGCTAGTGTGTTTTATTTATTAAAAGACTGATTTGTGTGTATTGTCTTAGGTCTGTGTTTCAATTTTTTTGAAACTGTTTTTTTCAGTAGTTAGATGCCCCTCAGATTACAAAATTAATGGAAGATTTGGTTTAGAGTAGATCTTCACAGATACATAAAATAGGAGATTTAAACTACTTCTCTAATCAGTGTATGTGGGGTGTGTGTGAGACATTTAGATCTTTTTTTAAAAAAGATACTTTAGAACAAAATGTATGAGGATTCTTGTAGATACTAAATACAAAAGGGGAAAGTCTTGGGAGGGAGATGACTACGAGATTCTCAGCAGCACAGAAAGCAAATAAAAATTGTGTTAATTCTTATGTGGCATCAATTCAGATAAAATAATATTAATTGCATCAATTACATGCCCTAATTGATACTTCTTGATTATATCACCTAAACATGCATTGCTGAGATTATTAGTTAATGTGTAGTGGTGTCACTAGCCTGACTATTGTCAGTTTAAGGCTCTGAGTGTAAAACAACTTGAAATGATGCCAGATATAATTTAAGATTTAATTTTCTTTCTAAATTGCAGATTAGAAAATCAGTGAGTACCAGATCACTCCCACTGGTGATCAGGTATGCTCATAAAAAGTCTCTCTGACCACCTGTATGAGCTGATGTTCATTATAGCAGTAAAGAGGTCAAATTTTTGACCTTAGGACAAGCATTAGAAGCTTGCAGTGCTGCAGAATAACTACTTAAGGGTTAAATGCTAAGAGCATATCCAAATATGACTTCTCTTCAGAAAGAAAGTTAAGCTGGTATTGATAAGCAGGAAGATCAGCTGCATGATAGAATTTGAGGTCAGTAGTTAATCTTGTGGTTGAAATATAAACCTATGGGATAGCAAAGATATTTCATGGGGTTTTCCAGGCAGGTTTTATGGATCAGACCCCATAAAGAGCATAATTTTGCTGAGGTTTGAGGGGACTGGCACCCACATTTTCAGCTATAGGCTGTTCTTCCTTTTCAAGCTGTCATAGTACAGCGAAGAATGGAAAACATGGAAGTCTGGAAGGAGAGGAAACACAAAAATGCTTCACTGTCCTGTAGTGGCTGGGGTATCTGAGAATGAGGAGTCCAGGTACTGCATATCTAAATATTGTTGAGTGTTGAATATAAAATTAACCTGAGAAAAAGACTTCTTATTCAGTCCCAGCTGAATACTTTAACCACTAGATTTAAGAGTTGCTACAGTGTCATACTCCTCATAGAAAAATGTAATTTTAAATTGTCATTGAAAAGTATTCCATACTTGTTCAGATATTCAGATCTAGATTTAGATATTTGTTGCATGTTGCCACTTATGTATTTCAGTGTTAAATCTAGATTTACATGATACTGAGATAAAGATTGCATTTGATCTGATCCTGAGATACACTTTGCTTATTTTTGGAGATCCATGAAAACAAACTCTGTGACAAGTTCTACACATAACTATTCGTACAAACTTAAAATGATCGATTAACAGCAACTATATATATTTTTTTTTTTGGCAATCTTCCTGATCAAATAGTCTTTTGATGCTCATCCAAAGATGTAAGAGATTATAGTTTTCTCCTTGGGCAAATCACAAGCCAGACTTCTGAAGGTAATCCTGTTTTAATGATATGAACTTATCTGAGTTAAATGAGAATCGGGTAAATTGCTTAAACCCAGGTGATGAAAGACTTCTCTTTTGAAAAAGAAGGCCAACTGATTTCTTGTAAAACTAATGAAGTAATGATTTTGGAAGAGGAATCACTTCAGGAAAAAAAAAATATCTTTAAACACATTAAGCTTTTTCTGTAGCCTACTTAGTAGCTATAAAATAATGTTAGAAACAGTATCAGTTGTGCAGAATATAAAATGAGGGTTTACTTTGCCATTCCTCCAGCCCCCAATCTTTTTTATATTTAACATCAGCAGAGAACCCAGGTCCAGAACAGGAAGGATTGCTTTATTTGCTATGCCCCTTTAAAACTTTATCCATATCTGGACATTTAGGAGGGAGATGATGTAAGAAGGAGAGACACTTCAAGGGTAATTTTTTAAGCATTGCTTACTCTTCTTATATACTGACTTTCTATGTAATTTTCCTTGTAGTTATTGGAATATAAGGTTTGATATCTTACCTTTCCATGTGGCCTTTTAAAATATAGATAAATATGGTGGCATCAGCCTCGGCTTGGCTGTAAACTCTGTGGCCTATAAATGAAAAAATATTTCTCCAAGGAGTGATTTGTTGTATGTCACTTTTCTCCTCTCTTTGCTGAGAGAGGTGTAAGGATAGTTTCCCCAATAGAAAGTGAGAATGATAGAAGCAGAGGTTAAGTCAGGCTCCTCCCTTTTATCATTTATCCTTTATTTGAAAAAAGCTTATATAACCATCTTGCTCAGTCTTTATTGAATGAATTTCTTGTGAAAATCGAAAAGATCAGATCAAAGTAAAAACACCAACCCAAATAGTTATGTGAACATCAGAATGAAGCCTGTTTTTTTAAAGACTTCGTTACAATAGTTGATTGTAATTGGTGCCTAAAAAGCTTTTTGTGTATCACTACACTAATATTGGTCAGTCTTGTGTTAGTGGAGTTTTCATGATGGCTTTTTGTACTTTAAGTGAGAGTGCATCATGGAAATTATTATATTTATCTCTTGAAGATCTTGAACCTCTTACTTTATCATGGTCCAGTGTAGCTCACTAGCCACCATCCAGAAAAGGGGGAATTTAGCTGTAACTTCAAACCAAGCACAGAAAATCTCTTCCATGGTATAGTAGCTTTACTTTTGAGTATGATTTGGAAACAAGAAAAACAATAGCAGTGACACTTACTTGCTAGTCCCTCCATCCCCAAGTGACTGTGCTGTGCCTACTTGGCAAAGGCCTATTCCTTGTGTAACCCACCTGGAACTGTTTACTTCACAGATTAAATAAGCTCATCTGCATCTGACCACCTACAGCTGATGAACTATAAGCAGCTGTAACTAATTTGGACATTGACTAGCTCAGCCCTACCTAGCCATGACTTCTGGAAGGTCAGTGGTTCAGAGCTGTTGCTAAGTGACTGTTGGCAGCCTTTAAAATCTCAGGGAGAGCAGGCAGCTGGAAATGATTCCTCACTGACGGTGGGATTTTTCACAGTTAGGTATCTTGTTAGAGGTCTTACTACTTACAAGAGGGCTAATTATCTTCTTCCTGTTTCCTGTAGAAGTTTTTCTAGAGAAGAGTTATTTATCTGTGTTTTAGAAAACTCTTTGTCTCTTCTTTTTACTGGAAAACAAGCTTCAGACAGGTGAGGAAATAAGAGTGGTTATAGACA
Organism: Microhierax caerulescens; assembly: GCA_035590215.1. Lineage (NCBI taxonomy): Eukaryota > Metazoa > Chordata > Aves > Falconiformes > Falconidae > Microhierax > Microhierax caerulescens. The sequence continues at coordinate 83,433,022 of JAVJGJ010000001.1, read as the reverse complement.
AGTGAGACGTTGTCAGAGATACAGTAGGTTGTTGTGCTTGTATTACAATGCTTGTAGTATGTTTACAGCAAAACATCAGTGATGGTTTGGCAATTTGGGTGATTTAAACTTTTTCTAAAATATCTGTAATAGTAAGTCCAATTATGAGATTTTCATAGCAATTATACATTCAGAAAATTGAGTTAATAAGAAATTGGAGAAGTAAGAAAATGGAGCCTTTGTCTTTGGCCCTGTGAAAATACGTATTCAGTTCTGAAGTCAGTGGAAGTCTTCAAAGAAGGCAGGTGCTGTTGGCAGGAGCTCCTATCCTGAACAGCTCTTAACGTGTCTGCAAAGTAAAATATATGGATTTCATCCTGTACTCTTTGTGTGCTGTAGTTTCTTGTCCTAACTGCAGTGAAGAAGCTCTGCCCAATTTAGCAGAAATAGGTAGCAGATTGGAAGATTTTATTGAGAAGGTAATACTAACCTTTGAAGACTTATTTGAAAAAGAGAGGCAAAGATACTAATGACATCTTGCCTCTGGTAAGACACATTGAATAAGCAAAACTTACAATCAGAGCAACTGTACAGGTGTTAGATTTACCCCAAGAAATACTTCAGTCTGTAAAACATGATATTTTATTGCTTATATTCACTTGTAACTTTCAAATAACAATGTGTGAGATTAGGATAGTGATGCTACCAGGTTAGTAAGACTCTGATAGCACTGTATTAATGTAATATATTACATTATGGTAAATCCTTGTAAACATGAAATTAATTACTACTTGCAAACAGCTGTCAAAGTAGTTGGCCTGTTTAAGGTCATCTAGCAAAATTGGGGAAAAAATGAAAATGTAATCCAGTCTTCCTAATCTCTTATTTGCTCTAATTACTAGAAAATATGTTCACATTGATAAAATAAGGTTGGGGGTTTTTTTGGTGGTGGTGTTATGATTGATTTTTCTTCTTTTTAAGTGGAAAGTTCCTCTTTGTAATGCTGGCCAGTGGCAGATACATGGGTAGCAATGTGTCTGTTGGGCTATAAGGCAGCTGTCTTCCCCCAAGTTTTTATATTCTCTCAGTTTCAGCAACTTTAAAACTTGAAGACTACATTTAATAGTGTATTGGATTTGCATGGCCAGGTTTTGGTAGTGGGTGGCTTCTGTGAGAAGCAGCTAGAAGCTTCCCTGATGTCCAGTAGAGCCACATGTGAGCTGGCTCCAAGATGGACCTCCTGCTGGGCAAGGCTGGGCCCGTCAGGGACAGTGGCAGAGCCTCTAGGATAGTGTATTTAAGAAGAGGGGAAAAAATTCTGGACAACTGCAGCCAGAGAGGGCAGTGAGAATAGGTGAGAGGAACAGCTCTGCAGACACCCAGGTCAGTGCAGAAGAGGGGAGGGGCACTCCAGGTGCCAGAGCAGAGTTCCCCTGCAGCCTGTGATGAACATGACCATGGTGAGGCAGGCTGTCCCCCTTAGTTCACAGAGGTTCACAGTGGAGCGAATAGCCATCTGCATCCCTGGGCACACATACACCCTTCACTTTCTTTTCTACCTTCCCTGTGTGTTTTTGAGGCAATGGCAATGACAAGAATTAAATATAGTAATTAAGAGGTATGTTGTGTGTTTATATGATAGCTTTAATTTTATTCTTAATTTCTTTTGTAATTTTTTAAAATAAATTACCTGCATATTCTATAGGAATAACCATTCTGTTTTCTCCCTTCTTGCTAATACTTTCTTCTAATTCCACATGTACCATTTCTTTTTTTTTTTTTTTAGGTATAATTGTTAAATGTGATGTTCAGAGATGCCGATCTTGACTTCTGTTTAACTTAGAAATGTGTTCTTTGACTTCAAAGAGAAAAATAATTACCTGAATCTTTGTGTACTTTTCAAACTTAGACAAATGTTGCTTCTACCCCTATGCCTTGTCTTCTTTAGAATTCCTCAATTCCTTCTAGCCTTTTGGACTACTGATGAGCACTGAGCAGATGTTTTTTAAAATAATATAAATCTGTAATGACTAATATCTGTCTTTCAAGTGTAAGAGATAGTGTCTGTCAGGATATATTTAGTCTTGAAGTATCTTTTCCCCCATATTCATCCCTTTGCACTTTATCTGCTTACAGGCATTGTACTACCACTCACACTGCTCAGGTAAACATAGATTAAATCATATTTAGTTATGCTGATACAAAAATCTCTCATGAGACTTGGTCAGTCTAGTACCAGGAAAAATAGTTGAACTTAGAGTAATGAAATATTTTTTTTTTTAATGGGCTCATTTTTGTCTTTGTTACAAAAGTTGATAGAGAAAGAAAAGATTTTTACAAAGTCAATCCAATGTAAAATCCTTTCTGAAATTTAGCTAGTCTTCTGCGTCGTATTGGTGCACATATAAAGCTAATTGGAGGAATGAGAACATAGTACCATAGATTAGGATTTGATATAACTAAGAAAATCTAGATTTTGCTCCTGACTGTGCTATGGTACTTTGTGATCTAGCTCTGTTCCTTCATTTCCCATTCTGTGTAAAATTTCCATCTTCTTAAGATGAAGAAATAAGAATGCTGTTATGTTTGTAAGCCATACTGAGATGCTGAGGTAGAAAATGCTATAAATGGAATGCAAAGTGTTCATACTGAATTTAAATCATAGTAATGATCATGACTCGGGGCATTTTCTGGGAGCATTAATTCCAAGATGTTTACTTCTGTTCATTAACCTCAGGAAAAACTAGTTGTTAATGACCTTAGGCACTGAGGTGCTCTCCAAGCTGTGTGCTTGCTCTCAGCAGACTCGTGAGCTGGTAGCTGAGAACTGTCTGTTACATTTTCAGAGAATTCTATTTTTATGTTCTTATTACAGCATTATTGGGCATTTGCATGGAGTTAATATCCTTATATGTTAGATTGAATCAAGGTTTCAGAGAAAGTAATCGAGATTGTATTAGAACTAGAGGCTTCTGAACCTAAATGGACCAGCAGGCTACAGGTGAGGCCCTAGGAACCTTTGCAATGGGGGATTGTCTGGAGAACAGCGGTTTTGCAGAAGCAGCAAAGGCCAGGCAGCTAGGTCTGTGATCAGAGAGCAGAAATAAATGAAATTTCAAGCAGCTTTTACCGGTAGTCACTGACCTAGTTGGAGCAAAAGTGACTAGAAAGGTGACAACATTCAGTTTAGTACTCCCCCAAAATACAATAGCATTGAGAATAATGGCATTTCACTGAAAGTTTTAATATGCACTTTAGTTACTGTGTTGACCTTGCGCATCCCTTAATGGTCTCATACAGATTGAAACAGGATAGGTAACACATAGACTAGCATTTTGAAATAGCTGCAGATTATTAGATATATCTATAAGCAAAATCTTTTCCTGTACTGTTTACTACAAAAAAATATAAATTTTCAAGTGTCTGTGCATGTGAGTGCACGAATAAGGGAGACAGCTCAAATCATGAGAACACAAGCTGTGATGAGGAAGGAAATTAGCAGGTGAAAGTATATGGTAGAATTAACATTGTTTAGCCCAAAGAAAGAATAGTCAGTGTTCTTCCTATACTTTCTAACGCATTGTATCTGGATGGCAGCTGTGGGAGGGCCTCCAGTTACAGAACAATAAGCTTCTTCCAATAAGATTTCTGTTGACTTATGTTTAATTGATTATTTGAAAACTTTTTGTTTATGTATGAAAGATTTTCTTTGGGAAAGACTTTTGTCCTATGGGATTTTGTCCTGGGGAATAATAAAACCAAACTAGTTGGGAGGATAGAGGGTCACGCTAACTCACTGATCTTCTGGTTTATGCTTTTTTAAGTTGGCTTGACATTAATCTGTGTTGTCTGCTGCCTGAAGGAAATGACAGTTTGACTACTTCCTTTGCCTGTTTTCTATCAGCCAGTACCCATGTCAGCAGTAGTAGTCTTACTGTAGTCAAAGTAAGAAATCAGCAAAATTGGATTCCTTATTAAAAGGTATACTTTCTTATACAGTAGGTTTAAATTTGGGTCTATATATAACTACTTATTTTGCTACACTTAATCTTCCACTCATAAATAGATTATAAGAAGCCAATAAATTATTAAACTCTAATAGCATTAAAACATGGAAATAATACTAAAAATTGTAATAAGTGCTTTGGTGTTGGATATTACCTATAAGCAACTAACAGAATCCATCATACATAAGAATTAATTTATCCTTCATTTAAAGTCTGTCAGACTTACACTTTATAGATCAACCTTTAATATACAGTGTGATTTAAAGTATGTACAATTCAGTATGTAGACAAAAATATTTAAGAAAAACAATGCCAATATTTTGGGCAAGAACAATTTTTCGATAGCCAATAGAGATCCAGGAAGGGAAACAGAAAAATATTTTCTGTGTTCTTCAAAATGGCATTTTCTTAGATAGTATAAGTTATCCCACTCTTTATTAAGCAATATACCCAGTCAGCATTATTTAAAGGACTCTACTGACTCCATTCTTTGGTATCTATAAATAGAAAACTTTACAAACTGGAATTTCTTACTGTTCTTCCAGTGCCTTTGTTTTACTGTTTCCTCATCTTCACATTTCTGTCTGTCATTTATTTCAGTAGATGTCTATCCTAGTTTAATTTTAGAGCAGAAACTATGTGAGTTTTAGATGTTGTATCAAGCCTCACAGAATAAATACAGCACTAGGGGTCACTAGCACTCCATCATTAACAAGCATCTAGTGAAAAACATGGTTGATTTTTTTTTTTCAGTTAACAAGTCTCTTTTGCTGTGACGTTTAGTAAAATTTGCATTGCCAAACACTTAGCTGTTTTAAGGTCTAATACATATACACAAGTAGACACCATATGTGCTTTCAAAGAGACTTATAAAAGATCACTAACTATTCAGGGTTACTATTTCTTGCCTATTTGAGTTTCTCATTCTTTCCAAACTCTTGGGCTGTATTGTGTTTCTTTGTGTATTTCATACTAACCTACAGTTGGGCTATGAATTACTATACCCATATTTCATTGGGTCTTGGGAAACTACATACCTTTTAAATCTAACTCAGAGTAATCAGTATGTGGCACGAATAAATTATGTACCTGAGAGTGTTTTCAGGACTCGGCTCCTTGATTCTAGGAGATGTTGGGCACAGAACATGAACTGGTTTTCCAAAAAATTTCTAATCACTGAAGAACTGGCCTCCACTCAGAATATTGTGTTACAAAAATATAACTAGTGTATTTAACGACCCTTATACTAAAATAGGTCCATTTGTTAAGCACAAAAGTTGCAGTTCTAATCCTGTTTAATAAAATTGTTGTGTTTTCAGTATTGTTTCTATTAAAATTGAAGGTCTAAATGATAAATTAAAAACACCTGTAGATAATCACTATCTGTAGTAGCTTATTAATTAAATGTGGAAAAAAATCTTTGAATAGAATTTAACAGGGAAGATACAAAAAAATTTTTTTCTATATACCACATGCCAGGAGTGTCTGATTAGAAGTTTTTTATTCAGTCTGTGTAAAGATAAGTGCTGCTTTTTTAAGGCAAAGATTTTATTTCTGGTTCATATTGAAAACACCATAGGTTTTGCAGGGATGATAGCTGAGTCCTTTTGAAAAGAACACCAGCATATAGTAAAGGTCAGAAGTTCTTGGGTGCAGAGTGGATAGTGAGGATTGTGGGTAATGGTTCTGTGTGTCAGGTGTTGCCAAGTTGTGGAGATCCTTTTCTTGTGAACCAAGATGTTGATGTGCAGTTAACATGGGTTCAAGAGGAGACCTACAAAAGGAAAAGTTGTTGAGGCTTTCAAAATACATAGATACCACCTCTGGCTCAGATACTGAAGGCTGAGAGAGCATTCAAGGGAGTTACATATTCTGGCCTTATTCTTACCTTCTCCCCCATGCGTCTGTTTCTGGCCACCACAGGAGACAGTGTAGCAGGTTACACAGGCTTTTCATCTGTCCTATCCCTCTGTTCGTTTTTTTTTGATATAAACAAAGATATTTAAAAAAAAAAAAAAAAGGAAGCTGGTAGTGCATGCAGGCAATTTTTATCATGTCTGTAGTGGTATTCAGTGGGTTTTGCCCTGTTTGCTTTTAAGGCAATATGACAGCTTGTCCTTAGTTACATTTCAGAACAGTCACAGCAGCATCCTCAGTTCTATTTCATGTTATCTGCTCCATCAAACCACTGTCAATTTAGTGGACACTGTTGCATGTTAACACTTACATGCATTCCAGCCATATAGACCACTTCACCTCTTGTAATTTGGCAAGTACTGGTACTAATACATAGCATTTCACTGCTGTGGAGGCTTGAGTTCAACCCAATGAGAAAAAACAAATTTTCTTTGTACCTATTAATTTTCTCATGATATATATATATAAATTTTTGTCCTGTGGTGATTTTTTCATACCGGTTTGTTTGTTTATTGAGTTTTATTAAAGCTGGTCTCTGTATCTTGCAAGATTTGGTCCTTATAAATCACTGCACTGAATTGTACTGTAAGTACAGCAACATGCAGACAGAGGACCTTTTAAAATCCTACCATCAGATGAAGCAGATTAATATATTAGTTCATTAATTCAAATAATAAAGCCCTCTTGGATACACCTTTTGTCTATTAGAATGCTGCTGATTTGGCTGATAACGACCTAGCTCTGTTCCGATAAGGTTCTTTGTCATTTTTAGAACACATTTGGAACTAAGCTATTTTTGGGTTTTCATTGGAAACAAGTAAAGGAGGGTAAAAACCGGCTGACATCATCTACTTTTTCAGCTATTGTGAATTGACAGCAAGCCCAGCAACATAAAGTAGCCTGATAGAAATACTGTTCGCCACTAAGGTTAGCCTTTGATCATTAAAAAGATAGGCACTCCAAGGGGTATTACCATTGACAGCAGAACTACAGGCTGTCAAATAGATTTGTACTTCAGCCTGGTGAAGATTTTGAACTAGAACTGCTTCTCTTACACAACAGAAGCAGTATAAGCAAACCAAGTGATTATATTTTTTATTTTCCTAGGTGGTATGAGTGAGCAGGTGAGAGAATTTGTTTTAAGCAAGTTAACAAGGTTTTAATGCTTCATTCTGCTGTCACGGAAACAAAAATCTAAGTGCTAGTTAATGTCAAAAGAGATTAAGATCCAGAAATTAAATTGAAATTGAAGAGCGTGACTCAGCTTGGTCTTTGCAGCATCTCCCATTATATTTTCTGATTTTCATATTATTTATGTGGGAGCGTCACAAAAAGACTTCAGCTGCTGGCAGTGACTTAGCTGCCCAAGATGTAGTGTACACATGCGACAGGAGGAAGTTCCTTCCCCAAAGACTCTGCATTACCTAAACAGAGAGAAAAGATGGCAGATAGGTGTGATGAAGAAATGAGTGACAGAAACATAAGTGTAACAGCTTCTGTTTTGCCTTATGAATAGCATTCACTGTACACTTGCTGTGTCACAACTACTAAATATTTTGGAGACAACACATTAAACTGTATAAAATTGTGGGGAGGTCAAACTGAGCATGCTGATTCCATTTCATCTTCTGAATCTGTGATTCTGACTGCTTATTTTGGATGTTGTGCAGTAACAGACCCAGATTATCCATTTCAGTGCCCTCTGTGCTATCTTCAAGCGATGTGGGGAGGGAAAAATAGGAGTAAAAATCAGACTCTCTAAAAATCAGTGATAAAAGTATGCACTGACTTTGACAGTGCCCAGATTTTTCTCTCAGAGTTTAATGGAAAGTGAAAAATATTTTTGGAGAACAATGTGTAAACGCTCAATTTAAAAGACTCTATAATCTGCCCTGCTGTTCCAGGTCTGTGGTCACTAAGAGAGAATCAGCTTTTGAAATAAATTGTTTGCTTTCAGATCACTGGACACATTCTGTATTTCTGTCTGGGTGTGTATATATATATACATGGAAGTGTAGAAAATTAGGCAGAGGAACATTTTTGCTAGTCTACTTGGCTACTTTTCTGTAGTCTGCTGTTCTTTGCTGTGTCAGTAGGGCTTCTGCCAGACTTGGACTTCTAGCCTGTCAATGAGGGAACACTACTGTCTCCACGTTTTTGTTTGAAAAAATGTTTTTTGAATTGATAAACTTAAGAGAACAATTAGCAGTTTTAATTACATAATGTAGATTATTTATATATAATTTGATATATGTCATTGAAGGCGAAACAAGATGTCTCAGGTAACGATGAATTTTCCTCATTAACTTGCTGTATGCAGATTAATCAGTTTTCTACCCTTACAGTTAGCCATAGGTTGTGGGGATGCAGGTCTCTTCATTGTCTCTTGTGTTTTCCTGAAGCTAGCTCTTCCTTCACAATTAGTTGTATTAACTACCCAGAGAAAATGGGATGTACTTGCCAAAATAACATATTGCTTGTAAACCAGGAAGACGTTTTCTCATTACTGAGTAGTATGGATTGATGTGATTTTCCTGGAGAGTTAGATAGCCAGGCTAGAGTTTGACAGGTGAAGTGTTGTCACCTGGAGTCATAGGAAGGAACTAGAATTGGGACACCCGTTCTGCAGAGTGAAATTTGGGAAGTGGCCTAACTGTCAACAGTCACTTCAGTAAAATACTTACTAAACCAAAGAGAAGATTACTTCTGTGCAGGGCACACTCAAGAAATGAGTACACTTACTCATTTCTGAAGGGACTGGAATCAATGGTTTATTTGTAAGTCAGTTGACTTTGAGAAGGCTTGAGACCCAAAGCTGATTCATGCAGATAACAGGATAGTGCAAGAGGATGAGGATGCTGACAAAATATTATGTGTACCTACTAAAAGTAAAATGTCTGCAGAGTGCTTTGGAGCAAAAAGGCTGTTGATACATAAAACGTAACAATTAGTTATTGACCCTTCAGAGTAACTAAAAATATTAAGGAAAAAATAATAGCCTAGATTTTTTTTTTTTTCACAAGACCAAAATTGGAAATTATTCTGTTCAGTGAGTAGCATCACTTTGGACCGGTATAAAGGATCTTGTGTTCCCTACTTCCCATATTTTTGCTGGAAAATTAGATGCTTCCAAGTCTGCCGTTTCAATAGTGGTGCTGGAAAATACAAAAAGAAGAAGGGAAAGAAACTAATCTTGCAAATATAATTTGACTGGCATTAAAACACCCTCTCACTCTGCAATTCTGTAACTGTTTCTTCTGTTCTTTCAGTCTAGTTACCCTGAGTTGCCTGGAAGGCAGTAAAACTGTGCAAAACATCTCCAAATGTTGCACAAAATAACAGAAAGTAAAAAACAGGTGGAGTCAGAAAGTAGAGAAGAGAAACAAGTTGTTTTTTAGTATTCAAGTATTTTTTTTTTCTTAAAAAATAAAGTTCGTAACAAACACCCTCACAACTTTATCTGGAGAGAAAACTCTTTCTTCTTTGAACTTTTCATACTTCTTGTAGAATATAGGAAGCTTCCCCTTATCCATTAGAATAAACATTAACCGGTACAGTATGCTGGCATATTTCACCCTGCTACTGAACGAAGCTGGGCAGTGACTTCCTCCAGATGGGGATTGTTTTATCTTGCATAGGTGTTTTAACATCTTAGGGTGTCGTAATGTACTTTCTATGTTGGACAACATATTACACATCCTGTCAATAACATTTTTTTTAATCTTCTTTCAGATAGCGGATGTTCTGAGATGGTGCACTTCTGTTTCAGATATACTGCCATTTCTAGATGTATGGGGTTCATTTCAGGTCTGGGGAACCTCTCTGGGATTGATAGTACTTCTCAAACTGATGTGGACTTCTGTGTGATGCTGTGAATTCATTTTAGAATACAGCCTTTTTTTCATTGCATGGTGGTTCGCTTATTTCTCAGTGTTGGCAAACAGAAAGCGTAGAGTTTGCGAGTCTATTTTGATAGATCTGTTTTAAATTCAGCATTGTGGATGTTAGTATCTAAGAAGAATGTTTTTAATGCTCCCAAACATGTGCTTGATGAAGGAACAGTGATTGGAAGTTCTTGTAGTTACTTTTTTGTTTGGTACATTTTGTTTTGTTTTGGCTAAGGTAGATTGTGTTTTGTTGCAGTTCTATCTGCCAAGGGTAAATACAAATCTCACCAGTAAGCTTGACCAAAGGGAATGGTTCTTGCATTGGTACAATGGAAAACAAGTAGTTGGTTATTTTTCCTCAGCACTTTTTATAACAAAATACCTACTTTCGATATCAAATGTAGGTGTTTTTCCTGTGCTTTTTGCAATACTTATGTAGTATTTTACTACAGCCATCACGTGATTTTCCCTATTCTGGCTGTGCCGCGCTCCGTTTGGCACACGACTGTTTCGGTGGCTTAGGGAGAGCTGATCGCATGCTGCGTTTGGAGGAGGGAAGGAGCCAAAACCTAACCGCGTGCAGCATGTACACAAGCCAAAGCGGTGTGCTCTGTCGCCTCTGGCAGCCGGAGGGATGCGGTTTGTTCGGGCGCCAGGAGAAGCGGGGCTTGTGCCCAGCTCGGCGGCTCTGGCCGAGCGCCCCGGCTGCTGGCCCGTGGAGCCGTGCCGGCAGGGCGGCAGTGCCCGTCCGCGGCGCGGGGCCGTCCGTGCAGGCCGGGCTGGCTGTAGCGGCCCGGCGCCGCGCTTTGCCCGGGCCTGCGGAGCCCCCCCTGCCCGCCCTGCCGCGGGCGAGCCCCCGCCGGACTGCAGCCCTCGGGACCCGTGTTGCCC
>JAVJGJ010000001.1:83389900-83404369 GCA_035590215.1 Microhierax caerulescens | reverse complement strand
TTAACCTCTTCCGAAAATTCACCCAGAAGTGCAGCATTTTAATGAAGTTATGAAATGTCTTGAGATACAAGCTGTGTTTTCCTGGAAATGTGTCTGTAGCTATGGATGATTAGAATCTGAGAATCTTGTCTCAATACCTTTTTTGGACAATAGCTATAGGTACCACTTGGCCAAAACATCTTGAAAAATGGGGTGGGGTGCGTTCTTTTTTTAATTTTTATTTACTCTTGCATGAGTAAATATTGCACCTTCCGCTGTTTATTCTTAAGTCATTAAATGTATTTCAGAATGTTCTGGGTACTCACGCAAGTGCTGTCAGGTGTTTGAACGTCATGCATTTTACTTCAAGTAACAATTGTCATCTGCTGTTCCTCTTTTTAAAAATTTTGTCAGCCAGTTAGGAAATGTAAAAGGATTTCTTTGATTTCATTGACCTAATTTCATTTTTAATTGCTTTTCCAGTAGAAATTGAAATGAGGTAATGCTCATCAAATAGAGAGAGAAAACAAGCAAAAGACTGGAGATTAATTTTCTCACATTTATGCCTGAATCCTGATCAGTAGAAAATATTCTATAAAGTGGATATTCGTTTTTTTGGGAACTTTCAGGCTTTCCTGTCATGATAGAAGAGTAAACCACTTCTTCACAGGAAGGCATCGCACAGTTTTAGCTCGATACTGCGCAAAGAAGGGCTTTCTACATAGTCACCTTTACCCCTCTCAGGCCTGATTTCAGCAGCATTATTTCTATGACAAATTTCCTCCCATGAATAGTTGTGTTGGCTTAAATTGAATGCTGGCAGGAATAATAACTCTGTGAGTAAACAATTGATTATTTTTATATTTTCTTTGGAAACTGAAGTGTTAGAACTGTTTCGTCTTAAATGTCTTTCCAGTGCTCCTTGTGCTGTTCAAGTTGCACAGCACTACATAAGATTCATTGTAACTTAATTATGAAGCTCATTAGGTAGATGCTGTCATTTTGGTTCTCTTACCAAGTTGTGAAACATAGTCATTTATTATCTATGGTATTGTTAAAATCAGAATGGTGAAGTGAAACCAAATGTAACATAAAAGATGGTTCAGAGCATAAAACTGTGGATCTGTGCCAGGAAAATGTTTTATGTAGCCTGGTTAGAAATCTCCCTGTGCTGTGTTTGTGGCTGAGACACAATGGGTGAACTGTACTTTGGAGGTGATAATGAAGTCAGAGCTCCTTTGACAGATCGCCACTGCATGCTGGCTTATGGTGGTTTTATCCTTTTCATCTCTTGAATTTTTCCAGCATGGAGAAAGTATATTTATCTATCTTTATGTCTTTAAATATGATCCTGCTCTTGCTTTCTTTGTTAATTAGCCTTGGTTTCCACAGCAGAGTGCTAGCAACAGCAGAATCTGTGACAGGGACTCAAACTTCCTAAGTGCTCTATGCAGCTAACAGTAATTTGTTCTGTTTCAAGCTGTCAGAGTGAGAATCCCCGTCCAGGATGGCATTTACCAGCATTTAGGAGCTTATTTATTTAGTGGATCATTAAAGCAAGCTGCTGCTGACAATTTTCAACACTGAATTGACTGCTGTAAGGGTGTTTTCACATACGAAATTTGGGAACTAGGTTAGCTTTTGGGTTTAACTCCTCTTTTCTAAAACTGGGGTTTTCTCTTTTTCAGGAGCATATGTGCTTGTAAATGTTTTCTGTACTACCATTATATGCAAATCAGAGCAGTTTACATACACCTTGCCTTATACTAAGGTGCCTATGTCATTGTGGTGTCCATTAACTTGAACAGGGACAGAAGAAACCTCAGTTAAAGCTTTTTCCTCATCCTGTTATTTCTAGAGACATTTTTGTTAGGATGTCTTAAGTCCTGCCTTTGATTCTTCTTCTTAGGCATCTGTAAGTTACTGACTTCTTTATACCCCTAAACAGGACCTCCCAGTATCTGGTTACGTCAGCTGGTCCAGGCTGAGCTTCTGCAAACCTGCCCAGCTGGCTGGTTTCAGTAGTAGTAGCTGTACACCTGTGTGGTTATGGAGATCTGCATGGACCAGGAAAGGAAGGCAAGCATGCAACTAACAGGATGTGAGCTTCAAGAGAAGTAGTTTTTTATCTCTGTGCAGTGATTCCTGCTATAAAGATATGTTTCTACTGTCTGTGCAGGTTGTGTGGTGTCAACGCTTTGTTTTCCATTGTGCATTGAATTTAAATACTATAGCTATTGCTTGGCTCTTTCCTGGTGAACTCTTCTTTTTCAGGTCATCTGAGCAAGGACCACAAATCTGCACAATCCCATTGCTTACAGTATTTCCATCATGTTCCATGTTTTGCTCCATGGTGAAGTAAAAGAAGCTAACATTTAAGTTTTGGGCTGAATTCTACCATGTCCCTTTAATCCAATGAAATTCAGCCATCTTCTGTCTTGCTACTATTTATTAACTTGGGCCTCGACTTTATGAAGTTACAACTCATTCAGGTAGCGCTTCCTTTGCACAGAGATCATGTCTTGATTTGCTGTACTCTTTGTATCTTGATGGGTTGTCTTACCATAAAATAATAGATCAAAAGTAACAGCTTTGACCTGTTAGGAAAGGAGCGTATTCCCAATGATGAGTGAAGACCTCCTGAGAAATGTGTGAAAGACAGCTCTGACTCATGCTTGTACTCTGTAGGTGAAACCTGCTGGAGAGCTTGACATGAGGAGTTCTATGTTGATTGTCCATGACATGCAGACTTCTTAGAGTGAAGAGAGGACTTCAATCAGTCTAGCACACTTCATCGTCATGTGCAAAGTTGAAAGGTTCTTAGTGCCCAGAAGAGAGGAGAATTTCACCAGTAAACTGTGAAGAAATCAGAATAGACTGGTACCTTCTTGAGTGGCCTGGCTGACATCTGTTGAACTACTCCCAAGGTAGGGGCTTTGTTGAGTGCCCTGTTTTGGGAGTGCCCTGCTTTGTGAGTGTGGTCAGAGTCTGATTCCAGTTAAGAGCTACTTTTCCAGCATAAGGCAGAAAGTATGCTTACTTCTTAGCAAACTGGCAGTCAGGTATTCCCAGGAGTGTATTGACCATGTTTTACTTATTCCCCTGCCACTCTGTCAAAGTAAGATGAAAAGCATTGTGTTCTTTACTCCCTCCTCAGTGGTAATGAATTTTTCGTAGTCTGTCAATGTTTGTGTCCTCTCCATTACTCAGAGACACTAAGCAAGATAAATGATGCTATCTAACATCTGCATAAGAATTCTAGTCATGATTTGTCTAAACAGGCAGGGCAGCTCCTGGAGTTATATGCTATCATCCACAGATCGTATTTCGATAGGTGTTTGATCTTGGCTTTTCACGTTTAAAGTGGAGCCCAACTCCCACAGATCTGGAATAAAGTGAAGTCTTTTGTAACATCTTTTCTTGAATGGTCATTTCTTGTGCTTCCTATTTGATAAGATAATGGACACTGTAAATTCTCCTATGAGCATCTGTGCCAGTGGGAATATGTGGCCCAGAAAACTAAATTCTTCTGTATTAAATGTTCAGATTTCAAGCTATGGAAACGTTCTAAGTAAAAGCTATTCAATGCATGGTTTCTTTATTAGAAAACTGCTGTATACACTCAATGATATTGTGTGGTTGCCGTCTGTTTAATGAGCACATAAATGAGATGTGTTGAAAGTACCCTTTCAACAGACCATTCAAATTAGGTGTTAAACTGCAGCCGAAACTTTAGAATGGACATAATTCACATGAATGGGAGTAGTTACCAGTTAATGCTTACACCTTGATCAGGAAAGGTTGAAATTCTGCCGGCCCCTCTGAAATTTCTTGGAGAATTGAGTGATGTAAAGTTGGCAAAGGAATATTAAAATAATATAAGAGGTACATTTCTTACGCTTACCTAATTATGATACATTTACCTTCTTCAGTAATTTTCATCTCAATTTTACATACAGACAGAAATGCATGTATTAGTAAGGGCTCTTCTGCTCTTGATAAGATCATTTACATGCCTGTATGTGGTAAGCACGATAGTGTATTTTTGAGTAGGATATATGTAACCTTTAGATATGAGGGCTGCAAATAGGAATTTGTTACGGGGTTTTTTTTTTTTTTTCCCCAGTGGTATAGAGTTTTTGTTGGGGTATAGGAATATATCACTTGTTTTTTATAGTATTTTCCTTTCACTTAGTTTACAGAAATACCATTTGGCTTTGTTATTGGCATGAAAACGTGCTAGTTTAGATTATTGGAACATTGTCAAGAAGGAAACATTTTTTAAAGGTTATCCTCTGTCTTTGATCAGTTACACATGCAACTAATACCTGCAGACTGGAAATTGGTCAGAGATTAAACCTTCATATAGGCTAATGAACACATGATAACAACTTAATCTCACCATTGTACAATAATGAACTAATGGATCTGCACTGTAAAAGACTGAAAATCATTAAGTGCTTGAAACAATGATGTTAATTGGAGTTGAAGTTTGGTCAAGAGACACTATCCATGCAACAAAGCCCTTGTGGTTTGTAGTTTTCATTAGATTCTTTGTCTTCAGACGTCGTCTTTTAGTTTGCTGACTGCTTATGATTTTAGAATACTAATGCCAAGAGGCCATTCCAGTTAAGGTTGAAGCAAAGAGGAGTTGTTTGTTTCTGGATCTTGACACTGTTTGGCCATAGCTACAGGTTTGAGATAAAATTTCTTGCTTTCTCTTCAGATGCAGAAATCAAACATGTGAGCAATCCTAGAAAAATTCCATTGTTTGGAGCTGCACTTAAATCAGAACATGAATTATGAAAATAGTTTTAAGATGTGGAAAAGTAGAATCTGAGTATGATCATAGAGCACTGTGAACTTTTTAATAGTCTGATTTTGAGGTTCCCTTACGCCAACTAAGCCTTACTAAGTTTGTGGATTTACTTGGTTTCCCTGGAATAAATTTAGTCACAGCCAAGCTGCATGAGACTGAAATCTCTTGTCACTAAAGTCAGAGACAGGGCATGTAGCCACAAAAGCTGTATAATGAAAGGAGTTGTACTTTGCTTTATTTCTAACGCTCTATACTAAGATAAAGCAGACTGCTATTCAGGTAGATAAGAGGGAATAATAGCAACAGGTTTGGATTTCTTCCCCTGCCCAGAATTATAGTTTGGATAGTGATTTAATTGTTGTATTGTTTAGCACATTTATGATGGGAGTGTTTGTGTGTATATATGTACATATATACACCAGGAGGTGATGCTCACCAAATCGAGTGCTCACTAAAGAGATGAGTATATCTGACATTTGCTTTATTGGTGAACTTTATGAAATTTATTTTAAAGGCAACATAAATACTTCTCCACCATGCCTTTTAATTGTCTGTCCTTCCAGAATTAATAGGAATTGGGCAGTATTAGGACTCTTGTAGTAAGATAAGTAAGCTGTCTACTGCTGATACTGGAAAGTACGCAGTGCTTAAGACTGCAGCTCTTTTATCTGCCCTGATGAAGCAGAGTATCTTTACAATTCGTATCAGAGCTTAAAATAATACCAAATGGTCTTCTGATGATACTGTAGTAGAGCCAGCTGAAAATCATCATTATTCTAGTACTTAGTGTGGGATTCAGTGAAATACAGTTAAAACCAAAAAGAGCTTATTCTCTTCAAATTCTTCATCATGAACTGTTACTTCATCATGAGCAGCAGTCAGAGACTTCCTCTGGTCTTTCAGCAAGTTTATAAGAATTTTTGGTGTTTATTTCTCCTTGCCTCCCCCTCTTAAGTAATGAGAAGCCTTTCCTACTCAAGTCTCAAATTGGCCTGTGCACCAATTAAGCTAATCGGCAGCATCTTTGATACACTTGCTAATTACAGCTGCAGAAATTTTCAGAGAACCACCTTTCTGCAATTTTTCCTTCAAGCAAAAAATGAAAAGCAATAAACCCTATACAACTCTTAACTATTCCCTGTTAAGACTGTTGAAATGCTTTCAGAAGAATGTGGTATAGTGACTCCCTGATTTCTGATAGCTGTGACCACTTAGTACTATTTGACTGTTTCAGTGAGGAGGTAGACACTTCCAAAGAATTCTCTAATAGGAGATTTTCCCATGAATAATTCTGGGCAGGTGGTGATGCCAGGAAAGACATGACTGGAGCGTGTGGTATTTTGAGTACTCTAAGTACATAAAAGATTATAGAAGGTTCTCACAAACTAATTTAACATAGACCAGCCTTGGGGTTTTACTAAGTCATGCAATTAGCCAAACCATCCCCTGTTGTGGGTTTTAATTAAATACAGAGTTCCTCCCCTCAGTCCCTCTCTTCATATAAAGCACAGCACATTTTTATCTGGTGACCTCACTTACCAGTTACAATAGCTTTGAAAGAACAATATATTATGTAAAAGCTGCAAATCCTGTTTATAAAGGGAGTGAGTTGGTTTTGGTGGGGGGGTGTCATTTTTTGGTGATGGTTTAGTGGAGAGAGGAGAATTCTATTTATTTAAATTGAAGTATTAGTAAGAATGGAGAATATACCACTTGCCATTACAGAAAAGAGCTGAGCTACTCTGGTCTATAAATGAGACTGACTTAATCTTTTGTTTTCTGACCTAAGGGGGGTTGGGGAACGGGAACATTCATCTTCTGTTTTAACTCCATGTTTCCTTGGGTTACTGGTCTTATGCATAACCCCTTTCTAGCTATCATTATTTCAGCTGGGCTGCCTTGACTTATTTTCAATCAGTCTCCAAGTGCAGTTACCAGATCTAGTAGTCTTATAAAGAAGTAACTTGCTGCCTTGGGCCTTGTACCTAGAAGGGAATAATGGTTAAGCAGGGGTACACGTATAGAAAGGAAGACAATGACTTCTAACACTGTTGAAATGTCAGACTGTGACCTTTAAAAAGGCTGAAAGAAACCAGAGGGCATAAGCCCTAAGGGATGTTTCTGCATGAACAAGGGTGGGAGTTGACTACTTTTGTATCTCTGAAAAAAGGTGATATATTGCTGCCTTCAGTTATTCGGCCTATGGAATTATACATGTTCCTAAGCAGAGATCACATTGTGCTCTGTTGAGGAAACAAGAAGAGTCCTATATTTTCAGAAAGTAGAGCTAAAATTAAGTGTATATTACGGTTGTGCATCCTCTGAAATGTAAATAATTGGAAAGACCTGGCAGGATCAGTACTTTAAAAAAGAAACAATCAAAAGCAACAACAAACCCCAAAATAAAACCACAGATACTGTGCAGGTAAATGGATCTGAAGTCTTTAGCTAACATGAGAGAGAAGGGGTTTGTTTCACACATTATTTGAAATACCAACATATGGCAGGAAAGTCTTAGGAAGTTACCTGTTCCATGCTTAGTGCTGGTGATGGTAATAATAGCATGTTTCCTTGCACATTGTCCTACATTCTTCAAAATTAGTCTCTAGGTCCTGATGTGGTCATAATACAAGTGGATTTTACGTGATTTAGGGAAGCAACAGACAGAAAGATGCATATACAAGCACTGAGATGCTCCAGGTATCAAGTGTTTACTTTTTACCTTGTACTGCAGTAACAACTGGACAGAACGTAGTTCTTTTGTGCTGAGGAAGTAACTGCATGCACATGCAGTAGAGACTTATCAACCTGAAAGGACCAGCTATGTGA
This sequence comes from Microhierax caerulescens, assembly GCA_035590215.1. Classification (NCBI taxonomy): domain Eukaryota; kingdom Metazoa; phylum Chordata; class Aves; order Falconiformes; family Falconidae; genus Microhierax; species Microhierax caerulescens. The sequence goes on along the minus strand of JAVJGJ010000001.1, from coordinate 83,396,742 downwards.
TTTTTTTTTAGCACACAGTCTGCTTGCACTGCTAATTCTCTTGGGGCAATCTGTGTGCTTTATCTGATGAACTTTTTATTAGGGACACTTCTGTAGATTATATGAGATTCATCGCCTATTATCAGTGTCTTCTCCCAGGATATTACCAATGAATGTGATCTGGCTTCCTTCTTCAGGAGGAGTAGTAAGGTACCAAAATTACTTAAGCTGTGCAAAGTTCTTCACTTCCAGTGACTATGGTATCAGTAATGCTACTTGTAATTTATACAATTTAAAGCCCTCAAGTCTTAAATTTTGTATGTGGCACCTCTGAACCGTATGTAATTTGAGAGAACGCTTTTAACAGAAATGCTTTTGCTTTCCTTCACTTTCAGTGGTTTGTTCTGCTTGTTTTATTCCTGGGTATCTCTTAAAGTGCTAGGCAGTAAATGTCTATACATTCTGTGATTTGTTTGATCAACTCAATCCATTTTTCAATGACCAGGGAAAGGATCTGAAGTATTTGTAGACTGTATGCACAGATACGTAAAGAAGCTTAGCTTAATTTGTAAAACAAGAAATAGTAGCATAAATTAGATCAAACAGGAAAGTAATGATTACTTGCTCTTTATTAATTTGTTTTTTTCCAAATAAACATTTAGTCCTTTGTTATGTAATAAACACAACAGCTGGTTGTGATTTTTGGCGCATGGTAAGTATGCATAGAAATATTTCTCAAGTGTATATTCCATTTATCCAGTGATTTGATTATTATCCAAATAGAACAGTGAGATGTAGCTAGTATGGTTAAGAATATTTCCCTTAAATGACTAATGCCAAGCTTTACGTGACCTGCATCTATTACAAATGTATTAGATTAAAAAAATTGCAGTACATCTTTTACATGCCAGTTTAGTAGAAAGGCTGTGAATTAAAATGGAAGCACAGAGCAGCTTTCCTGTAAAACACTCAATAAGTAAGATAGTTTGAGAAGAAAGGTTGGTGACTTTAACTATTTTTTTTTTTTAATCTTTTAAAGGGTAACATAATCCAGTCTTAAGGTTTCATTAGTTTTAGGGTTTTCTTCTTCCATTTTGCAGTGATAGGGTGAAAAAAGAAATTTCACTTTGGATTTACCTGAGAGAATTGTTTTTGAGTTTTGATTACTTTAGCTGGGTAGCTGAAAAATCAGTTATTCACACAGATTTAGAGTAGAATATACCAAATCGTTGCATCGTTTGTATAAATTAGTCCGGCTGAATAAAATGTATGGCCAGTGCATGCTCCAAATACAACTTAAATGGGGTAATGCCTTTCTGCTGGTTTTCTGCTTGCAGTCAGATCCTACCATCTGCTCTTACTAGTAGATACTGCTCTTTATTTTGTAGACATTCAATTAGAGAAGTTCATCTTTTAATCTGTTATTTACAAGCAGTGATGTGAAGCATCAGTCAGTTCTACAATTGTAGAATCCATTTGGTACAGACTTAATATATACAACTTAATATGTTTGCTTGTGGTAGGATTTGGTCTTAACTATACACAAATATGGACACTAATAATGAATCAAACTGTTTCAAATGTGCATATGGATTCACTGAGACACTAACGGGAATAATTGTTTTGAATGTGCAGAAAACCATCTTCTAAGAGCTCGTTGTGACAGGGGTTTCGGTTTATGCTCTTCATAGTGTGGTGACCTGCTTGGCAGAAAGTATATCTGTAATTTGTTTAAAATTTAGGATTATTGTTTCTGAGCTTTTGATTGTATGTTTTTTTTTCACCAGTGCTTCTGAAATCTTTTGTTCACAGCTTCTCAGTGGGACTAGAATGCAAAACTATTCATGTCCAAGTATCAGGGATTTTTAAGTATCCAAGATAATTGCAGGGTAGGGGAAAATAATCTTGAGCTCTCATTGTTTCTTGTGCCACTCCTCTACAGTCTTTATTGCTGCTGAATTTTAAACGTCCTCCACATTCACCAGAAGACACTTTCCTGCAATTAAGTAGCTAGAGTTCTCAATTCCATGTGTTACGGCAACCTCCTTGGGGAAATCTGACTGTGACACCCAGGTATAACATTCCAATTTCTAGTCAGGCTTCAAGAAAACAAGGTATTTAGCTGAAGCAGATTTTAATATGACCTTTAGATTCTGCAAGGAGATGGAAACTCGAACAAACTCCCAAAAAAGTGCCAAAGAAAACATTGGAGACTTCACCAGACAGGGAAAACAAAAAAAAATCTAGCTTATTTTTTTACTTTTAGGTGTTTATGGAGTGTCAAATACTGTAGCATCTCTATCAGTATCAGCTTATTATTAAGTTACTTTTAAATATGTATGAAAGGATAATTTGAAAAGGTGGAATTGGTTTCTGAATAAGACTTTGGAGATTTGCACGGGCAAAGAGCTTTTCTTAGTTTTAGTTAAATGAATACTAGCTAAGTTGAGAAGTTCATGCCTGTTGGACTTTGCCTGGACAGGGAAAAAGCCATTATGGGGCTATAAAATGATAATTTTAGTCCTCTTAACTCTTGCCTATTACATTTCTGAGAAAGTTGAGAGAGTAGCACGCTGATTTATTTCCAGAACAAGAACAGAAATAATTTTAAAGATACAGTAATGTGCCATGTATCCATAAAATATATTTCTAAAGAGGCAAAATATTTAATTACAGAATAAACTGTCAAATTGCAAACTGGCTTTGTTTTTGAAAAATAAGAATTCATAGACCAATAGTAAGACAGACTTTCAAAGGTATTTTAAGTCTGAAAATATGCATATGATGCATTATTGAATATTTGAAAATACTTGACCTGGTTAGTGACTTGCTGTGAAAATCTACTTGTATCCTTTAAGGACTAAATACACTTGAAAATTTAACTACTAAATAAATAAATCAGCACTCCAAAAAAATCATAATCTGCTGCTTCTCTCTTCCTGAACAAGAGCTATCGCAACTTGAGGAAAAAGGGGGATGTTGGCAGGTTGAGAACAGCGTTGTTCTCAGAGAATGATAGTTTTCCAAGGATGAAATAGTTACAGGGAATGTTACAAAGTGAAGCACACAGAGCAGTCTAAAATGCTAATAAGGAAAGGACTTAAAAAGAAGTGGGTGACTTTTGGCTTTGAAGCCGTTTTCCTTTTTAATTTGCTGCATATAAATGCATGACTTGGGTTTCAGGGTTCTGGTTTTGTTTTCCTATTTGTGACGCGTGGATTTAGCGTTATTGCTGTTCTGTTGGTACTTGCCCTTTAGAATGATGGTGTTTGTTACCAAAAGCATGAGATGTTTTTTTTGGAAACTGTTCTCTAATGGTGTGACTAGGAGGAAAGGTTAGGGTTCCTGATGCCAGATAGGCTGGATTCTTTTATTTCTGTACTGGTATGGAAGGTAGACGCTGATACTCCTTTTCCAAGTAGGTGAAGACTGATGGGAGATCAGTGCTCCAGTGTGAATAGTGATAGTAAGGTGTCAACTGTTATTTCGGCCTTGTGTTACACACCTATATAGAGAATAATGTGAACACTGAACATTTTTACGCATAATAATGTCTTCATAATAAAATACTTGTAAGAAGTATGTCATATACAGTATAGGAAAACTTACCTGCTGCACTGTTCCTATGAATCATAGGCAGGAGCTTGCCGTCTCACTCTATCTCTGTGCTGAGATGTGATGGCTCAGCTTCCTCTATTACTTGCTTGAGGCAGAAATGTTGAAGAGTTTTCTTTTTTTGGCTGATATGACAAAGTGGAAGAATGGAGGAAGATCTGGCTTATTTAGTTCTCACCCTCCACCCCCACCCACCTACCTGCTCCTTACATTTTCAGGTTTCATTGTTGAAAATCTTTTTGGAATGTTCATATTGAATACTGACTACAGGGAGGAATTAGTGGTTTATGACTCGTTTCTAACTCTGAATGCATGCTGGCTTTATGGCTTTTGGTAAATCCCATCACTATTTTGGCATCAATTTTCACTTATTAAAACCTTGTCTATTAACTAAAATCTTAGATATTTTCAGGCAAATACTGCTCCCTCTGAAGTCTGGTTTTGGTTAAGGCTTCTATCCACAAAAGCATTCAAAATGTAATGGTATAATTACATTCCCAAAGTCAATGCTAAAATGAGATGGTAACTAAAGAAGATAGCTAGCCTGTCCAACCAGATACCAAGCAATTCACTTTTGGATGGATATAACATAGTATAATCTAATAGAAAAATAATTCTTGCAGTTTTTGGTTTTATTTCTTGTGAGGGAATAACTTCAGCATGCAATTTTCAATGTGGATATCTGTAAGATAGATTGATGTGTTTATGGCATCAAATCATTAAAATACTTTCCTGACTCTGTGTTACTGCACAGGTTAGGTGTGTTTCTGCGTGAAAATGGTTTCAAAGAAAATAATCTGCAGTAAGATCCTATGTGGGTTTGCAGGTTTTTGATCACGTGGTGTACTGTTTCTTTCCTGTGTGTTTCATTTGTTGCCCTCCAATGCGTCTGAGCTATCAATGTTCTTTACAGCCTATTGTACTGTGCAGTTCTTCATATACAGTGGTCCCTCCCTCTGGACTTGTGTTGACCACTACTGCAAAGTGTAGCCAAGGAACAACTTCATTGCTTTTAAACAAGCAAATTGAGCAACTGCTATAAAGCCTGTATTGCCTTTCTAAGATCAAAACCTCCCATCAGTTTGTCACTGTCATAAAGCTGTTCTCAGTAAAGCATAGCACTTAATCAAAAGCTTGAAACTGCAGTGCTAATTGTTTTAAGAAAATCAGCGCTGCCACAAAACTGGCAAAAGAGGGAACACAGTAACTCATCCTTGGAAAACTCCAGTTTTGTCTGTTTATGTGTAAGGGCTGCTCAGAAAGATGCTTGAACCTAAGGAAGGAATATGACAAGCAACCAACAAATCCTAAAAGAATGAAGTGGTCCTACTCAGACATTCATGTAACAGTCTTAATTGACTCAGTCCTTACTAAGTGGCATACTGAGAGAGTAAATCATCCCTCAGTTAGCAACTGACTGAGATAGACACGGGCATGGCATTCACTGTGTAAATAACTTAAACAGCCTCATTGTTGAGTGTCAGTGAATTCAGCCACTTAACTAGGTTAAGACGACGTTGATTTTTCCAAAACCGAGCATGAGGTTTTGTTGGAACAGTTAGTTTCTCGATCTGGAAATGGATCATGCTTCCAAATTTATTCTTTTTTTCCCTAGAGATTTTGGCTAAAAAAATTGCAATGCATAACAGAACTGGGACTGCTAAAGAGTTCAGAAGGTTCAAGGAGATCAGCTGAAACTAACTATAAGGGTAAAATTTCTGGCCAGGCTGAAAAGAACCACTTACCTCAATCCCCAAGGTAGAGCAACAAACTTCATCTATTGCATTACTAGTCCCAAGCTTGCAGCTGGTAAGGCAGTTACCCTAAGAAGTTGTTCCCTTCAATCTACAAGAAAAAGGCAACTTTTTTTTTTTTTTTAAATGGTAGCATTATCTAATTGATTGTAAGAGTGTTTTATTTCTCATGAATGCTGGATGATGGTGGATTGAACAGTTTTAAAAATAAAGTAATTGTTAGGGCAATGAAGTCCCAAGTATCTGGCAGTATAGAATGAAGTTAGTGGTCTGGCAGATTTCTTTAATTTTCTGAAGCAATGGTCAATAACTTTGCAGTAAAACTGAGCTGTGAATAGTGGGTATTTGTTACTGACTGAGAGCTGTTGTTACATATTAAAAGAAATAAAGATTTAAGATTTTTACCCAGTCTGCAGTACAAAATCAGGAGCCTAATGAAGAAAGTAGTATGACCTTTTGAAAGGTAGATGCAGCGTGTTTACAGTGTCATGTTCAGGGATATATCATATGCACTAGCATTGGGTGTGTGGAAGGAGACTGAATGCGCTGCCTTTTCCTAGGACTTATTTTTCTTCCCCCCCAAATTCACTGACCTGCAAAGAATTTGCTTTTTCCATCCATGACAAGTATTTTTAAAACGGTGTCAGTCAGGGAAGATTTGTGAAAGAGAAAGGAAAGAAAACCACCCTGATACAGTACCTTTTTCCCAGGTAGCCACTGATTGAAATCCTCAACAAACCATTCACAGCATAAGAGGTGAAATACAGATGTAGTTTTAAAGGATTGAGAAATAATAGCTCTTGGCATAAGCAAAGCATCAGAATTAGGTTTTATTGGTTTGCTTCAAACTGTTTGGGACATCTTCTGAATCCAGAATGCTGTTAACGCCAGTCTGCAGTTGGAGTAGTTAGTTTTGGCCAGACCTTGTAGTGGAGCAGCTTACTCCAGCTGAGGGTCAGCCCCTCGAGACTCAGTAGCTAGGTGTGAGGCATTGCTTGCTGTGGTCCTCTGGAAAAATCTGTTTTTTCCTCTGCAGTGTCTCAGCTTAAGATAAGATGATTTTGCAGCTTGCTGCAAGTGATCAGTTCAAAGTTGAGCAGATCTCTATGTATCATGGGAATCTATCCTTATATGGATAAATTCCTCAATGCTTGGTTTAGTCTGGTACCAACCACTGCTTTGGTATTAACACAGAGTATGACGTGCTCTGTGCCATACATCCACACAGAGAACAAGTAAGGCCTAGTTAATGTACTGTATTCTTGCACTTGGTTATTCTGCTGCCAGGTTCCCCATGTAGATAAGCCTTCAGGTTTGTATTGGTAAAGGTAAACTGCAGTTCCTGAATTTAACGGTCTATTTTTTTTTTTTCTTGGTCTTGTTTCCTTAACAGCGCTTAAGTTACATATCTTTTATTTTGTTTGACATCCTAAAACAGAGAATCACTGTGTGGTTATTGTCTTATTTATTCAGGTGGCTAATTACTGGGGAATT
>JAVJGJ010000001.1:83348001-83371518 GCA_035590215.1 Microhierax caerulescens | reverse complement strand
CAAACCAAGCTACAAGGCCTGGAAAACTTGAAGATACTGTAAGCTTGCTGTTTAAAATCTCAAGGTACTGTTAAATATCTAGTCAGCGGGTGCCTTACAGGGAAAGGCTTTTTCCAGTGACAGTCTGAAAAGAGTGTAACTAGTGCAATTTCTGATATTTTTCAGAAAGAGATTCACTTCAAAGAGGGTGCTGTTCACAGGAGTCGTAGAATGTTTGCAATAGAACAATGTTTTGGGAACCCAGCAGTAACTTGCTATGTCTCAGAGTCACCAACTGAATTCAAAACTGGGTGATGAAGTTGCTCCTTACATGGTGTAGCAGTGGCCTGAATTCACTAGAAAGACGGTAATTTCAGGAGAATACCTTTGTTTGGGAAAGCATATAATAGCACAAGCCAACATGAATGTACTGGCTTTGTTGCACACTTATAAATTCATGGAAGAAAACTGAGATGACCTGTGCAAGTATCTACACGCACTCCCTAATTAGGTTGCCTGATTTGGAAATGGCACGGAGATGAATCAGGGTGCACAAAATATTAGAGTGCAAGAATTTTAATTACCTCGTGCTTCTGAATACTGGTATCGTATTCCTTTTTTTTTTTTATTAAGTCATTATACAGATACAGGCCTGATACAGAACTGGATGCGTGAACAACTTTCTGTTTTACTGAAGCATTTGGTATTTTACTTTTTACTGCCTAAGGAATGGTCAGAGAGTTTTGTATGCTCTAAGCTCTAAACAGATGACACAGTTGCGTAGTTTGTGCTGCTGGAAACATGTCTAGGAAATCACTGTATTGAACACATCTTGCTCTAGTGATCTGCAGTCTCTTAGGCTTTTGGAGACCCTCAACAGTTTTGAAGCCCAGTGTGTCAAATGGAGAGCAGGGCTTCCTAGAAACTCATTTGAGACCATACAGATGTTCAGACTTTGCTGAGACCTGATAAACCAAACCATAGGACTTCACATATCTGTCATGACTGGGACCTTACTTTAGGACACACAGGATCCTGTACATGTTGGCAAGTTTAATGAATTTACTGTAAGCTTTTCAATATATATTAATAATGAGGAAATAGGAGGAATTTCCTTCATTGTATTATTCTAGTTTCTTGACCCTTCTGATAGAATATATTCTCTTTCAGTTAAAATTTTCTAAGCCAGGTATCTCAGGAGAAATGCTTTGTGTGGCCTTGAAATTTTGTAATATTTAGGTGGATAAAACAATTTGGAATGCCTGAAAAATCTCATTATTTAGATGAACAGGTTTAGACTTTCTTAATTGCCTAGCGTTGTTGATACTTTCCAGCTGTGAAGGAAGATAAAAAGTGTTGTTTGTTTGGTAAATAGGCTCAAAATGTCAGTTCAGGAATATTTTAAAATAGCAAGCTGTTCACCACAGGCTTGCAAATGGAGGGACTAGGACCTAAATGAGTAGGTAAGTTCGCTGCAGGGAAAGAATTGAAAGAGGAAAAGGAGGAGGGAAGAAAGAAGGGCATTCCCAAGATAAATTAACATCTGTGAAATAAGATACTTTTAAATGTATGCTAATGGCCTAAATGTTTCTATATTCAATTAAGTAATAAGTCCCAAGTTGGCAATATCATCCCAAAACATTCATTACTAAACGAAGGCTCCACTGGGATAGCAGAAGCACCATAATGAACTGATGTGGGCAGTAAGACATGATAATACCTACTTCAGAGGGAATTACCACTTTTATAATGCAATTTACAACAAGAATTTAGTTGTTAGAAGGGTTTTTTTTCCCCCCTCTTCATTATGACAGTGTAATTATGGCTCTACTGGCTCAGAATAATTTCAAGAGGAGTGAGTTATCAAAGCTTTTGTACTGAATATTCTCAGGCAGTTTGAATACAGGACTAAGTGCTGCTTCATTGATAAATAATAATCAAATGGAAAGTTCACATAGGACAGCAGCCTACTTACAGCTGATCTCATCCTCCTTAACTGCAATCTATTTATAATGTACCCAGTGTGTTTTTTTACTGTGTATTATTATTTATTCAGTTGATTTAAAAAAAAAAAAGTCCCAAAACATAATACCTACTGTAAATCAGCCTAGTTCAACATAACTATAAGTTTGAATACAGTATTTTTATTTAGAGGTGCAGATGCACCTGTATTAAACAGTCAATGTTACCATCTTTATTCTAAGATGGAGAATTGGAAGTATAGGAAGGCTGAATTGAGCTTTGTGGTCTCTGAGCCAGGCTCTCTGACAGACGGAAACAAAACAAAGGGGTTTTTGAAATTTGGTGTGTTGTCTATTGCTATATAGTCAATGAAACTATGGCAATTTATTGCAGTTATAGTATTGGCCTGTTATGCAACTACAACAAAGGATAACAGACTTACAGGTATTTCTAAAAGAAAACTTTGTGGTGCATGTCAGTACTTGTTACAGTAGAGCCAGGTTATCTTGGTATAAGTCCTGAGACTGTGAAAAGACTATTTCCCGGGCCTGCAACTAACAGCACTGGCACCCAATACTTGTCCATGTCCAACATTGTAGAGTAGATGACACTGCAGATGTTTCAGCTGTGCAACTTTTAAGATCTGTTGTGTGTGTGTTTGAATTGTATAGATAGCTGGTGCTTGCTTGTTGTTCTGAGTGTAGGAGTACTGGCAGTTTCAAATAGACTGAATTTTCTACAGCCATTTATCCAGAACTAGTGTCTAGAATACCTCTAGAATTTCTTTCAAAACTACATCTAAATGCAGAGAAAGATGCTTCCAGTGGCTTCTCAAAGCTGTAAGCATTTTGTCAAATCACTGTCTAGTAGACACTGTAGCCTTTGAACTTGAATGAGTGCATTTGAACATGGAGATAATCCTCCTTGATGTTTTGTGCCCTCTCTGGTTGCATTCAGGTATTTTTCTGTGTTTTCAGAACAGCCAGGCACTTAGTATCGGCAGTCTTTGTTTACAATAACTGCTTCTAAATACACTCGGTGGGCGGTTAGTTGGTTGTTTGGTTTCCCTACAGTTGACTGAGGAAAAGATCGTAAGACATGGTCTTGTTGCAATAACAGACAGAAACTTGTTAGGTGCAATATGTGGGTTTTTTATTATTTAATTATTTTTTATTTCTGAGAGGCACCGTGAGATTGACTATACGTTTGTTTCTTAAGGCAGTGCTTGCAAAATTCTTTACAATTATGGTGAACTTACCATCTTCATATTGTAGTAGATCTGGTTGTTTCTAGAAGCTGAACTGATTTTTTCTGGAGCCTGGAAAGACAGCTCAGCTAAAACAAAAGCTATTTGCTCTGTTGAGGCATTTTGCTCAAGCTTGAAATAAACAGTTTAAATGTAAAGCATGCGCTTTTGTGTATTATTGGTGCTGTCACAGTCTGTCGGTGATTGACATCTCCATAAAGTGGTAGAGAATTTGGTAATTAATTCATATCACAAGTTCATTACTGATGTAATATTTGTTTCCATAGGTGACCACCATACCATATGAAAGTCAGGTACCAGTAACATTGAAACCGTGTCAGATGTCTCCTGATGCAACTTGAAAAAAATCCACCTGTGTGTGTATGGAGCATTGTAATTTATTCATAGAGGTGCTGATAAGAGACTTTAGGCCCTTATTAGTGAAACTAAAAGATACTTTTTTGCGGGATCCTAATGTATACACTAGTAAATATGTTAGGAAGCTTTGGAAAAACTAGAAGTGAATAGTATGCAATTATCATGTGCCTTTTCTTGCTTAAAACTAAAACAAATGCTAAGCCCCCTAAAACTGATAATAATAGATTAAAAGGACTTGCATTTATGCGGGTCTTTAGGTTTCATACTCTTTTACAATAATGACTTGACTCCATTTTACAGACAGTTGAGCTGAAGTAAGAAAGAAATGTGAGACTAAATTGTCCAGTGTCAAGTCAACTCAACAGGAGAGTTGATTATTTTTCTTTTACGTGATACTAGTATGCCTTACAGACTCCCTCTTTCATGTATTGAACACACTAGCAGGTTTTGAAGATAGGTCAGACAATACGTGGGGAATAGCTGGATTTTTTTTTTTCCTTTTGTAATTTAGTAGACTCTTTTGCTCTGTTTGCTGTCTAAGGGAACCGATAGATTTAATATCAGATTTCTCTTGTCTGCCATCAGAATGCGAATGTGATGTAGATGAATATACTTTCAAGAATATTTAACCTAGTGGGCAAGTGAAGCCTAGTAATTATCTGTTGTTTGTCTGCTCTCTAATGTAATTGTTTTCAGTAATAGGTATATACCACACACTGAGACATCTTAGTGTGGGCCAGTGACAGATTTTTGTGTAGCTTCTCTTGCTATTACAGTGGAACCAAACAAAGAAATGCAACATACTCTGCCACTTTCAATACCCTGCAAATAACAATTGGAATATGCTGCTTTGAATACATGAACATGTTAATAACTAAAATTCTGCATTTGATCCACCTGTGGTCCAATGCGTAGCAACAATCGCAGGCTTTTAATAGTGTATGTGCCACACAGGGAAAAATGTTGAAAGAGCAGACATTGCTTTGTGGTTGATACAGGAAGGATGCAACCGTCTGTTTCTGACCCTGATCTTTGCAGGCCCCTGATCTTGTACACAAAAGAAGCAACATGTAAACCAAGAAAAAGAAATCAGGAAAGTTCATTAGTGTCAAATTTGGTAACAGTTAAAACAGACAAAAAAAAGTTAAGAGAACAGCAACAGACAAGAAGTGAGCCATCTGGTTCCCTGACTGCACTAGGCAAGAGTGCTGCAGTTAAAGCCATTTGGAACAATTAACTATAGCTTCATTTGGAGCTGGGAATAAATACAACAGTGTATATTATATTTCAGAGTATTTGTTATCATTAAGAGCGCTACTATAGTGCTGCCATTTTTTGACACTTTGGTTTTCTTCCACAGGCTGAAATATTTCAACAGAGCTCAGATGAGAACCAATGAGCTGCTATTTTCAGCTGTATGTATTTTTCCAAAGTGAGTTTTAATAATAAACTGCTTTCTGCTAGGGTTGTGGTCCCAAGAGCAGGGATAGAGTTATGAGCATGTTCAGACAGTGGGGCTCAGAGATGCTCTCCAAGTGAAGACTTTTTCCAAAAGCAGCCCTGTGCCTGGGGGATGTGTAAGTCTTAGTGTAGGTTTGGGGCCAGGACTGAGCAGATCTTACACTGGGCAGGGCTGGGTGCATTCGCATTCAGAACTTCATAACTCTGGGTTTGTTGTTTTGGTTTTTTTTTCTCCTGGTGCTAAGTATGGATGTTGCATGTGTTAGCATCAAGCCCAGCCCCATAGCAAGCTGGATCAAGAAGGGTGGAGCTCCCACACAGCAGCTGGGGGGGTGGGGGATCCCCACCAACTGAAAAGCATTAGGGCTTCCACTGGCAAGAGAAACTCACAGGTCTGGCTGAAACCTGAGCATATTCAACATCTCTGACTGATGAAAGACCCGTGTTGATTACATTGCGGTCAAAATGAGTTTTGTATTTGAGAGATGCCTTGCTGCTACAGTGCTGACATTTAACATATTTGCAGCATTGGGTTGTAGCTGCTCTTCCAGTTGGACAAGTTGTGGTTTGGCATGTTCCCCTAGCAGTCCTCATACTGCAGTATTTTCTTGTGCCAGCTGTCCTTGCCTGGTTGTATAATTTAGCATAATGAGGGCTGTGCATGATAGTCCAAACCAGTTTAATGGATAATTTACTACAGAGGATTTGTAAATAAATTCCCCTTGAGATCTGTTTACATCTTCAGGTGCCTAAGGTCTTAATGACAAGGAAGTTGGTGCTAAAACTGCAATGCTATTACTTCCAAGTCATGTTTCCTCACCTCGAGGCTGTATCCATGAGGGTTTTAGGAAAAGAGGTTTTAATTTGCTTTTGCAGGAATTTCTGGGGACTGTAGTATTCTACCTGGAGGTGAGTGACATTCTAAGAGGTGTGAAATTTGTTCCTAGCTCTGAAAATACAAAAGAAAACTTACAGGCACCGCTTCGGTTTGAACTTTGGAAAGGAAAGAAAATCCCATGGAGCATTGTACGGGAAGGGCAGATGTGTCAGCCTCAGCAGTGAATGGCTTTGGCAGGCACTTAATGATGGTTGTGCAATAACTGCTGCCGGAGAAGGGCTAAGGAGCTGTTTGGGGTTTCATGTCATCATCTCTTTGCTATGCAGGATGGTTGTGCCAGGGATTCATTTTTACCAGTGTCCTTTTGATCTTGAAAAGTTATCTTTACAAATTGCTGTATGCCTTCATAGGCAGCTTATATACTCGAATAGCATAAATTTTATGTCTCATCCTAAAGTCACGTGTGAAAAATTCAACTTCTGTAGCATTATTCGATTTTTCTCTGCTTTTTGGGAATGGGCTGCGTTATGACAAGTACAATCGTGAAGAGAGGAGTTGCCCATGTCTCAGAAATACTTGAGCACAAAGATTTAGGTAATCCCAAATCCTTTTTCTTAACTTCATAGCTACTAGGAAGATCATAAATGCCTGGAGTTTAAAAACATAGTTACTTTGCCACCTGACATGCAGCTTTTGCATAGGCTCTCAACTGTAACCCTGTAACCACTTTGATTTGGAGGCGGGGAAAAAAAACCCCACTAGGTAATCCAGCTATTTTTTTTTTTTTTTTTTTTTTTTAGTCAGCAACTTCTAGGACCAATATAAAATGGCAGGAGAAACTACAAACCACGAATGTTTTCTGTTCTGTGGTCACAGTATTTCTGATCATTTTTAAGAGACATGAATTGCTGAAGCAAGCACTCATGGGCTATTTTTTGTCTGGTACAGGATTTACAGTGTAAGAAAAGATTTGGGTAGATGATGCGCTCTGAACAGAAGAAATAATGCTTTGGTGAAGGTGGTTTCAGCATAAAGTTCAGCAGACACCAGCCATGTATTCAGAGCCACCTGCAGTGGTGGTGGCGGTGGTGGTACTGTTCCCACTCACTGCTGGGAAGTACCCTAGCTGCTGGAGCAGTTGCCCAGTAAAAGGAGTGCATGAACCACGGGGTTATGCATGCAGCCTCTCCTGTGCAGCTGCATCATTGTGTGTAAAGACCTGCCAGCATAAACTGTATGTAGTCTCAATAGCAGGTGTGCCTCACTGTTTCGGATCCCGGCTGGAGCATGCTGTTTTCCTTCCCGATCACACACCTGGTTTTCCTTCTTCACAGAAGCAGTCACAGGAGCGAGCTAGTATGTACCTAGGTATTGTCCCAGAAGAAATTCAAGTGCAGGTGGAGCACTCAGAAGTAGGAGCTTGAAAAGTGCTCCCTGGTCTCTTGATTATGATATAGCTAGTGATGCCTATCTAAATGCCGAAGAGCAATCTGATCAGAAAGAGGATTGCAGATTGCCTTCAGTGTTTCCTCTTGTTTAGTTTATTCACCTCTATGCAGAGCACTAGATGCTGGGAAAGCCATTCCTAATGTAGTAATTCTACCCTTTTACAAGGAACTAGGATGTCTAATTGAATACATAAATATAAATCCCCCATCACTCCTTTGAAAGTTAGGTGCAGTAATGCTCATGGATTTTTTTCAACTGAGCAACATAAACATTGAAAATGAGCTGCAATGTGTATTTAAGAAGCTGTATTTTCTTAAGTGATGAGATCTCACTAATTCTGTGTAGCAGCATATGATCAGTAACAAGCACAGTTCCTATTAGGATACTTGCTTATGTATGACTGACCAGTATACCCTCATCTGTCATCACTTCACTCTTGCAATCTGTTTTCTAAATAAAATCATAACTTAACCATATGTTTGACAGAATTATGTAGCAACTTTAGCGTGGTTATTTTTCACTCTGCTGTATATATCAATGCACACTCAGTTTGAAAGTCTGTTCTTTATGACTGTTGTAAACTCAGCTGGGCCATTCGTATCCTGTGGGTATTAAGAAAACAGCTATTTAGATTCAGATTTGTCCAGTGACAGAGTATAGGATGCAGCCTTTGAAATCCTTAAGAGATGCATTGCCTTTCCTTCACAATTATTATAGTTTAAATATATTTGAGATTTACAGAAAATTGTTTCATATACCTTATAATATATAGTCTCTTTTTCCCTCCAATTGGCAATCAGTATTTTACAGGAGGAGACAGAAGCAAGCTGTTCAGATGTTGGACTTCTCTTTGGCTTAACCAGGATAAAACCAGAGGCTGGGCACAATACTCCTGTGATACAACATATTCTTCAAAGATTAAATTGTCACCACCTGACTGGGGGAATTAAAACCTGGCCAGCTGCTGTAGAAAACTCAGTAAGCTACCACTAAGTCTTTGTGGCTCATAGTGAAAAATTGGCTTGAAGTGAAAAAAATAGTTATAAACAGTGAGAGAGGACACTTAATGTGTGTGTGTGTGTGTGTGTATATATATATATATATATGTATATATATATATATTCTGATCCAAATAAAATGGACTTAATTTCAGATATGTGTCAGAATTGCTATGTATTTCTTTGAAGTTGATAACTAAAGTCATTGAGCCAAAAGAAC
This sequence comes from Microhierax caerulescens, assembly GCA_035590215.1. NCBI lineage: Eukaryota > Metazoa > Chordata > Aves > Falconiformes > Falconidae > Microhierax > Microhierax caerulescens. The sequence continues at coordinate 83,362,987 of JAVJGJ010000001.1, read as the reverse complement.
TGATTGTCTCAAATCTTACAGTCTCTGGAAGAGACAAATGGTGTTGCACCAAGTTAGCAAACGAGGTGTCATTCTGTTCCAGTCACTTAACACATGCTTTGCAAATGGAAGTTGTTAGGGTAGACTGCAGCTGGACTCAGGGATATGAGTGGGTTTGGACCTGAATTTATTAATTAATTTAGATTATGGCTTTGGGAATTTTTCCTTTTAACTTACGGTTAATGCTTTCAGAGAGCTTTATGGCACCTAAGTGACTGTAGCCTAGACTCTGTTGATTGCTAATAGTGCTGCGTTCCCATGTTGTTTAGAAGCTCCTAAAGTTGTGTTATGGAAAAGTACATCTCTGGGTGGAGACTGCCTAGCTGGGAGGGATTATTTGTAGAGATGCTTTCTTGTTTTGAATGTTACCAACAAAAGACTGAATAGCTATATGCCTGATTACTATGGCTGTCGTAGAGCCAATATTTGTAGGACCCCATTCAGTGAAGAACTGTATACACGTGTTTTACTTTTCAATATCTCAAAGATCTCAAAAATCAATAAGAAAAATGTATAAACCTGTAGTCTACTATTTAACAGTCAACTTGGAAAACGTTACCAACGATGGCACTCATTCATAATTACAGTCTGGGGGCTGCTGCAGTACAAACCTCAGTAACAAATCAGACTAAGTGGGGCTCAGGCTGATCAAATACATTGCAGTAACACAAAGAAACTAGATATCAGATATCCTTGGAATCCCCCCAAAATTCTAATGTGACAGAATTAAAATTAGTCTTATATAGATGTTATATATATTCTGGTGTTAATAAATAGTCTGTTTCAAGCAGAACTCTGCTTGAAATTTCTCTGGTGGTGATGAATTTAAAAACAGGTTTATAATGTGAAAGATTAATATAGTGAAGTGTCAATAATTTTAGAATAATAATATGCGTATTAACAACCTATGTAGTGCCATCTCTTCTACATTCCTTGGTGCATACTAAGAGACCCCTTCTTTTTATCTTAGGTAAATTATGGACTGCATTGCATTGTCAAAAATTGTACTTATCTTTAATAAGCAGTGATTAGTAACTGCATGGTGAAGTCCTATCTTTAATGATCTGGTAACAATGCAAGAAATATTGGACAATAGTGTCAGAACAGGTCCTTTTCTCTGGAGAGCTAACTGGAGACAGTCTGTGAACATTTTCATTGAGTACAAAGGCGTTAAAATCCTGTAGTTCTGAAGATACAGAGGTACCAGAAACATTTTTTTGGAAAGGGGTCTGCAGACATGACAGGGATTGATTTGTGTGTTTAATAGGTGACCAGAGGGTGGAAGAGTAGTTAGGCAAAAGAAAATCAATGTGCAAAATTTTTATTTAAATAAGTAAAGTTTAGGAAGCTTTAGTACCTTAGGAAAACAGATAGATGTGGTACCTCTCAGCATTTAAAAAATGAATGGTGCCTCCTGTTTCCATAGGAAATTTATAAGATCAATTACACACATCTGTTTTTTGAGAAGATTTATTAAATTGTTCAGAAGTTTAATATATGTCTCAAAACTACTGATGAAAATGAAGCACATTCTGGAAGCAACATGCCTTATTTTGAGATGTATTATGGGTGCTGCAATTGTTCACAGCCTTGAATAAATCATTTCACATATTTTTAACTACCTGTCTGGGAATCTTGAAATGAGAAAGAGACACAATAAATAATTTATTATTCAGAACAGAGCCAAATATGTATATTACATCCTTAGATTTCCAAACACATCTTGCTGAGCAAAGCCATATGATACAATACAGCTTTGCAATATATTGCTGTTTCACTAGTGTCTTATAATAAGCTTATATATAATGAACCTGAGCTGTCATTAGTTGCCAGTGAAATCAATGGCCAGATTTCTAGCAATAGCAATGTCACCTTTATAATTCAGTGCTCTTGAGTAAAAACCTTTTTCTGTTCTTTCATTCCTAGAGCTTATTTTGCAAAGGGCTGCTTTCTCATTGTACGCTAGCAGAGTTTTGAAGCAGCTCCAGTTTGTGTCAATGGCAACGGCCAAATTTTCTGAAGGGATTTCTAAGGAAGCCAGGAAAAAAATAACTGAGAGGTTCCTTGATTATAAGTAAATATTATATTTTTAATTGGTTGAGTGCTAAAAGGAAAAGACCAGAAAAGAGAGACGAGAAATTACAAATGTGGAATGGGGAGCTACTTAGGGATAAAAGTGAGAACAAGGATTGCAGATTTCTGAGCAGACAAGAATACACAAAAATAGTAGTTTTCTAGGTTTAGAGGAATGGGATATGGATACTTCCTGAAAAACTATGAGGAATGCATTACCAAACTTCAGGGTTGGTATAAAACTGAATAAACTTTTTAGGTGTAGGAGTTCAGTCTAATATATGTTCTTCTGTGATCTGACCCACAAGAAGCTGAATTAGTGACACGTTTGCAAATGTGAACTTTCATCCTGGGTGTCTCATTCTGGAGTATATTTCTGTGAAAGACAGTCAGGACTAAATCTTGATAACAACAGTGAGATTCTAGCATATTTTGAAGAAAATACCATTTCTGAATTTTGAATACCAGAGAACTATAGCCTAACTTGATTGACTCCACTTTTTTTTTTTTTTTTCTACCAAGTGTATGATAGAGGAGACCTGCTAGTAAGTAGTCTCTATTTCTGGTGCATGGCCTCACCCAAACCTTCTTTGGCACTTGGTTTGCACAGGACGATACAGTTAACTTCCTGCCTGTACCCCCTTAAATATTTCTTTCAAAGGAGCAGTACAGAACTGTTCTTTTCCTTACAGCCTTGCTGGCACCTGCTTTATGTCACTTTAATAGTCACTTACTTGACATGCAGTGGGCTATGGTAAAGCGATCCCAGTTACTGTTATTTCTCTCCCAACAGTGATTAATAGTATTGTTATAGGAACATGGCATACTGAGGATAGCAGAGCTCATTTTCTCTCCTTCTGTTTCAGTTTAGGAGAAAAATCTTTGCTATGATGCCATTAAAAAAACAGTATCATGGCTGCAGGGGTAAAGTGGTTCCAGTAGCAGAGCCAGTGTGTGGGAGTCAAAAGGAAGGCCACGTAACTCTTAAATACCCACCTAAGGCTGATGAGTTTTCTTTCTCTTACTATTGGCTTAACAGAACTTTGGGTTTGACCTTTGGAAGTACAATATCCTGATGGGACTTGTAGCTTCTTTGCTTTCAAAGTGACTTCATGGAACATGAAACTGCTAAGAGGAACATTTCAAACATCTTGCTTCAATTAATTCTGAACTGACTTATACCAAATTTCATTTGAATCATCAGTGGAGATGAGAACTGGCAATTTGCATAGACATAGCTATTTCGAGAGGGGGTGCAGAAGAGCTTTGAAAATCCACATAGAGTGCGTGTCCTCAGCATCTGAGCATGGGCAAAATCCAGGAAATTCTGCATTCTTTAGTTATTTTTTGGTCTGTCTTGTGTGCTCAGGTCCAAATATTCAGAACTAAGTAATGGGATAGATAGATATATGTCTCAGCACTGTCAGGAAATTAATGAACATTTGAAAAGGTGAAGTTACCATATTGCTGTATTATCGTTAGTTTGAGTGTGTATTGCAGATAACATTTTGAGACCAGGTTTCTTTTTAACTTCGAGAGAGATTAATATGAAGTGTTAAAATAATGGGCTAAAATCTTATTTAAAATTGGAATCTGTTTCTTTAAATGATATTTTACTATTAATTTGTTTTGTCCGATGTTGTGTTTAGCCATCTTTGGTTATCATCTGGAAATAGTCTTTTCCTGCATCACTAATATCAGTAGCATTTAGCTTCTATTTTAATAAATCCATTAGTCCAAACAGAGCACTTCAAGACAAGTGTTAGAGCACTGATCAATCAATGCATAACCAAATATGATAATACCCCTGATATGTAGTATTATACTGAGTGGTGCACTTCCCAAATTTTAGTCTGACTTTGCTTCAAGGACAAACTCAATGAACATTTGACATCAGATAATTAATTCTAACTGTATATATCAAAGCTATTGCCTACCTGCTAATACAAGGAGGATTTGTTAACAGCAGTACCAGGTATTTGACTCTCTAATGCTGTTCATGGCTTTTCTTCCCTTCAGAATGTTTTGGGTTTTTATTTTTGGCCAGGTGCAGTGAAAGTTATTTAATGTACCCTTCTACACTGTTGCAGTACATACATATATATATAGCGATAGCTCTGTCAGAAACAGAGTTTCCTAGGGGGAAGGTCTTCAAATTAGCCTTCAGAAGGGCCTGACAGATTATTTCCCCCCTGCCCCCACCTAGTGTGTACCATTTTAGTAAATCTCCTGTAGCAGTCACTCGACTTCCAGGCAGATGTTTTTGAGGGGGAAAATTTCTTTATTTACGAAACTTTGGGTGTGGCTTTATTGCCCCACAAATTTTATTTATTTTAATTTCTTTTAATTTTAATTTATTGCCCCACACCAGAAAGGCAGGTGGCTTGAGTTTGGGTGCCAGCTCTACACCAGCACTAAAGGTGTTTAAATTTATGACATGTGGTCTCTCAGGTCTGATCAGAGGTGTACCTGGAGTGTGTTGCAGCACCTGGCTGGGCTACAGACCTGTGCTCGGAGGAAACAATGTATGTCCCAGACTGGCTTCAGTGCGCAGTCAGGAGAGAACTGCTGCATGTGGCTGAAACTGAAAATCTTAATATTAATTTTGACCAAAAGTTTATCAAAACTGTCAAAGCCTCACAAATAATTTGAGTTAGTGAGTGCATATCCACCTGGCAAGAGCACAGGAGTTAACTGATCAGAGGCAAAGCTAAGCAAGTGCTGGGATCTTCCTGGGTCTGAGGGATGCCTTAATCCCCGGGCAGACTATTAATTTCCTTCTTAACTACAACCATATGGGTTTCCCATGCTGAATGGTAGTGTTACTCTATGTTGTAAGATCCTTTCTTTCTAACAAGGATCATGGGGAATCCTGAAATGATAGCTCACATTTCTTGTAGTTTGAAAAATGAGGGAAAGTCAATGGCTGGTCAACTTACAGTTTAAGTTATTTTCCTAGGCTCCCTTTCTTTGGTTTTTCTCTCCCATCACAGTTTCTTCAGCCTCGATGTATCCCTTCACTCAGCACTTTATCATCTAGCCATTTTATCCATTGGGCTGGTGTTTTGGTTGCCTGATTTCTTAGGCTCGTTTTTCTTAGTGGATTTTGTGCTACCAGCTGGTAGGCAGGGATACAACCTTTTAACTTTCAAAAACAATTGCCTAGTGGTCATTTCTGCCTAGAGAATTTTAAAAAGTGGCAGATGATCTAAAGTGTTAACATTTTTGGCTGATTGCTACTGGGCTTTTGCTGCAGAAGGAAAAAATGTCAGTCATTGCTACAATTAGATTCCTGTACATCAACTCACTAAACCTTTTTAAAACCTCTATTTTCAAAAGAGCAGTCTGCTTCCAAAAAATGTGATACATTAAACCTGGTGTATAAAGCTACAAAGATTTAATATATATATAAAAAATTAACATATATGCACTCTATTTCTTAGTCTGTATTTTAAGTTCCCATATTCCTTTTTATGCCATTTAACTTTGACCACTGGTAGGTGGACATTAGATGTTGTCACACATTTGAACTCCACAGTAGAGTTGTCAGAGCAATTATACGCCGTGACGAAAAGTCTCTAACTCCTCTTTATTATATTAAAATGCACAAATAGAATAAAGGAGTCCAAGGATATACGTGAAATTTGAGGCTGACAGGAGATGCAATTATTAGTTTTTCAGGATTTATGATTACCAGCTCCCTTCGTGTTCCTACAAAATAGCTCTGTCTTGGAGAGCAATTGACCGGGAGGGTTTTTGATCCCTGCTTCTGCTTGCTTGGATCAGCCAAGCCATCTTCTGTGGCTCTTCCAGTATTAAAATCATAACCATAACTGTGCTCTGACGTGCATTATGGGTGGCTGCTGCAGCTAGATGCAGACAACATTACATGTACCCTACATTAAGGACACAGAATAATTTTGGGCAGTGTCATTTTTTTATTAATTGAACTCCCTTCTGCATCAGTGGCTTCACTTGAGCTATTAGGGTTTGCCTGCAGCAGAAGTCCTTGTTATTATTTAGCAAATGTTGCTTTGGTACCCACTCGTGCAGATGACAAAAAGCTGGTTAAATATGTCAGTATAGATGTATAGCGTTCAGCCTGAGATTTTACGTATATAACAAAAAATCCTATTTGAATTGCTTAGTGCATATCTATTTTATGCCGATAGCAACTTTTTGGAGCAATGCAGGCTTTTTCTCCATTAAAGAATTTGAATCTTTTATTTATACACTTTACATTTGCTTTACTGTAGACCTGATTCTGTAAACCTTAAGTAACATTGTTAGAAATCAGTGGAATTGCTCCCATGAGTAGAGGAAACACTTTTATGAAAAAGGGTTTGCAGGCTTAGGGTTTTTGCAGCAAAGGTTGTTGTATACTTTTTTCCTGTCTCTCTGATGCTGATCTTTGAACGTCTTACATATATGTCATTGAATGAAGGACAATCACAGCACAGAGGGATCTGTGGGTCTCATTTGAAATTTTTGGACAAGTTAACGTAATGGTACAGCTTGCCATAAATTGCTCCTGTGTTACCTCCCAGAGGGGGCTGCATATAGGCAATAGGTGAGAGGATTCCTGTATAAGAGAACTAAGTAGTCACAATTTCTGTGGTGTCTAGAAAATTCTTTTGTCTGCAGCTGTGAGAAGTTGCTAGGGAACAGCGCTAACTCATTTCCACTGATCAGTCTTTGTTAAGACTGTCAAGGTAATACAAGGGTGTAAGACCTTTGTAAGAAAGGGGCAGGCAGCGCTGGAGGACTACAAGGATGTCACAAGGTTACGCAGGGCGAAGATTAGAGAGGAGAAAGCCCAGCCAGAACTCACGCCGGCCACTGTCGTAAAAGATAACAAAAAATGTTTTTAGAGATACATTAGAAACAAAAGGAGGGCCAAGGATAACCTACATCCTTTATTGGGTGTTCAGTCTGGAGAGGAGGGGGCGCAGGGGGGACCTGATGGCTCTCTCCAGCTGCCTGACAGGAGGTGGTAGGCAAAGAGGGGTGTCTGTCTCTTCTCCCAGGTAACAAGCGACAGGACAAGAGGAAAGTTACACCAGGGGAGGCTTAAACCCGATATTTGGAAGAATTTCTTCACAGAAAGGGTTGTCAAGCACTGGAACAGGCTGCCCAGGGAGGTGGTGGAATCACCATCCCCGGAGGTGTTTAAAAAGCATGTGTATGTGGCACTTAGGGACATGGTTTGGTGGTGGGCTTGGCAGTACTGGGTTAACAGGATCTCAAATGTCTTTTCCAACCTAAATTAATCTATGATTAATTTTTGCATTAGGGTGTGATTTGGAAATACCCCAGAACTGTTCTGCTTGTGAAGTTTAAATTAAACTTTCTACTAAAGAACCTTTTTTAGATCACCTCCAAGCACCAAACCCTTTACCAAGAGTGCATGAGTTTCAAGGTATAACTGTGAGTAACAGGAAAAGCAGACTTGGTGTCAAGCGCTGGGGCTGCAGGAGATGAGCCCTCACTGGGAGGACCCATTAGGCTCACAAAGCATTTGTGCAGTTGAGTCTCTCCAGGAGAGGACAGGAACGTTTTGGAGAGTGTTTTGAGGTAATCATGCTATCTGCATTTATGATATTATTGTGATTGCTAATAAATCTTAGCCTCAGCCTTGAAGCATTTACTTTAAGGTGCACACACTTTTTTTCACTGAACATCAGACAGCTAGTGTGGGAGTTTGGGTGGTAGTTGATCTTCTTGATAAGCCAACATTCTCGTAGTTCTCAGTGCTAGCAGCATCCCTCCATTTGAGTCTTGTAAAAAGTTGATTAGCCAGGGTATAGCTCTGGGGTAGTAGTATCTGCCTCCCTCAACAGTTGTGTCTTACTGTGTGACTTCAAAACAAGGTTCTGCACAGTACACTGCTTTGCAGATAAAGGCAAAGAAGTAGTCTTACTGACCCCATTGCTGCTTGGTGTGTATATATATAGAATATATAGCTCTATTCCTACTTCTGCAATGGTTTGTTTTGGAAGACTTGTACTGCACAGTTCACCAGCCTTGTCACCTTTATTCAGTGTGCTCTTAATGTTCTCAGCAAATCTAATTGAATCCAGAAGAATTTTTCCACTTGTTACTTGCCCAGACAGCATAAAATATACTTACATAAAAACAGAAATGTAGATGTCCCTGCAGCACTTAAAAAACCTGTTCTGTTGTTCTGTGCTCTGCTTTACTCCACCTTCAGTGGATAACTGGATAATCCTTCATTACACTCATCTTGTGGTCTGGATGGTTCACTGGGGGTTGCCTGCAACCAGCTTTACTCACATGCTTGTTGAGGTATGGTAGCCGTTTCAGTACCATGCTTTTCATCTGTGAAAAGGGGCAAATGGCACTCTGTTTCCACTGCACAGTGTCCCCAATACTGTGCTTTGTTTTTCTTATTCTTTCTTAAACCTTAAGAAAGACTTAAACATTAAGTCTTAATGTAAAAAAATTTCTTAAATCTAAGTCTTAATTAAAAAAAAACACCACAAAAAAAAAACCAAAATAGGATGTGCTGTTAGAACTTTGCTGATGTTTGGCCCGGAAAGGATGTGTGGCATTGTTTTGTTTTTACAAGCAGTTTAGGAAAATGTATTTCAGACCTTACGTAGTATTTTTTGCATTTATTTTGAAAATAGTAGTTGGAAACAGTACACAGGGCTCCCAATCACTTCAAATCAGCAGGCAGCACTCTTTGTCTTTCATTTCTGTAAACAAACACCTTCCTTCACACCCTTGAATACAGAAATATTTTGTTTGGTTTAGTGTTGTTGCTCATTATCGCCCAATTATCCATTCCTGTAGGAAAAGCCCCATGCAGCTGAGAGAGGTGACAGTAAGTCAGTGATATGTCACAGCACTGCATATGCTGAATAGTTTGGGGTGAGAAGAGGTCATGGATTACCTCCTTGCCTTGACCTCTATAAACTTTTGGACAGTATTTCCTTTTAAACATCTCTGTGCCTGTTTAGTAATTCATATTAAGATATAGCTATGGGCAGGAGTAACGACTTGTCTCTTAACACAGTAATGCCTCCTCTAGAACGTAGCTGACAGAACATTGTCAGTTGTAACAGTAATATTTTATCTATCATATTACTGAGAATATTGCCTGCTACTAGCATATATTTCTGTAGTGCCTCTTCGGGTTGCGATGCTGCTATTTTCCTCTTTCTCACTGCTTTGCCACACTTATTTGACATCATGTACGGTCGTCCACAAGATGAAATTAGCAGAAGGGTGTACCAGCCAGACTGCTTGCTGACACAGACATGAAGTTCATAAAAAACCTGTTTCTGACTTTTCCTTCATGTTGATAGTCCCAAGATGACTGTTGCTGGGGTCTCTGGGGAGTCAATAAGAAGGAATAACAACTTGTTATTATAGATATAACTCCTACAGTTTGCTTCCTGAACTCTAAATCAGGGTCTCTCTAACACAAGAAGATCTGGTTCTGCAGGCCACAAAGGGTTCTGGTTCCCACTCCAGATCAGGCTCTCTCATGGCTTGTTTAGTAAGTGAATCGAAGTCAGAGCTGCAGACTCTGTATTTGTTTCTGCTTTGAATTGACCTGTATGCGTTCTTTCCTTTTAATTCTCCAGAGACTCGTGCATTTTACATCTTGCAAAACATGTTTTTAATAAGGACTTTCTTTTTGAAAGCCACAGGAATAAAATCTAAATCTGTGTGTGTAATTTGTGCATGTAGACATATATATGCAACTGTATGTATGCATATAAACTCTTAAGCACTACAGGCAATTTTATCAAGTCCAAGAGAAACATACTACAAAGAGATCTATTTTATTTGACTCTTGGTATGCATTGTGTAACCTTTGAAGCCAAAATAGGTCTGGTGCCCTTTCACTGATTAAATTTTGTTATAAATCCACCTGGGCTGTGTTTTTGTAATATTGCCATTTGAATGAGGGTGGTTTAGTGTCTGGGTGGAATGGTTTTTCCTCCTGAAATGTTAATTAGATGGAGAACATGTTATGCTTTGGAAAATCTGCATTGCAAACACATATGCAAACAGATAGGTTTAATTTTAATCTGCTTTCATGGTGGTACATAATGATAACTGGTTTCTGCCTCACAGGGCTGAAAACTACAGACCTTAATAAGAGTTTGTAGGTATGTTATACAGCTTTAAATAGCTTATGTTGTGCTAGACTGCTCTCCATAAATTATTCCAGCTCCATCAGTATCTCAGGGACTCCCAGTTCTCTTCTGCTGTGGATTTTCAATCAGTGAAACTATTAGTGTAATCTGAAGAAACTTTGAGGCATCTTATCTGAAAACAACTGAAAACACTGGTTTGTACATCAAGTATTCAACAGGGAAAACAAAACAAAACAAGTAGTACTGAAGTCAGCCCTGTACATTAAATTCTAACATCCAAATCCTGTCTTTTATAAGCCGTGCCAAAATTGATTATGAAATTAAAAGGCAGACAGTCAGATGGTTATTATGAAGTGTCCTACTACATGACCTGATTTTTGTGATATGTCATTCCTGTTGCACTGAGAAATCTGCAATTTGTTTAGTCAGTTCTAAACCAGTTGTTTGTTTTTTGTTTTTTTTTTTAAATGGGCTCTCTTCAAATACAGTTCCTTCCATTGAAAGAATTTCAACAATGAAGGCTTTTTCCTGTTAGGAAAACCAGGGTGTGTTTTTTTAAACAGTCTTCATTTCTTCAGATACAAAAAGCTTTTGTACATTTAGTTTTTATCTGCTCACTGCAAATAAGCCTTAACTCTAACAAACACAGGTTGAGTTCTGCCTGTTTTTTCAATGACAGACACATTTTAGCTTTGCCTGATTGTCAAGCTACCATAGGTAAGGTAACCTGTCATCTTGCGGGAGAAGTCTGTGACCAAGGTTTTGTTTCTAGTGATCTAGTGTCAGCAAAAATATTTCATGTGGCTAAGACCCTGAAAAATTCCCCAAATAAACAAAATTCTGGAAAGTTCCTAACTGGCATATAAATAGGGGCTTTGCAAGATACCAAATTGGAGAAGAAAAGAACTCGGGAAGAAAGATCTCAAGAAATGCAGGATGAAATCTTCAGCTCACATCTCTCTCCAGCTGGCCATTGTGAGTATAAGGTGTGAACTGACTTTTCCTCCCCTGTGCTTACTTGCTTTTCTGGCATTCATTTACACACCTGTCTTTCCTGTGTTGTCTTTGATTTTGGTACTCCAAAATTAAAAAGAAGTCTGTCCTGAAATAAAGGCAGAGAATTTGTTGCTGTTTTCCATTGGTATCTGATGTTTCAGGGCATTTTAATACAATTCTTTGAGCACAGAGAGCTGCAGGTGCAGCACATGCGACGTCAGGTAGGAAATATGTCACTGATGCATTAGGATCCCAGGAAGACAGCATAAGCTGTATAAGCTGTATTTTTTCCTTTGATTCTGGACCAACTCTCTGAACCTGTTAAGCATAACCAAAAAAATATGGCAATAGTCCAAGGGATGATGGTGGGCAGTGACACATACTGCTTTCCCATGCTTGAAAAGAGAATGGAACTGGTCCTGGGATTGCTTAGTAGAATCAGGCCTCTGAGAGGGGAGGAGGTTGTTTGCAGGAGGTGAAAAGTCAGGATGCAAATGTCAGGCTAAAGTGTTCTGGTATCAACATGGTCTCATTTGTGCAACACACAGTAACAGAATGACCTCAGATACTGCAGAGGATGAGTGCTTTTATTGTAGTCAACAATGCTAGCTTTTGAGACGGTCATCGTTCTGCTTTTACTGACTTGCCAGTGAGACACAGCTACCTGGGAATTCTTTGAATAGATCTGCCACTTAGACATGCCAAAATTGATGTCTAAATTTTAGATCCCATGGTAGCATCCAGTCCCATATTACCTGGTTCTCAAGCTGTGACATTTAATTCTGGTCTTCAGAAAGACCCTGATGAGGTCTGTCAGCTCACAGTAGAGTCTGGACGATGGCTATTTTAGCTATTCAGCCTCCCTGAAGCTAGCATCATGGAGCTCCAGGAAATACAGACTACTAGATGTTTCCACCTGTAGCAGCACTAATTTGACCATGAATACTTTCAGGGTTTCTTGAAGGGAGCGTTTTGTTGCTGGTTTAGATCAGTGCATTAGACTTTCTGGTGAGTGGAAATGGACGTGATTTCTTTGTCTTATGACATGAAGAACTATCAACAGGTCCATTTTCACTGACATTTTGCTTGTCTTTGGTCTGAAATAAGACTCTCCTTACACCTGTTAGCGCTGTCAGTGCTATCCAAAGGGGGTGAATATGAATAAAGTGAAGACTGCCATCCTGTACAGCTAAACGCTGCTTTGGTCTCTCTCTGTTGCTGGGTTAAGATTAGGCTCTAGGCAGGAAAAAAGCACTAAAGATAAACAGAAGTAGAATCCCCCTCAAGTTATTTCTGAAGTGCTTTGGGGAGATACAGTGACAAGACAAATTCAGAGCCTACTGTGATGTCTGGTAAGTGCCCAGAAGCTCTAAAAAAATGTACCCCTTTGCATGCAATTTATGTGCCACCTTCTAGTCTCAACTGCTAACAAGATGATAACCAGTGGTAGCACCTGTTTTAACAGCCTCCCTTTTCTTTTTATTCCTTTCATGTTGACAATAGCTCACTTTCTCTGAAGGAGCATGAAAAGCTCCCACAGATCTTTGTCCTGAGCACTCACAGTAATAAAAACCTAGATTTGATGTCATGGGTCTAAACCATCTTTATTTAGAGCCGTTCAGCAGTTAGATTCCCTGTTTACCTGCACTTCGTTTTGGAGAGTGAAGGGATGTGTGATATTTGTGTGCTGTATGCAGGACATTGTCAGGAGTAAAGCCTGGAGAGGGGAGTCCTGCCGCATCTGTGCGCCTTGCCTTTGATCTCCTGCATGTCTTGAGGGTAAATTTGCATGCCTGCTCCCTCCCTCTTTTTCCCTTCCCTGTGGTGCTTCAAACCAGACATTTCGTTGACATTGTACCATGGCACTCAGCAGCACATGTGCAGTAATACTGTTATTTTTCAGCAGCCAGCTGTTCCACTTTATACAACACTTAAGTATCGATTTCACAGCCGTTACCAGCCTGCAGTAATGACATGGACTGAAAGCTAAGCGATAACTGGTTGTAAACTGCAAAAAATGGGAGATGCTAAAACGGACACTTTGGTAAATGAGAGAGGACATTGCCTGCATTTTAACTGTTCAAGTCGAAGCCTCTTTTATTACTAAATGGTGTTTAGGGGTTTATGAGATAGAATTGAGAATCGCTATCTTTATGCACTTAGGAAATGTATTTCCTTGATTTCAGGTGTGATGTATTGATTCTGGGAGTTCCTTCTATGTTCTTTTTTTTTTGTTTGTTTGGTTTTTTTGGTGGTTTTTTTTGTTTTGTTTTGGTTTTTTGTTTGTTTTTTCTTCTCCCTTTTCTTGATTTGTACCCTGTCAGCATTGATGGGTTTCCAGGGACTGAGGACTCCCAAGGGCTTTGCTTGCCATGATTGATTTGGTGCAAGGGCTGAGTCGCTGACCAGTCTCAGTAACTGATACGCTGCACTTTGAGCAGTGATCCGTAGCTAAATAACAGCTTGTAGGAATACCTATGAAAGTGCTTAGTTGGATAGGCTCCTTGTTTGAAAAACAAAAAAACCCCAAAAAAACAACAACCCAAAATCAACCATGATTGAAATGTTTAGTAACAGCTTTCCTTCCTCCTCTTTTCCCAAGTAGAATATGGCCCAAAGTGAGCTGATGGGCACAAAAGACCTGAACAACTTTTACTTGCTGCTGCCCAGCCACAGTGTTTCAAGCAAATGTGAAATCTCTTGTACTTAGAACTGTTAACTGTGAGCAAATATATGAAAAAGCTTTGTCATATGCCTTTTTGTGTATTGCAGTTGAGAAACCTTCGTAGGCTGAACTGAGAGGCTGTCTTGTGAGTGCTCACGAGAGCAGCTGAAGGGTTGAAGACCTGGCTTGCCCTTTGACAGTCAGGCAATGCAGTAAAGCAGATTTGCAAAAATATAATTGAGCCCTGACAGCAGTTATAGTGCTTTCACCTCAGGTATCTTCAGTATTATCTGTTGACAATAACTTACCTTTGAGTATTATTAACCCTGTTTCATCCAGGTCATTCTTTGGTAATTGCAAAGTGCTACTGCCCTTGCAAATTGGGTGAGTAAAATTCCGCAATTTCACCACAGTGGCAAAAATAGCAACAAGATACACTAGAGGAAAAAGTATTTCCTGTGATCACGGAATTGAAGCTTTTGTGCTAATTATAGAAATAGATTTAACTGATTCTTCAAGAAGAGTTCCTAACCTCTAATTGTGTAGAAAGAAATTATCTTGTTGTGTTGTTGTTTTCAGTAAAATTAGAGATTTGGGTCTTTTAAGAGATGGCTAAATTAGACCTTATAAAAAACTCTTCTGTGGAATCCTAATCCATAGACTGCAGTTACCTCAAGGACTGTATGCAATTACTGGCATTTGCTTTGAATCATCAGAAATTGGTGCAGGATGGCAGTTTATCATTGCATAAAGCTAATGCCATGGACAAACAAACTGAACTTGTCTTACTGGTTTTGTGTCTGTTTTTCTGGTTTACTTCATCACTCTGGCATTTAAAGGAGTGTGGACAGAAAACAAGAGGATGGTATCAGTTATGTGTCTGTGTGTGTACACTTATTTTAATCAGGTTTTTGATGTTTTACAAAAAATAAGTGAGACATTTCCTCTCTTTTCAATGTCTGGCTGTTTACTTAGCAGTACTGGGACCCTGAACAGCTTGATGTCCAAGTGCAGACGAGTGACACGTGGCGTTCCTCAGCAGCCGGTATTGGGGCCAACACTGTTTAACATCTTTGTTGGT
>JAVJGJ010000001.1:83334615-83347174 GCA_035590215.1 Microhierax caerulescens | reverse complement strand
TAGTGGAAGGTGTCCCTGCCCGTGGCAGGGCGTTGGATGTACATGATCTTTAAAGGTCCCTTCCAACCCAAACCATTATATAATTCTGTGATTCTCGGTGGCATTAAAACTATTGCGTATGTGCCAGCAGAGCAAGGTAGGTAGACTGTGCTGTGGTTTAAGGCTGCTCTTGATTCCCTCCCAGTTTTGTTAATAAAACATATACAAACATGGCTGTTGTATAATCAGTATAATCTGTTTTCTGTTTTTAGGTAGCAATTATAACATCATATTTGTTCTTAATCTCCAGTCATGGGAAAAGGGTTGCATTTTTTTAAAGTTACAATGTGCTTGTGTTTTCAGGCCATGTATGCTTCCTTCCCTCTGCCCCCTACTCCCTCAGAATCTCATCCGGGAGAATCCAATGGCTTAATATGTTTGTCCAGGACTTCAAACTGTCTCATAGCAGGATCAGTGTTCCTGCACATGTCCTAGGGAGGCTCCACGACAAGTAGAAATTTCAGACATACTCATTGGCCTGTGCAGACTGTGGAGCAGCAGTTGGTTACTGATCAGACATACTGTATGCTACACCAATGGTTTATTACACCTACATGGCAAACCTAAGGGGCCAACCTTACAGCAGAAACTCAAGGCGTATGTGGCTTTTATGAAATCAGCCACTCACACCCTTGGAAGCAGTCTCTGGCCATGAGTGGTTCAGTTATTGTCCTGTGCTAGAGCTAAGCACAGTCAGCTCCATCAAGACAGTTGGTTTTTCAAATGCACAAGCCTAGCTAGGTGGCCCAAATCCCACACCAGCACCTTCTCATCAGCCATGATCAACTGCCGGGGAGACAGCAACTGCATTAGAGAGCTAGAAGGGTGGTTATGAGTTTCTTAATCACAGCTATCTTAACTTGAGAAGAACTGAGCCACCCTCATTTTCCTAGGAAATGGGAATAATTTTTCTCTTATTGGTCTTTGTTAACACCCAGCAGTTTTCCTTTCTTGAGATGGAATGGAAAGCTGGGACCAGATGCTGGCCATTAGGAATACTGAAGACATGCTGAAAAATGACTCGTCCAGATTTTCTGGCTTTTTTTTGTCTCCCTGTCTTTCCCTAACATTCTAGGAATGCAGCTTAATTTCTGCTCCTTGACCACTGATCTCTTGTCCTTGAAGGATGTTTGTGGTCTAGAAGCAGTAGCTGCACCTGCTTAAAATACTATTTTCTGCAATTAGCATAGACCTTGAGCGCAAATTGGCAGCCTTCATGTATTCTTCTAGGTGTGCTAAGGAAGTTACAGCCACTGCTATTGAGTTAGTGGTAGAAGAAATGAGACACAAGCCTTTTTGTCCCACACAGTTGAAGGAATCCTTTGGCTTTTTATTCTTAGAACATCTGTGTGGATGTTGTCCTTCAAAGATTTCACAAGTAATTTCATGCGGAGGCAGAGCTGATAGTGCTTGCTTTATTGGTATTAGCATTTCTGCATGGTGGTAGCCATTTACACCAAAAAGTCATATACCTTTTTGGGTTTTTTTGCCCAGAACTGAGAAATTGCCATAACTCTGAATGGATTTTGTGTATGAGATTTTAAATAAGTATAATTAAACTGGTTAAATAAGGCTGGTTGACAACAATGGACTTTTGGTAAGCGCATTCAGAAACCAAAAGTTAATGACACCAGAACCTTCTACTTCAGTAAATTGGTCAGTGTCATATATCTGTGGACTAATTCAGTAGTGCCTCAAGATACATGTTTAGATATTTACTTAAAGAAAGGAAGAGAAAAAATTAAGGAATGCAACACCTGTTAAAAGGAAATAAAACATATTTAAAAAAAAAAATACATATTGTTGTTCTTCTCCACTGGTTATTCAGATCCAGAATTATTTTGCTAACACATGAAGAGCCAGAAAGTACTTCGCTATAGGAGCCAGTCCAGTTGTCATGACTGTGACATTTAGTTGTACAGCTTTTCCTGTTGTTTAACCTTACAAATAGGAACAGATTTCCAAAGAAAAGTTGCTTTTGGAAAAACAGGAGTATTTCTAAGTATATTTAGGATCAGAGGTGATAGAACAGTTAAACCCAATAGTATTAAAAAAAAATAATGAAGATATGTTTTGTACTCAGGCAGCGAAAATTGGAACAAAGTTAGAAAACGTCATCTTCAAGTAAGCAGGTATGGGGGAGAGGAAAAGGTAGTTTTGCTTGTAATATGAGACCTGGCAATGGCTCCTAACTCCACATATAAGCCTCAGCAATAACCTGAGATCTTCTGTCAAAAGTGATACTTTCTTCCCTGATGGAATAAATTCTAGTCAAGAGAGAGCCTTAACGTGCTCAGTGGTGACCACAGTGTGGATAATGGAAGAGCAGAAGTTGAGGAGCATGCCCCAGAACGTATACTTTGCAATTTAGTTATGACTAAAACTATAATTACCATTAGTTCAATAAGACTTCTGTCTTTATTTGATTTCTTTAAAATATGGAATTCTTAATTAATTCTCTCATCTCTTTTCCTTGTAATACTGTGACACTCTTAATAGTGGTAGAATTTTCTGTGGGGCAGTAATGAGAAAATAATGAAGAAATAAGTAATAGCTTGAGCTGACATTTTGTATCTAATTGGTGAAATATCCTCTTGTTTGTCCTAGGGCAAAGGTAAAGAAAGGTGTGAACATTTTCAGTGTAAGAGCCAGCAGCCCATACTTATGGGACATCAGAGAGAGCATGGATTATACTGGGAAATATGCACCAGCTGTTATCATTTGCCAGAGGAAATCTGCTGCCTCTGAAAACAGGTAGGTCATTTCCAGCAGTCTGTCTTTTAATAACTAATGGTTGATTTTCCTTTTTGAAGCATTTTCCATGATTTTAAGAAGATTTTTTTATATTACGTGATGAAAATACTTTCGAAAAGCTGTTGCTGTCTATATTTTGTAGTCCGTTGCTAATTCTACCACATACACGTTGAACAAAATGTTACTCAATCTTAATACTCAAAGGAAGTTAGAACTAGAAGGAAATACTGTTTTCACAGTGTATTTAGAAGAACATATTTCATATCTTAGAATTTGGTTGTGACTAATTTAATCTCTTCAAATTATTTGCTGCTAGGCATGAGAGCAGAGGGTAATTATAGGGCTGGTTTTGGTGGGGGTTTTCAGTGTGATTTTTTTTTTTTTTTGGTGTTTGGTTTTGGTTTCTTTATCTGGAGGAAACTAAAACATACTCTTGGTACGAAACCCGCATTTTTGTTAGTGACATTTATGTGAATTTTTAATCTGTAGAAGGGAATAGATTTGCTGGTTTTCATCCCCATGGTGCAACAACTTAGATAGGAAACTGACCTGTCTTAAAGAGCCTTCATCTGGCAGTTGGATGTTCCTTTTCTAATCACAACTGATTGCTTTAGCAAATACATTTTTTTATCATTTGCTTCTGCTTTTTCGTTTTTTCTGGACCTGTGTGTCAGGCGCATATTTATAAAGATCTGCCTGGCCGCATGTGTATTGTATTTGGCATTGCTGTTAGAAAGCTTGCGATATAACATGAAGCCCTGGCCTGTGATTTACGTCTGAAATTTTACAGAACCTTGTAGGGTTTGGGGATTTATTGTGTGGTTTAGAGTTTTTAAATAAATGCCCTCTGAACCTAGTAACTAGGAAGTTTCATCTCTGTGCAATCTAGGTATAAGAAAAAAAGAGGAAGGGAATAATTTCTGTTCATAATCAGGATATAAATCACTTTATTCTTATTATAACTCAGGTTCTACGTGATTTCTCTGCTATAGTATCCTGAATTTTCTTCATCTAAACCATATATTGTCTCACACCTGACTGAATTTTATTGGTCAAAGAAGCAATGTGTATATATGCCAAGGTTAGAGCTTCCTACTGTCTAGCACAATCTGTCAGACAGATTCTTTTAAATCCCAGTTCAAAGCTATTTGAAGACAGTGTGGATATTTTCATTGACTGAAATGAGCACTGGATTAAAATAGATTATTTCAGCAACGAGTTTTCCATCACGTTTTATCTTGTTGGGTCCATGCAGTGCGTTTGCCTGATTTCTCTTCCTCATCAGGAAAACTGAATAAGGCAACCTCTCATGAATGAATTGAAGCTTGCAACTTATTTCCCTTCACTATTCAACATTCAGTGCAAGCCTTCAAAATGACCCCTTGTACACACACAAAAAAAATGATTATGTCTGTCTTTCTTGCAGTGGTTGTAGATTCTGTGTACTTTCATATGCTGAGTATAAGCATTGCTTCATGCTTATTAAAAGAAATGTGAGCTCGTATACATATTGGATTTTATCAGAAAGAAAATCAAGTGAAGACCAAGGTATTATAACTTCTGGCTTGACATATTCCATCTGAGTTCCCAGTTGAGTTTTTGTGGTTTTCTCACTTTTAAGAGCTTCTTTCTCATTGTTTGTAAATAAACGTAAATTTTTTTCAATATATTATTCAGTACGTTGTTTTCCTCCTTAAATTTATTCATATTTGTTTTGCTATTCATTTTAAGAAGTAAGATCAAGCATTGTATGGGGAAGGAGTATGTGCTTGGTATTTTGGGGGAATCAGATTTTTCCTTATCGATACATGCTTGATGCCACTAAATATGCACAGTGGAAAATAGCTAAATATTGATGTCTCGCCAAATTGTTTGCCTCCATAGTTCTACAGTTCATTTAGAAATTTGACAAACTCTGTTTGCATATTGTTTAATTACTCTTAAGAATCAGAGGTCTGATCACCTGAATGCAAAGGTAGAAATGTTAACTAACTAAAGATTCAATACCTTTGTGTTTCTGATAGTTTTATGTGGATCAGAAAATAGTGTTAATAAAGCTAATTTACTGTGACAGGTGTCATTTCACGGATTAAGGAGGCACTTGTGCAAGTGACAGACTTAACCAGGATGCTTGTTTATTTCTTTATCAAAGTTTGAGATATATCCATCATTTTATTTGGAGGGGTTTTGCACTGAAAGCTTATCGTTACAGGATTTACATATAAATATTATCACAGCCAGCAGGGTGTTCTAGAATGAATATTAACAGCAAATATGACTCTGTATGAGAATAACTAATTAAGCCCATCTGTCAAATATGATTTGAAGTTCTCAGTGCCTTGCTTATTATGGGACTTGCAACAGTGTTCCAGATTAATGGTGAAGCAATTGTAAAGTTTTCCCCGGTTTTTCTGGTTTCATACTTAGGCAATAATGATTTTGTAACACTCTGACTGACTCATGAGATTATTAGATGGATTTACTACTTGTAGCATCTGTACACCATTTCTGTTTTCTGTGAAGCATCTATTTTCCATCCTTCTATTGTCATGTAGATGATCAAAAAAACAAACAGGAGGTGGTATAATGGGAATTAACCAGTGGCTCACAAATGTGATGGGGAAACACTTAAACAGTGATCGAATCAGGGAGATATACCTTAATCTGTACCATCCTTTGCTTATTTCCTTCGGAAGTTGGCTGGTCTTTCTTTTTCTTAATTGCTCATGTAATGAGGTGAATAGAATAGGAAGATGAGATGAAAGCAGTACTGCATTTTCCGAATGTTTTCTTGGGTTATTGCTGTTTCTCATTGTACCTGAAATTCAGCATCTCTGCTGTGCTAGTGGTGATAGAGAAGGATAGCCAAAACTGGAAGATCTGGGTTCCTGTGTGTTTTTCTCCTGTGTGTCCTGTTGGACTGGAAGCATGCAAGGTGGGGGGTGGGTTTGGAAAATTACTGTAGTGGCTAAAGATGCACGTTTATTGGTTTTTCCTCAGTGTCTTTAGCTGTTGTAGAGACATCAAACAAGATGTTCTGATGTGATACTAATGGGTGTTATATGTCCCTCTTAAAATTTATTTCTGTTTATATTTTTGGGTACAAATGTTTCTTATTTCATTGGAGAATACATTATGGCTCTTTGTGCGTATGGCACATTGATCAATGGCACTGAGGCCATTGATCCAAGCAAGTGCAAAATAGACAAAGCTTGGCCATCTTTGAGTAAAACCTTAATGTCTGGATATGACCATCTACTGTCTTATCTCCAGATGTATTTGAACTATATCATGGATAACCTTTGCTATGCAATTTCCTTTTCCCTTTTCTTCTTGTTGAAAATGTTACAAACATAGTATTTCTGTTGCTACTTTTCCACTTGGCACTTTTTAGTTACAGTTCTCTAACACTGAAGGAATTAATGGCTTACACAGTCTGAAACCAAGTGCTGGTCCTGGTATTAGTAGGAAAGCTTACTTTTCAATTTGAACTATGATTGACTGAATTGGTCTGTGATAATACTAACACAGTAAGAGATGACAGTATTTTCTGGGCTATATACCTCATTTGTTCCTCTCTGTCTCATTTTTTCATGATACCGTATTTCAATACTTAAGTTTCTTAACACTTTTACAATACGATGATGTTAGATAATATCAGGGGACAGGAAAATGTATGGTGGCATTGCCTTTGATTTTCCTAAACAATACTTTATTTTGTTTACATTTATACCCTTATATTTGTAATTTTCAATTCTAGTTATTTATCATTTAGTTTTCATGTTTTAACAGCAGTGAGCTGTTGCCTCCTTCTCTTACTTGTTGAATCTGCTAGTACATTTGATAGACTCTCAAGAATGCTGTAATCCTAAAATGCTTCTGAATCAACAAAAGCAAGAAATTTGACATAAATAACAGCCTAACAGGCACAATAATTATATTATGTCTCTTGCTGGGTATTCATCAGAATGATTCATAAAATAGCTTTATATTTTAGATTACCATTAATATTTTTCCTTGTGATTCATGTGCTCATGTGACTTTATCAACCAGAGATACATTGGTGCTTGGAAAGACAATTTTTTACTCAGTGGAATTACAGAAAAGATGCATGAGGTAGCAAAAATAATTTCCAGTATAGTTTGTCCTATTGCATCATGTGTGAATCATATGAGCTTCACTTTATCATGATGAAACAAAAGCAACAAAAAGACTGTAGAAATCATACGTGCTTTCAGATAGGATGTATTCAAGCATGATATTAAAAGAAGCTGGACAGGCAGAGTGGCTGAAGGGTTGGGTTAGCCTGTATGTTTGGGTATTCAACCCAAGGGATTATTTCATTTTTTCTTTTCAAAAGATAAAGTGATATGTGAAGTCTGAGCAAAAAAGTTTTCTCCTGTTCTTTTTTTAATACTATTTTTATTATTGAGGGGGTGGTAGGGAAGGGAGATATCTTTTATGTGGTTCCAAAATTACTTTCTGAGAATAATTATTCGGCCCTAAAAACTGGCTTTTCACTCAGCAACATTGATGCTGATATAATATGGTAAGATATGTATTATTGGGGCAGATATAATATGCTATTTTTATTCTGAAATACCAGAGTTTAACTACATTTATACTTCCAAGGCATATGGGTAATGCTCAGCTGTAAATGTATTTAACGTGGGCAGCTTAGGAGTTTCATACAGTGTACCATTTGGGGTTTTTTTAACCTTCCTGTGTTATTTGAAACCTCTAGGCTTCTGAGTTATATGTTGTGATGATGTGAAAGTACTAAACATCTCAGAAGTCAAATTTATGTTCCACTGTTTGAAAGCAAGTAGTCATGAACCTCTGTTTCTCATTTTAAAACTTAAAATATGTTCTCTGAGAGAGAACACTTGGAGATGTTGAGACAAAATAAATTTGTATGAACCAAGTCTCAGTGCATCATTCTTTTACATGCTGACCCACTTTTTTCATTTTTTTAAAAAGTTTTTTTATTTATCAATAAATGCAGATTCTTTCTTGAAATTTTCTTACTAAATGCTAATATACTAGAAAAAAAGTTCATGGTTATCATCTTGAAGCAAATCAAAAGAAAAGAGATTAAATATTAACCTACAAATATTAGATAAAGGCATTATTAGCCAACTTTTTCACCTGTTTTTTTTGAAAGATAGTCATTTAAAAACAAAAAAGCTGCACGAAAGCAGCCCTCTGGCATCTTAGAGGTAGACGCTATTCCTATCTCTCTGACATGAAGGAGATGCCACAGGGCAATTCATTCAGCTGTCATCGCGAAGAAGGGTTCTCCTTAGAGAGGAAGGCTATTAATGTATTCTCTTGTTTGCAAGCATAATGTCATTGGAAAAGGGAAAAGTGACAATTAGGGTTGATATGCTAATACTGTCTTTTGAGCAGTTAAAAAACCTGAAATGATTCCTTCATTTAAGGATTATCCTTTTGAAATACTAATGTACAGTTATATTGCATTTACCATATCCTCATGGCTTGCAGTTGGTGATGTTCAGAGCTACGTCATTGCTACAAGCTTATCATCTTAAGGAAAGTGGCAAAGTATTTCTGCAACATAACTTGATGTGACTTAACAGTTCATAACATGACTGAATTGTGATGAAATTAAAGGAGATTAACAGCAGTGACTGTACCTTTTTATACCAGTATGGTATCCCTCCATCACTTGTAGAATTCCTTGTGCTGAATGGCTACCTTTTTAGAAGGGTACATGATAAACATAGAGATGATGTAAGGGCTTTTGTTCTACTTCGTGGTTTAAAAATTTGCCAAACAGTTTTAGGGCAGAGGCAGGATTTACTGCAGTGCAGCTGATTGTTGTTTTATATAGCTTTAGCAATGCAGGGTGAAGAACAATCTTTAAGGTAGTGTTTCACATTTCAAGAAGGCGTTGATATGTTGACTGTTTGCCCCTGATCTTTACTGCTCCTGATCTTTACTGCTTCTGCCCTAGCTAGAAGCAACTGAAAAGAGTAACTGAAGCTTAAGTTACATAGCCACTTTGATCTGGTACTTATTAAGGGTACTGTTGCGCCCTTAGCTTCTTGAGGCTGAGTGAGGTCAAGAGGGATCAGGGACAGAGGGCCACCTTTTCCAGTGGCAACCCAGAGTCTGCAGATTTTCTAGGATTTGAATTCTTGAAGCAGAGAGTTAGGAACATTGTCACAGTTATGCCAGCTCATATGCACCCTGAGGAGAATTGGACTTATCAACTGTTAGCTCTCATTGCGTGTGCACAAATAATGATAAAAATTATGAGAAAATACAATAAACTGATAAAGATGTCGTGTTAATTTGAGTGTGTTTTGTACTAGATCTAATTTGTCTTGGAAGCTGCGTTCCATTTCTAGTGCATTATTGTACTTGGCTCTGCTTTTGTGACAGTCTCCCAGGTGCAAATTAAGTCCAATTGATAACTACAGATAGCAGTGACTACAGACTGGTGTCCTAATGGCCTAACTGGTCACAGCCCAGCGGCCATTCACTGACTGTCCACCATCTTCAGTAATATGTTGCCTCATCCAACTCTTCTGTCCATTCCAGGCTGTCTACCCCAGTATATACAGGAACCCTGGGAGGCAGTTCTGTATCCCCTACAATGTCACAGCAGAAGACAACCTGGGAAAGTGTTTCTTAATTTGAGTTGGACCAGTCCCATGTCTCACATATGCCAGCATCAGGATAACCTCTCCCAAATAATTTCAGCTGTGACCCCAGGATAGAGCTTTGAACAGAAGGCGCTTTGGCTGCAGGAAGCATGTTTGTAAGGAAGGTTGAATTTAATTTCCCATCCTAGTTTATCTGAAAGCATGTGTGTGTGTGTGTGTGTGTTACCCCTGCTGTATTTTTGGTTTAAATTTTACTGAATTTTATTTTACACATTAAAGTGATCATGGAAAGCAAGGATTAAACCAGTACTGCATATGTGAGGCTCCCTAATGATACCAAAATTGAATGTGTAACAGATACTCAGTATTCCCTTCTTCATGAGCTTAGCTAGGAATTTGAGAAAAGGTGTGCTATCTTCATCAACAGTTATGGTGATAGCCCAGAAAGTGGAGGTTTGTTGAATAAACCTGAGAAGTCTTGGAGAAATTCTGATGATTCCCATGCTCACAGAACTAGAGACTATATTGTAATGCTTACATGGGAGAAGGCAGAGTTACATTTCTGGCATTTCAAGATGTTCTCAAGATACAAAGTTGTCTGTGAGTGCTGGTAATTAGGGTGGTTTCTTTGATATATTGTACCCTCCATAAAATGCGGTTCTATAGCACAGTGATCAGCATGACTACTAAAATGCCAGGAGTTGTCTAGAGGACATCTTCTGAAGATACTGTAATTGTTCAGGTTAAATTATCTGCCTCTGTAAAATTTTCAAACAATGAATAATGCTAGGTGTTTAATCCCCTTTCATTGAGAGTTCTTGGCATGCAGAACTGGGAATCAAGTATTTTGAAGGAAACAGTCTTAAGTAATTTGCTGACAGAAATCAGTTGCAGATCATTCATAAATGCACTTGGTTTTCTTTGCTCTCTCTTTCTCCTTGGGTGATATGCAGGTGGTTTACAGTGATTTCTGCCACCTCCCTTGTAGAGGAGATGCCTTTCTTTCTGTATAGTATTGAAGTAGCTAAAGGACATTTCCAATAGTCTGGATAACCTCATGTATATTTAGTGTCTTTATTTTTACCCTGGTGTTATCCAGTGTGATAAGTACTGTTTTTAAGCTTGAGGAGGAATGATTTTCCTTAAGAACCTTAAGGATTCATCGTCATCATGCTTGCTCAGTGTTTGTGTTACTTAGCACTGTGGTCATTAAAACTTTAGTAGCACCAAGGCTCAAAATAACATTTCCAGTGGGACAGTTAGAGTTTGCTACCTATTGCAAAAGAGACAGCAAGTGAGTAATCTGTCTATGAAAAATCAAATATTAAATGCAAAATATGTCTTGTGAAAGTATCTCTTAATGGTCTGTTGATTTTCTTTTCCTTGGAGGAAATTTTGGAAGAACTAATACTAATTACTGAATGTGCTAGAAAATGAGTGGATGACTTAAAATATAAGCTAAGGCTGAAAATACACCTGTTGAGTTGAGGCATGGGGATTCCCATTTTTGGATGAAAGAAGTCATTAAATCTAGCTATCACATGTAAGTCAGCATACAGCAAGGTGTGGCTCAAAAGGTTAACAGAATTATATAATACAATGCAGCATCCCTATAAATTGTAAAACTAATCATAAGTAAATGCTAATGGCAAGTACAAGGCTGAAGTTCACTGGGCAATTGAGTTACATTGAGTTGAAACCATAACATATAGATTTATTGGTCACATTAGCTAGATTACAGTAGTGAAGATCTGTATGGGTGGTTTATATGAACTGATGATACAGATATAACTTACCCTCTAATTATTTCACCTTGGTCACCTCTTGGCCTTTTAACCACCTGGTGGGCCAAAGTGTAAGTACAGTTCTGACACTAATACATGACATAACCTGTTAGGCTTTGTGTGCATGCAATGAAATGTGGTTACATAGCTATGCTTAGGATGAGCTCTGTATAGGTCGATACACTGAGCAGGGAGCTGCACAGAGCTAATCACCTAAACCCAGAAGTCAGTGGTGTGTTGTTTTATTACCCCCTGTAACTGCACAAGCTGTAACAACTTGTCCCGGGTTACGTGGGAAATGTGACAGAGCAGCAGTTCAACAGGGATCTCCATATGTGTCAGTCAGTCCCTTGAGAGCCAAATTCCACCAAACCTTCCCTCCCAGGAATAGAGTTGTGCTGAACTGGTGGTTTGTCTTAGGCCTGTTTTTGAAGAGTTTCTATTGACTTCCATACCAATAAAAGAAATAGGGCTTTGTTAGGATAATTGGATGCCTTGTCTTTGTGAACATCATTGATTCCACCGTACATACGTGCACATGTGTGTAAAGATCAGTGGCAGGACAGAAAACTGAGGTGCAAGATTGCATAGGCAGACCTGTCTGTGTGATCACTGGGTATTTTGGGTAACATGAAAGGAGTGTGTAATGTGATTCATTCCTCCCCTTGCATGGTAATCTGCAACAACAAGCAGTACTTCCACCTCTACCAACACACCCCATCTTCTGCAAATGTTTTCCAGCCTAAGATACAATCTTAAGTATAGATTTTTAGTGTTATAAAGAGCTGTTTTAATGTTCAGTATGCTTCCAATTTAACCTCTGTTAAAGTTTGAATCTTTCAATTTGAAATCCATCCTCAGTGTGCACGTTTATGAATCATTTGTTGTATGTATGATAGTTTGACTCAAAATTGAGCGTAAGAATACAGAGAAAAGATGTTACAGAAGAAGTTAGACAAAGCCACATTCTAGAGTGGGGAACCAGGCCATATCTTCTATGGAATATAAAGGAGCCAGGAAAACTGGCTTGTTGAATCATTCTTTGGAAGAGTACAGGAGTCAATTCAGGGTACGTTTCTGTTTGTTGCTTACGAACCCTGAGAGCTTTTCCATGCAATAATTATAAATATGATTTCATATTAGGTACACTTTAAAATTTGAGTAACTGACAGCTCTGCCTGTTTTGCCTTTGGTACAAGACCAGCCTAGGCTGGTCATAGAATATCATTTAGGTTTGGAAAGACCTTTGAGATCATCAAGTCCAACCATTAATCCAGTACTGCCAAGCCCACCACCAAACCATGTCCCTAAGTGCCACACCTACACATCTTTTAAACACCTCCAGGGATG
>JAVJGJ010000001.1:83286211-83334515 GCA_035590215.1 Microhierax caerulescens | reverse complement strand
CCAGTACTGCCAAGCCCACCACCAAACCATGTCCCTAAGTGCCACACCTACACATCTTTTAAACACCTCCAGGGATGGTGATTCCACCACCTCCCTGGGCAGCCTGTTCCAATGTCTGACAACCCTTTCTGTGAAGAAATTCTTCCTAACATCCAGTTTAAGCTTCCCCTGGTGTAACTTGAGGCTGTTTCCTCTTGCCCTGTTGCTTGTTAGCTGGGAGAAGAGACAAGACACCCCTCCTTGCCTACCACCTCCTGTCAGGCAGCTGGAGAGAGCCATCAGGTCCCCCCCCGAGCCCCCTCCTCTCCAGGCTGAACACCCCTGGATCCTCCAGCTGCTCCCCATCAAACTTGGGCTCCAGCCCCTTCCCCAGCTCTGCTGCCCCTTCTCTGGACACAGTCCAGCACCTCAACATCATCCCTCTTGTAGAGAGGGGCCCAAAATGTCATCATGCAAAGTCACAATCCACTGGCAAATGATAAAGGGCCTGTCTACCACTTTTATTGTCCACTCATGTTGGCGATACAAAGGCAGGGATCTGTTGACTGAGGTCTCTGGTTGAAATTCATTGTCAGGGTGGTAGCTGAGGTATTGCCTCACTTATGTAAATGTGGTAATACTATTCTTAGTTTCACGGATTACCTGAAACTAATACTCAAATACGCAATTAGCTGAATGGATGACTACCGTCTGCATCATTTCTTGATATAAATTCTTTTCTGGTGTATTGCAAGAATACATGCCTGCCTTTTCCTCAACTTTAACTGAAAATACTTGTAGAATACCTTCAAAGCTGACAAGATAGTATCTTTTATAAAAGTCTTTTCCTAAATCCTAGTTTTGTGAACTTCAACGTGTGGTCTCTGGAACGGGACAGCTATTCAATTTATGCTGCTGAAAGTAAGACTGTATGACTTTAATTTTCTATTTCTTACGCTGCCTTTCTAATCAACTGTAAAATCAATCACAAAGCATCTGTTTCTGATATTTATGTAAGTCCCATTTCAGCTATACTTAATGCACCAGTCTTCATGCGTTTTTTAATAGCAGCATTGGCAAGTAGATGCGCTCTTATTCCGTATTAAACATGAAGGCTGTCATACTAGAAGTCCAAGAAATGTATGCCTAGGCAGCACAGAGTAGTGACATGTGGAAATAAACAGGCCAGCTTGACTGCGACAGTGCCACATGCTCATTCGGCAAGCCCTGGTCACAGAATGAGCAGTATCTTAGAAAATAGGACTGTATCCTGTGATACATAGCTTATCACTGAGCTCAGCAGAATGTCAAGGGCTGAGTGGAACTTCTTAATTTTTAGTTTATTTGCATCTTACATTTAATCTTATACTAGAAAGAAGATAATTAGCTTGAATAATTTTCAGTCCAATTAATCTATTCCTAAGTGGCAAATATTGTACATGGAAGTAGGTAGAGTATGAAGTGTTTCCTCTGAGATGAGTTTTCCTGTTAATTGTTGAAGCAATTAATTTCCTTACAGACACATGCAGTTCTTTGTGTGAAGTAGTTAAGGTAATGAAAGCAAAAGCCATAGAAGAGAATAAAAGATGACTACAATAAAATATTAAGATTATCACAGAATTAATAAATATATGTACAATGTGGTATCTGTGTTGTACATACATTATGCTTTTGTCAACATCCATAACAGAGAAGCTTTCCAAAGCTGCAGAAATTAGGACATCTTAGAATTAATCTTGCATGCATATTCATTAAAAACAGTCTGTCTTACATGAACACACAGTACATTTTCATAGGATTATGGTCAGGGAAGAATTTGGCAGACAAACACGAACAAGTTTCTGTATGATGTGCTTTTCAAAATAATGTTGTGTCGTCCGTTCTGTCGTTCCCCCCACTCTGACTTACAGTTTGGAAAAATGTGGACAGATTTTTATAGGGAAAAACAAAGTGCAATGTTGCATTTTGGATACAAAATCCAAAGTTTATCCAAGTATCCAAATGATATGTCCCTTGACAGTTTTTGAGTCCTTGATTGAAGGCATAAGAAACATCATAATGTTCTTGTAATTTTTTAAATGTTTATTTCCAATTCTAAACATCTTTTAATATTAACAGACAATGTTGTCCTAAACTCTACTGTACATTGGTAAATGGCTACAATTTTAACTTGGTTTTCCCCAAAAGTTTAAATCTAGACACACCCCTGGCATGAAAATTCATGTCTGAGTAGCTTTATTTTTGGCAAGGTTGGTAGCTACCGAATGGGGGGCTGTTCAACAAATTAGTTTGAACGGTTTTAATTATTTTTGTAGTTATCAAAACCACAAATAATATAATTCCATACTCTCACCGATATCTCTATGACACACATAGATAGTCAGTGCATATGTACTGTCTATATTGCACTGCTTCTTCTGTTCTAATAGATTTAGTCAGGTTTGATTTTATGTGCATTAAATACCAAGAACTCTGTGGAAGAGAGGGGTTGTGGGTGTATTCTACATTTGTCTCACATATTTTAGTGAGATAAACCCCTGACTTAGTCCTTAAGAGTCTCAAAAGAGAATTACAATGTCTTGATGAAAAATTACTATTTATTCAGAAATCAGGACTTTGTTCTCATAAATGACATGAAAATGTCTTGTTTGCAGTGGCTCTAAGCAGCAAATGATCAAGGATTTAGCTCACTCTCGCACATGGGGATAAATGCACAGCTCAAAATGTAGCCTTCTGATCAAGCCTTTGAGATGGTGGGAATCAGCAGTTATTTTGTAAAAGCAGTATTTTTGCTGTTTACTTTAGGTTTCTAGTTTTGGCACTCTCATCGTGCTTATGTAATTCTCTAGTAAAATAACTCCTGTTCAGGGGTTTAAGGGATTAATCTTGTTTATGAAAAGAAATGCTGCTTCAGCTTCTGGGATAAACCACAAATCAAGATTTTACGCTACAATTGTAATCAAGTTGTAAACACGTTGAGAAAGTCCTAATGAACTGCTTATGATAATCCAGATGTTTCCATCAGAAACATAGAAATCATAGAATAATTAAGTTATAAAAGAATGCACAATTATCAGACAGGTGAAAACAGCACTTAGGTAGGGGAATTATTTACTGGCAAGCACAACCCTGTGTATATAGATCTGCTGGCCAGCTGGGGTGAAGTATGATGCTCTAGTCCCCCTTTTGCTTGAGAGACTGAGTATTTTTATTTCCAAACAAAAAGATGTAATAAACGGAACTTTTTAAAGTGGAGAAGGCAGAATGGTGCTGCGGCAGTGTAAAGAAAGCAAATGTTTATATGAAGACTAAGAGAAAAAGCAATACATGTGTTATGAAGATCCTTACAATGTAAATATGGGAGGGGCTAAATTACATTGCTTGATTTGAAACCCTAACATTCTTTTATTGAAGTTTTAAGAATGCATTTGGTTTTCTATCTTGCCAGTTAGATTAGTCTGTAAATCCTGCTAAATATTCTGGTGGTAACAACTGAAATACTTCGCCAATACCGTGTTGTCTGGTCATGTTGTCTAGTTATGTAGCATTAGAGCTGCAAATGATCTACCTTTCTGACTCTTTCGGAGCATTCTGTTTAGCTGCGATGCCAAAGAGAGGGGATTCCTGGTAACTAAGGCAGAGATGTGGCCATGCACTGTGAGCAGAGCAAAATTGTGTCTGAGCCTTTGTTTCTCTCTGTATTTACCTCTTCTACAGAGGTGAGTCACAGGTAGGACATTATCGGGGCAGATGCATTCTGGGCGCTAACAAAACATTGCCAGAATGCTGCCAAAGAGTGAATTTGGGCAGTAGGTTAGTGGGAAGGAAGGGAGTGCTGTTTTCCTCATAGCACAGGAGAGAGTTAACGATGATGTAGGTGGATGTTGGGCTCAGTACCACAGCATGCATGATCCTCAGGGCCAACCTGTGAGGCACTAATCTTCCAGTGAAAGCATATAGGCTGTTAAGACCTGCCTGCTGTCTTCCTCTAGGATCAGGGCAGTTACCAGCTACAGTGTGGCATGCTGTAGGGAAGGTTAACCAGAGCTGTTTTAAACAGCCATCTGATAATGAACAAGTAATCTGAAGATTGTTGTTAAAACATCTGGCTGTGGGGCGACATTCCTAAATACCATTTTTCATGGCAAATTCTAACTGACTCTGATGCTATGGTTTTCAGAAGCAAAAATACATCCTTAAATCCATATAGAAAAGTAGCATTTTTGATCTGTGAGTGTGCAGAACTCTCGTGTTCTAAAATTAGAAAGTCAATTTGTATGTTAAGCCAGGGGAACAAGAAGCTCTACATGCCCTCTGAAACTAGCGGTATTGAACTCATCTATAGCTTTACACCTTCAGGGCAGTGGCTGGAACCAAGATAGACAATTATTTCTCCAGGCTGTCACAGTTATTTTACAAGAGGAAAAGGAGGAGGGGGAAGAGAGAGTTTCTTTGGTCTGATCTCTAAATGAAACAACTTTTCATTTAACTAAACTTTTAAAATAATCTAGAAGATTAAAGGACACTTCAAACAGTGTACTATGTCAAATTTTGATTTATTCTGCTGAATATTTCTTCTTTAATTGTGACAAAACTAAGTTGTTAAAGTTAACAGAGTCATGCACTCTGTTAAAAGGTGTGCTGTTACTTTAGAGGAAGGTGTTACTGGAGAAAAGGAATGCAGTGGGAGGTCTTTCATGTAGTGTGGATGTAGGAAAAAGAATTAAGACAGTAAAGTTTTTGATCTTCTATGGATAGTATTGGGAAGGATTTTTTGTAGGATTATTGTAGGTATGCAAGAATCTGTCCTTTTTGTTATACGAGAAGTGAGCAGCATTGCAAACAAAGGGTTAGTCTGAGAGAGGTATTAGGTAGATATGAAGTCACTGTCCATAAGCAGCTTGAATTCCCACAGTCTTCAACAAAAGTTGATCCTAGAGATGTGAGGATTTGCAAAACTCCAGAAACTTTCAAGAAGAAAATGTGATGTAGCTGCAAAGATGTACACAAAAATTTTGCTGCATTTTTCCCCCCACAGGCCTGGGTAGAGAATTTGAAAAGAAATTAGAACAGCTGCATATCAAACTTTAAGAATAATTTCTTATTTACTAGTAAATATGTATTTTTTTGTTAATAAATAACTCAAGTTGCATCTATGGATGCATTATTAAGTGATTGCAATTCCAACATATTGTAGATTAAATTCACCTGAAATTTGTGCTATGCTAACTGTGTTTCAATGAACATGCATAAAGATGTCAAGTTAATTTTTCAGGCTTTTTTTGTCCTAAAATAAAAGACTTTTTTCTATAGCTGCGTTAAGTCTTAATTTACATACTGTTTCTGCACTCTATGGATATTACTTTCTTTTTTGTTTGTGTGTCAACAATATTCATGCTTTTTATTTTTAACATTCTAATAGTCCTATTTTAGAAGGATGTCAAAGGACAAACACATATATTCAAATACCTTAGCATGCTGTGCAGATCCATCGCTAATAATAGGTGTGTGATGGGCTTTTTCAAATATTTTATGCTTATTTATGTCATAAATAGCTAGCAGTACTATACAATACAAGAATCAAGAATACATTTGTCATTTTTAATGGAGTAAATAAAGCAAGGAACTATAGCTAAGTCAATTTTTCTTTAATTTCATGTTTTTTCCTTTGGGGGAAAAAGGGGGATTTTAGCCAGGTTTTCTGAGCGTATGAGACTTATGCTACCGTGCTGCCTGTTTTAACATGTGTTTTAAATTTGACAGCAGCATAGCGGTTATATTCTTACTATGTTTCATGAAAATATGGAGGCAGTAGAGGAAAAAGACATTAGAGAGTCCCCAGGCAGCGGAATTCTTACCAGTAGGCAATTATGGAAAAATCTTCAATAAGAGCTTTGACTTCTTGGACACAAGAGTCCATCAACCATGAGACGGAGCTCTATAGGAAAGTAGCTTTTACCTGCTCTGTCCTCATGGAGCTGCTCCATTGTCGTGCTTATGCA
Organism: Microhierax caerulescens; assembly: GCA_035590215.1. NCBI lineage: Eukaryota > Metazoa > Chordata > Aves > Falconiformes > Falconidae > Microhierax > Microhierax caerulescens. The sequence goes on along the minus strand of JAVJGJ010000001.1, from coordinate 83,328,534 downwards.
ATTCCCAGAAAACCCTGCCTCTGTAGTGCAGACCTAGCTTCAGTGCATAGCAGTTGACAGTGTGTTGTAATGTTGAAGGGGCCTTTTGTCAGAAATAAGGTAGGTTGTATGTGGGGTTCGGTAAGGTTTCACTTTGAGGTATCCTGAAGGAGGAAGCAGGAGTGGGAATTACCAGCCTAAAATGCTGTGCAACCTAGCCAAAATGTTAATGGTGTGAAGCTGCAAAACTAAAGCTGGGCGCTCAGGTAGAAACTGTGGTATAGCTTTTGTATTTGTGTGAGTGTAGCCTGTGATCTAGAATGACAGTAATTATGTTTGTGTCTTAACTGAAGAGCTCCCAAATCTTCCAGCCTTTTTATCACCGGGATCCCTTTGTGAGCCCGGTAACCTCTGCTGGAATGCACATAGTCTCAGGGAATCCAGCTGTCACCTGTTTCCCACGCTCAGCTGCAAAGGCTGGAGACGAGGAACTGAGTAGATTAACAGTCACAGAAGCAACCACCAGATGCCTGTGAGGGCTCAGGAAGGCACATGCCCTTGGAGCATCTGGTGTGTTGTGCAGTGGGTCCAGAGATCTACCTTGTCATGGCAGGCTCCACACAGATACTGCAAACTGTAGCCCCTCTTCTGAGGAGGTGTGTCTTAGCAGAGATCTGTGTGACCATAGGCCCGTGATGCCAGACAGTGAGATACTCCGTTCAGGATGTGGAACTGGGAAAAAATTAAACCCCATGGCTCTGGAAGCCAGATGTAAAAATTCCCTTTCACTGGAATGCAAGGGAGACATTTCTATTGCCCTTGGCTCTCCTGTTCAGTGCCACTACCAGTTTGTTTGGAGGGCTGTGTTCTCCACTGCAGCCGGGCTATATTCTCCATTGTACGAGAACATGAGTACTGCAGCCGTAACACTCCCAGTTCTAAGGACTGAAGCTACCTGGCTGCTTAACAGAGAGCTACAGCTGCATCCTGATCTGAATACATCTTCACTACCCTATGCAGCTGTCCTCCTTATCCTTTCTTCATTTTTCCATGATGTAGACTGACTTGTAAATGCATGTCTCCTTGTAGCATGCTCAAAGCTGAGCGCTGGTGAAACATGGTTCAGTATAACCTCGCTGTGAAGAAATATAGTCCCAGTTGAAGCATGTTGCTTTAAGGACAGTCACTGGCCTTAGCTGAAATGGGCCAAAGTGCGTGAGCTAGGTTCGCTCCAGAGGCCCCCTGGATGAAGAGGTTCAGGGCATAGGAGTTGTATAGGGTTAGGATAAGCAGTGTAACTACCAGGGCCTGTTCTCTCGGGAGGAAGTTTATTGCTTACCCTCCAGCCAGGAAATTTGTTTGCTTTTCCCTCCAGGAGGGATGGGAAGTACAGCTGGCATGGAGCATGAAAGCAGGAGATCTGTCTGGCATTTGAGAAGCAGAGGGGTTGGTTAAATGCCTGTCGGGTATACCATCTGTACTTGATTCTGCCTTATAGCAAGAGAAAGGACTAGGTAAGGCAGGATGACCCCTTCAGAAGTTAATATTGTCAGAACCCTGCAGTTCCAACTGAACTGTGATGAACGTAGCAGTGTTCACTTTGAAGAGTGTACAAACATTAGCTGTGGCCTGGAGGCATACTTGCTACCTCTCTTTGACTCCAAAATCTAAAATAAAAATTTTCTGAAGAGGAAAATATCTTAGTAAAGAAAATGGAAGTCAAGTCTTTAAGATTAAAAAGTTCTGTCTAACCTTTTGCATTACTGCTCGGAATAACTATTTTTGAAAGTTAATAAACCATATGCATTCACCACATACAGCTATTTCCCTCCCTAAACAAATTGCTTTTATTGTCAAAACTACAAATTTAGGCATTATGATCAATGCCATCATTTTATGAGTTGTCAGTAAAGGCACTTGAAGATGCAGCTTTGCTTGATTGTTTACAAATAAAGATTGATCAGGCCCGTTGAGTCTTCCGTATAGATCCTCGGTTGATTCACATACAGTATACAAAGCAAAGCGCTATCACCTCATCCCTTTTCAAAATCACATAGTCAATAGCTTTTCCTCTGTGCATTTCTGCAAGCACTAGAGAGTACAACCCCAATTAATATGTTAAGAAGGGTAGAGAGGAGGAACATGTTTTGGTGTTTGGGTCTTTCTGCAGTAGAAACATGTGATTTTAATTCCAAAATTTTATTGGTTCATTTCACAAAAGATACTGAGCCAAGACTGTTAGCTGTTATCCTTCCCTGTTTTCTTTTATTGTTTTTTAAATGAAGATAAGAAAAAGAAGAGTGTGAGATGATAACAAAAGGCTGCTGGCCTGCAGCAGCTGTTGAATCTTGTGAGGCATTTTGGGACAGCAGGTAGTGTCAGTGTCATACCCTGTTCCCATTGCACCAGTCAGAGATGGCAGCTTGTTTTAAAGGGAGGTGAAGTCCTGATATATACTGTTGTCAGAGGGTTTGCTGAACATAATTATTTCCAGTGGAGAAAAGGGGTATCGGCTGAGCTGAATTATTTTCATTGTATATATTAAATTATTGACTGCAAGTATTGCTGTATTTATAACACAGGTGACTTGGCATGCTTGTGGATGATGCAGGTCACACAGCGTCCATAACTTATTTAGAGCTTAAGTAAGTTAAGAAATTATATGCCTCGACTGCAAATTTGTAAGCAGGTATGATAATCTCCCTGTTCTTTGTCTGTCTTACTAAAACCGAGCTGTTCAAGGCACAGACGCCTTATAATGTGATGCTTGGATCTTATAAGATGATTGATTGATTGGTCTCTGTAGGTGCTACCGTTATCCAAAGGATAGCACTGATCATTAGGGGCTAGATAGTACAGATGAATGTGTATGTAGCTAAATAATAGTACTTGAGGAAAGACAGAACATTTAGGAAAGAAAATGACCGGTCAGATGTACAAGAGTAGTGCGGTGGATTGCAGAACAAGGCGTACTCACTAAGGGCAGAGGGAAAGGGTCTGGTACTCAAGCACCAAGCGTGGCTCTGCTGTGGGATGTGGTGTCGTGGTTCAGCTGAGCTAACAGCTCTGCCTACTGATGGGGGGAGCAACTTCCTTCCCTTCCTGTTTTTCCTTTGTGGCCTGACCATACAGGGTGCTGGTTCAGGTATCTAAATTGCTAGAAATCAACACTATAGCAATATTGTGTTAGTTCCCCAAAATGTTTTATTGAAAATCCCAACTGAGTACCATAAGGAGGGGAGGAGCTGCAGTTAAGTTGTGAGGGTAGGGAGAATACAGCGAGTCAATAGGTATGGCCCAGCAAACAGGAGCTGGAAGTTAGCATCACACTTGGTGTGACCTTAGACAAGTGATGATACATTTATTCATGGCTTAGTTTTTTTCACAAGTGATAAGAGTGGGGACAGTAATACTGTCTAAATCCTAAGACTGAGGTGATAATATTAAGCATCACATGCTTAGCGTATATAAAAGCTGTTGAAAACCTTGGATGGAGGCTTAGAAAAAACACGTGTAGAGATATAGCGGATATCATTCTGTAGCAAGTCTAACAGTCCTGCACCTAACTACTGGTTTTCGCTGAATCTTTTCCTGAGACACGTTAATTTTGCTTTTATAGTCTATCAGGAGACACCATATTTAGCTCCCTCTGTTCAAGGTTCACTGACCTATAATCCTACTGAAATGGAGTGGAAAGCCCATGAAAATTTCACTGCATTTGTACTCAAGTGCCATATGGTCATGGTGTTAATTAAAATAAAAAAGTGATCGTCCTCTAGTCTCCATGGAGACTAAGTGTACTGAAGGGGGTGGGAGTATAAAATATTTTCAAACTTAGGTTGAAAATCAGAGATCAAAAGTTGTTCTGGTTAAAATGTTGTGCAGATGTCAATGAGCCAAGCTGAATAATAAGGTGTTTTGCACAAATACTTAGCAAAGTGCTTTAGGTATGAGATTAAGAGGAAATTTTCTGTACTATTTTTTTAACAAGTTACTGGAGTAGAACTTGAGGTGTATCGTCTCTGCCTTTTTCAGATTCCTACCAGAATCGTAAGTCAGAAAGTATAATATCCATCCTGGCAATAAGGAATTCTTGTTTTACAAGTTAACATTCAAATTCTTTTAGAGGATCATAAAGACGCAATAAGATTCACCAGACATTGAGACATTCCATGTGGTTAAGATACCTGGCTGGCAAAGAAGCCTATAAAATAAGCTTTCCCAAACACTTGCCTTAGGAAGAGAAGAGTCAGGAAGAAAACTACATCAAAAGTATTTCCCAAAATAGAATAGCAAGCTTGGTTTTGTTGATAGATAGTAAACTTGGTTCAGCGCTGGTTTGCAGTCATTTGGAGAATGGGAAAGCATAGCTGATAAAGCATTACTGGGGGAAAAAGAATCACAACACTGGTTAAATGCAAAATGGACAGCGGGTAAGAATGAACTTTGTAACTTTTTGTTCACAGGTGTGAGTATAGAATTAATATATTTGTGATATCCAAAAAGCATGTTTTGCATTATATTAGCAAAAATGCATGTTAATGTGGATTCAAGGTTTGAAAAATCACTAATTTGGCTTTTTCCATCTCAAATAATCACATCCTGTAGAATGATTTACACATAATGTTTTAAGTTCAGAACTGTGACAGCATAATGGTTTACTCTCAGTCTGAAAAGTGAACCGATGCTGCTTAAGCAGCATAACTTCAGAAACTTGGTTTGTTATAGATTTGTGCCCAACACTTTTTCATCCTTATGCCCTTCTGCAGTGCTGCTAGTATTATACATTCCCAACATCCTCCTCCTCGTCCCGGAATTCCCAGCTCCTTCGTGTGTTCCCTCATTGCAAGTAAAACAAGTTGGCACCATGTCTTGTTGAATTGACACTTACACTGTCAGGATATGACTGACAGATAAACGGACAATTTGCTTCTGTAAGATCATTTCCGTGGCAAAAACAGGCTAAAAAGGACCAGAACCATCTGGCTGTTCTTGTTGCTTGTGAATCCCCCATAGCTGATAGCGGACGATGCTCGTTTCTATCAATTTTGTACAATGTGGATCTGTTGCTGTATGTTCTAGAAATGCAGCCAAAGATCTCTATACATGTAGTAGACTAAGAGGGGAAAAAAGAGGCGCAGAATTCAGAGAGGAAGATGGCTGGTTGTGCAGACAAGTCCTCATATTACTGATACGGATGCCAGCCACCTTGCTGACTTTGGAGTCCTCATTTATTGAAAATCACAGGAGACAGTTGAGTATAAAGTATGAAAGACTGTTGTTTTTGGGGGGTCTGACTGTGAATTGCTTGAACAAGGATTGTGAGACTGAATCTTATTTCTTTGTGATGGACTTTTGCCAAAGATGTAACCACAACGAGATTTCTATATTACAGCATTTTTTGAGTATTATTCAAAAAATATAAAAAAAAAAGACCCTGCCCTCTTCCTACCTTTAGACCATAGCTGAACAAATACATAATTTGTAAAAAAAACCCACACACAAAATGCGAAAATACATTTTATTCAATATTGCTGTCTGCCTTGAAATTGCTTTCTTCTGTTAATGAACAGCTAAACAGATGGAGAAGGTCTGAAACAAAGGGAAAACATTACCTAACAAAAATGGTTAGTGCTTGTCATCTGGAGAGAGTGTTTAAGTAAAGGCAATCTTAATGTAGGCAATAAACAAAAGATTGGCTAGCAACATAATGAAATACGATTTACAAAAAAAACATTTAATGATATAGGTGCTAGTGCTACCAAAAATACAGATGGTTTTGTAAACTGTTAGTGTGTCTCAGCAGCTGGTGCAGCATTTTTCTTGTATTCTGTGTGGGAAGTCTGATGGACAGGTTTGTCTCGTCTGTTGCTTTTGTTCCCTAGAGTCACACCAACAGACAATTTCTTTGTTTGCTTGGAAAAATTCAGTAACAAGCATTTTTGTCTGTCATGGATCCTGTTCTGTATTCCTTTGACCTTGTAATGGACTGACATCAAGACATGGCTCATACTTAGGGGTCAGGTTTTGCAAGCAGCACTTTATAAGGTAATCCTTTCTTTCCCAGAGGCTGAAAAAGTACACCTGCTTTTTAATACCTATTTATTTATTAGGGGTTTTATATTGAATCTGTTTATTCTTCCCTAACTCCCTTTAATAGAAATTAGACATGTAATTAATCTAGTAACAGCAGCAGGGTCAAAAAAATAACTTTGTGCCACCTCACAGTTGGTAGGAACTGAGATATTTAATTTTGAAGACTATTGTATATGCAGGAATTTTCCATTTGAAAAAAAAATAAATAAAATTGGTTCTATTGTTAAATTAATTGGGTTTATCTTTGGTCAGCTTTACATCCCAGAATGATTGAAGAAACAGAATAGTAAAAATGTTTTCTTCACTTAATCATCACTGTGACTATATCAATGGCTGTTCAGTTTTGGCACATGTAAAGTCTTGGGATCAATGGTAGTCCAGTTACTTTGTTTTTTGTGAATAGTTTAATTTGAGAACAGAAACTGCATTTAGTGTGCACTTGAAAAAAATGTATAAACATTCAGCTCCTTGTGTGGATTTAATTTTACAGCTAATTTTTACTAACTGTATTTAGAAATCAAATGTTGGTGCATGTCAAGCAGATTCAAATGGAATGTACTTATAAAAAGAAAAACCCCAGGAAAACCTCAGCTAATCTGATTTTTATTTATTTACTTAATTACTTTGTGATTTCAGAATAGGGAAAAGTAGCCCCCTTCCCACCAAACCCCATTCTTACATGTAGATCAAGACACAAAGCTCCTGAAAAAATACTTTGCCATGCTCACTTGTAACATCAATTTGTTTGCCAAAGCTCTGACTGGGTGTTTAATTTTATTTAAAGGACAGTGTGAATGGCCTCCGGTGCTTAATTTAGAATTTATGTAATTTCCCAATTCTCTTAGATAAATCCTAGTGAAGGAAACATCTTTTATATGTACGGAAGTTGTGATTTCTACCTCATTTATAGTCATGTTTTATTTAGAAAATTCTATTTCCTCTTCTCTTGGGGCAGTATCTAAATTCCTTGTCAGGCAATTAACTCTATTAGATGTATTAGATTAAAACATTTAAATTTCTTTGGTCAGAGATACAATATTTAATGTATGTATTCGGTCTACATATTCTCCCAGGAAGCTTTGTGCTCATTTTCTGCCTGTCCACAATTGCAGGAGCTTTTGCAAGATCTTAATGCAGATGTGCTGCTGAGGTGTAGGCACTTCTGTTACCATGTTCCTGTATGCATTGGAAACTAATGGCTCTGATGGTGTATTCTTCATGTTTTCCCCTGTTCCCTATCTGGTTTAGAGAGCTAAATACTGAATAAGCCACAATAAAATGTCAATGATACCAAAAGCATGGTGCTACCTAGCCCTTGAGCAGTAAGTTCAGTCTCAGGTTGTCTCTTTTCTGGGGGCCACCAACAGCAGATGCTTTGCCTTTGAGCTAGCAGAGTTGCATAGAAGGAACTAAACTACTACTCTGCTGTGGAAAATCGCTGAATGGAGTCACAAGCAGTGGAGGCAAGCCATGCTCTTGAAATCAAGGGGTTTGGCGCACAGCCATCCAGCTGCATTGGAGTTTGGGAGTTGTCTGGGGAGAGTGAAAGAGGAGGCGGCAGTGGAGGTAGAAACATGTTGCTGCTTTGGTTGCTTCAAACAAAGAGAGCAAGATTTTGTAAGAATTGAGATGCTTCTTTTTTATTCCTTCCTTCCTTACCCTGCCCTGCAGCTGGCCGCCTGAAACTGGAAGCACTTCTCTGCAAAACCAAAGTACAAAGAACCCACAGTTCCAGCACATGCCAGGGAACCAGAATCAAGACACGTGAGTTCCATTGGGTACTTGAGCTGCTACCACTGTAGACAATAGAAAAAAGTCATTACACAAATTAAACAGTCACACAGTAAAAATGTGGGAGACAACTAACCAGCGGTGTGTTGTTGACATGGAAAATGACAGTAGTGACCTCTTTCTTGGAAATGAACACTGTTTCATTGCTCATACCTGAACAGAAACATGAAACTTGCTTTGACTGGTTTGTTATATCCATATTGATTTTAGAGTTTTCCTTACAATTAACAGGTAAGGTGTTTTTCTAGCTCCACTCAGCATGTTATTTATCCTTCCTATACAAGGGTTATTACATACTGTCTCTTTTTCAGACAAAATCCAATACATTTTCCGACCACTGCTGTAAAACTGGGCCAAACAGATAGTGCAGAGGAGTCATCTGTCGTGATTCCTTCTTAGTGTCTTGTAGGAAATGAGTGGCTAGGAAGAATATACCAAGGCTGAAAGATGGCATTTCCTTCTTTTAGCTTGACCTCGGTGAACCCAGTCTCAAACGATAAAGTTTATATGGTGAAATTCACAACTTCTTTCTGTCTTTCCCGATTGTTTTGTTTTAAAGAAATTGAAAACCTCACAAGATGTCAGGGCTTCTGCTCTTTTTTTTTGAAATATTTTATGGGCCTTTGGATAGAAAAATATATCACTTCAGTTAGCAATAGCACCATTTATTTAGTTGAATTTCATTATTATGGACATACTCAGTCTCCTCTTGATTACTCTTTCAACAACGCAAGAGGAGGTGGGAGATGAGTCAGCGTAACTAATATTAATCTTGTAGGCATTAGATAAAACTATGGTAAAGCCAAAGAAAGAAGAGTGAATGCACTTCACAGAGCATCACAGATTGATATGGTTAGCCAAGAAGGGTGGCCTCATTTTGCTCTACAGCAAGTTTTGGAAGTATAGATTTTGCTTAATTACTATATTATCGTCTCGTCTTGGCAACCTACCTTTGTACGGCTGACCTACAACATGTTATGTCACTTCCCTAGCTCCTGATTCACTGAAGTATTTACATCTGGTCTTAAATCTTACAGTCATCAGTAGGACTTGAACACTTGCTTGAAATTCAGCAATGATACTATCTTGAAATTTTTGTTTAAAATTAATCCATTGGATTAATTTAAGAGCGTGTTTTGAGTTAAGAAGCAGACAAATTGAAAAAAGAACAAGTATGAAATGCAAGCTATGCAATCATGGCTATGAGGACTTTATGTCAAGAGATAGTGATAAGGTTCTTTAGCTAGAGTTAAGTCATCAGACATCCTTTGCTTAATAGGATAACACTCATTTACAGAAAAGGCTGGATAAAATACCAGTTAAGACAGTAGGCTCCTCTAGACATACACATGCTTTGGATTGGAATGCTGCTGAGAGTAGTACCATTTGGACAGGCAGCCTTGGGGGCACTATAATAATGTAGGGTCTCATAATAAACAAGACAAAGATATTCTAAGGTAAGTATCAATTTTGGTTGCATCAAATTTGAATTTTGCAAATTAGAAACTGAACTGAGATCAGGCTTTCAGAAATGCTTGAATAGTATCTTTGGGGGGGGGGCAGACGGGGCGGACGGGGATGGATGGAAATAAAAAGTTTGTTCACAGTGTCCCCATTCAAGCATGTATATCATTAGTTTCTTTAATAATCTTGACCAAATGGAATTGAAATCTCATCCTTTTTTTCCCGTGCTTTCTCCAGTTTCTCCTTTCACTGCTGTTCAGCAGTGGTGATACAGAACAACCAAAGAGAAGAAATTTTCTCCCTATTTCTTACCTGGTTCCAGGGTGACCAATAGGAGATAAATTTGTCAGGTCTTAGACCAGACCGTTGTGGCAGACTTTCTCACTGAGGAGCTGATACCTCTGGGATCACAGTAAAGAAAGTGGATCAGTCAATTTCAAAGTTGTGAAGTGACAGCTTTCTTAACTGTTCTCAGAAGATGCTACTTGTCTGGTTACCTACAGCTGATTCTGAATTAGTGGACATAGGAGTTTTAAATATATAAATATGCTGGGGAGGGGGAGCGGGGAGCAGAATCTTGTCCAGAAATATTTCAAAAAATGAGCGAGAAGAGTTTGAATTGTGAAGGTCACCAGAACTGGCTGAAATCTTTGACAAGGAGTTGTTCTCCATCTCTGGGGATTAACATATTTTAGATTCAAACTGATAGATAATGCTGCATTCAACATATTGGGGGTATTTGCAGTATTTTAATAGGAAGCTCAATAAGGCAGACATTAATTTCATAAAGAAAGTTTATGCCAGTCTGATCTGACAGCCAAGCAAGCTGATTAAAGTTTGGCAGACCCTATTGACGTTTCTAATAAAGAAATCACTACTACAGCATTTTTCCTACTTAAACCAACCAGATCAAGAACGGTTGCTTTAAGATCAAGAAGAAATAAAAACTTTAGAGGAAGAAAGAAACTGTTGACAGCAGCTTTTAAGTTCCTAGATTTAATCACTAGTGTTCAGCTTTTGCCACCACTGTAACATATGAAACAGTAATACTGGTAATATGTTCACTCACTGTCATTTACTTGAGTGCTTGGAAATTAGGAATATGCAGAGGCTGACATGCATAATGTTATAGCAGGAGGATGGAGAGTCTATGGAGAGTGCCATGCCACGGTCACAATTAAATAATTCTCTGGCAAATTTATTCTATACCTTCTAATTGGCTTGTTGACTTAGATTTTCCAGTCTTATTCATGCTGCAGATTTCCCAGTGGGAGCCTTATAATTTGGGTCCTTCATGTATTACTTCCTGTGTAAACCACTGCTCAGCGTGTATTGCACGAACCCTAATCCATAATGGCTGTCAGAAATAGCCCCTAATTTCAAAGCTTGCTGCTGAGCTCTGAAGGACCCCAGTATCCATCATGTGACAAAGCATGGGAAGGGAAAGGCAAGTTGTGAGTAGTGGAGTCCGTTTTCACAACCCAGAGATGAAAGGATATATTACGTCCTTACCTTCAGGTAAATTAGACATCAGGGATCATTTAGTTAATCCTTACCATATTACAATGAAAACTAGATTAGTTACACAACAGTATTAATCCTGAACCCATTTGTAGCAATTTTGTTGGAAGTTTTCAGAACCTATTTAATTATAAGAGCTACATCAGAATTTTAAAGGGTGTTCCCATACCAGTTTTTAACCTTACCTAATTTGGAGTAGCCAGTGCTGTTTATTTGGCTAATGAGGCCATCTCATTGTGACTATTTTGATTTTTTAGAAGCTGCTTTTAGCTTTTGTCTTATACTATTCTTCAGAACTTAAAAAAATTCCTGGGAATGTTGCTAAGTCATATCTTTATCTTCCTGAAAGCCTCACCTTTAAAATTCTCTAAGCTCACCAACAGTTCATGTAGCTTGTGGGTCCATTTAGACCTATGCCGCTTACCCTACCTTGTGTCATCCCTGTGCTTTCCTAAATGGCTGTGTACAGTCTTGCTCTGTTTTTTTATAAACACATTGCAGGCTCCTGCGGTCAGGAGCCATCTGTTGCACTGTGTTTACTACACATCTACTACAAACTGATGCCTGTAGCATGTTCTGTGTGACCTCTGCTGAAAAAAATGGATAATTAGATATGTGCATGTCCAGTTGTGCAGAGCTGAGTTAACTATGTTGCTTGGGCATCTTCCTGGGAGCATGTGTTGATGAGAAAAATTTTATGAGCAACATTCATCAGATGCTTTGCACCGTTTCTAATCTTGCTGTAGTGAATACCGTAGTGACAGTATTTGGTGTTAAATTTAGCTTCGAATTTATCATATGTATCTGTCACTTAGTAGGTCATTATGTGCCTTAAAGTAAATGTCAGGGAGATGAAGTGCTCCAGAGGCCAAGCCGGGTTTTTAAACTATAGCAATATTTATTGTCCCTTCCATCCCATGTGTCTGTCTCCCCTTTACTCTGAAGCTGTATAGGGACCAAGGAAATGTGGCAAATACTGTATGCATTCTCCAAAAGTCTGTCTCCCACATGATTCTGTCTACTTTCCAAGCATACCCTTGGCTGCCTTTGCCACTGCTGTATATTTATGGTCGAAGAGTACTTCAATCATTTCTAGAGAACTTCATTATAAAGTTGTACTGTCCAAATACCCCATGTAATGCACAAAGAATTATGTACCTCAGATACGTATGCAGCAGGCAGACAGAAGCAACCTTGAAATTCTTACCATTAAAATACAAACCTTTGGGAAAACACCTATATCAATAATGCTTAAAGAACTGGCAGACCTTGTATTTAAAGTTATCTTTGCATCCACAGGTGAAGCAGTTTTCTGTCCTAATGACTTCTTCCTTTGAGTGAACTTTTGTACATATGCTGTGACAGTTTGCATGAAAAAGTGATTGTTAATGTGCATGGTTTAGTACCCTGTAACACATCTCCTAACTTGGAAATTAAAAAAATTTGCAAAAGATGCAAAAATCAAATTAAAAATATATCCAAGTGTCAGACTAAATTAAAATTCACCCTTCATTAAGTGGTCACAGTACAAATAAAAGAGGTCTTGGTGGAAATGGAGCTACTTCTTCTGTTTAGTGTTTTAGCAAACTGGGACTCTGGAGCCTCAGATCTTTTTACAAATGCATATGGTATTGAGTTAATGATATTAAGCACAATGGCTAGCTATGGTAATGTTTCATATAGTTTCTAGTTTGCCAGAATACCTGAATTTGCTTTTACAAAAGTCATTATAGTGCATCTTCAAAATGAATTTAGGCTTTATACATTCCCTTTATCCATCTTCTTCCCATGAGTTAAAATACATGCCAGATGCTGTAGCACACCTGTGATTTGTGAACTGTTACTCTTCTGTGATATGTAATGTACAACTTTGGTCAGCCAGTGTGTATAATTGGAACATACACAGCGTATGTGGTTGGTTAGATTCAATGTAAATGTAGTGGCTTGCATGTATATGTCTGTGCTGAGTTTTTCCTACCCTTTCATGTCTAGTACTCAGCCCTGCTTTAAAGAGGGATTTCAGAGAAAAAGCTTTTCTATTTCAAATACAGAAAGCTTGTGCAGAATGGGAATCTCTGCTGCCATCCCAACAGGTTTCTGAGCCCCAGAGCAGAAGTACTGTAGCTGAATGTTCCACATGGTTGATTTTGTGCTGTCTCAGCAGTGGAGAGTATCAGGCGATCTGAGCGCATATCTGAGCTGGGGGCCATAGCTCCTTCCAACGTATAAAATCCAGAAGAGTGCCTTTTGAAATGGGCAAGTTGACTTTTGACACAGAAGCATTGATTTCCTTCCTCTCCTTTGAGTTCATTTTTTTAGATTTCCTTGACTTCTGTGACTTTGCAGATTTTTGCAAAGGAATGTGATGATAGACAGGAATAAACTTAATTGTAAGAGTCAAAGATTAACGGGAGAGGAATGCAAACCAGGTTAGGAAAGGAAAAGGTGATGGGAGAATTCTGGCAGTGACATAAAGGACATCTCTACCAGATGACACAGGAAGAGATTTCAATCCTACAAAGGAATCATAAGGTATTTCCAACCCTTTCTCTATCATTTATTAACCTTCACAACCCTGAGCAGAAGCCCGCTAGTGTCTTAACTTAAACCCAGAGGACTTTGGATCAAACCTGTAATGTACTTCAACTGGAAAACAAGTCCCAGCTCAGCATGGCCAATGGCATAGACTTTGAGCTTGGTGATTTCTCAGGACAGCTTTCAGTCGTGGTGTGGGCTTAAATGCACTTAATACATACTTTTCTGTATCTGTTTATGCTATTTGAGCTATGCCACCTGTTGTGATGTGGTATAGGAGTTCTCTGTGAGGGAAGCTGCAAGGTAAAATCTTATAGTGATTCTCTGTAATAGTTAATTGGCTTGGAAGATTGACTGTAAAATGTGGGAAAAGTCAGGTAAAGAGTCTCTTCAGTCGTGAAAGGATATTTTACCCCTCAGTGCATAGACATGTTCACCAGTGAGCAGGCACGCTGAAAGCCAGATAGCTTTCCTATGTGAGAACAGCTGAAATACTTTATTTTATTGCCTTGGTGGATTCCAATATGCACTGTCACTCTGCTTTCCGAAATATTGCAACTATCTGAGGCCAGGGCAGGATTTCCACGGAAAATGATAATGTTCTTCTTGCTTTATTTTAATTAGTATTTTAATGGAAGTGAGAAATTTGCTGATTTATGTAACTCTTTAAACCAGGGCAGGGCAGCAAACTTCAGAGTAATTTATTTCTTGACATGTATATAGCGATGATTTTGAACACCTTTTGCAGCAGTTTGTAGTCCTTTTCTGCAGACTAAAATATTTACCTCAGACAGTGGAATTTCACAAAGTCATCACTGGTTGATGCACTACATGGTTATTTGCTATTTTTGCAGCCTTATCTGTGAATTTTTACTCTATGGCATCATGCAGGCATGTTCATTTCTATCTGCTGTGCTGAATTATGAACGATGTGCTGTATGTGAGTGTCTTTTATGAACAAACTTGGCTTTTAGCAAGTAGTAACAACCAAATATTAATCTCATCTAGTTTAGACCATTTCTAGACTATTGTAGTATTTGTCCTTACAAGACATACTTCTAATACAGTGATCAATCTAAATAGAAAAGCAGTTGGATATGCTTTGTTGAGAGATTGATCTAGAGCCAACGAACCTGTCAAAGCCAGCAAACCTGAGAAAGCCAGCACACCTAAGGATTAATGTATTCCACCTGCCAATACCATTTGTAATGATTCTGTGCTTAGAAGGTAATCATGAAACTCCAGACATCTCCACAAACTAACCTGTAGAAAAATCTGCTACTCTCCTGCTTTACTATCAAACTCTCAGGTGCATAGTCTTTATCTTAAAAGGCTTACCAGTTTTCCCTTAGTGCTGTTAATTACTATCCTTGGAATGTGTCACTGGGAGTTAGGTGAGAAGTCTGCCTGTTTACTTTTTGAACATCACTAGACTCCCGTCTGCAACTTCAGCAGCTTGAATAACTGTCTGTGCTAACACAAACTTTCCATCCCACCACTTGGACCTTGACCCCAATAAAGGAAGAATTAATATTTGAAATGTGAAATAAAAAAAAGAAAATTGAAAACATGTAGTTTGCCATTAACAGACATTCTCATTGTCTTAACTAGAAATTAACATGCTTATGCTCAGCCATCTGCTTCAGCTGTCTCTCTTCTGATACTCCTTCAATGTTTCTTGCTGGGCTTTATTTACTCTTGTGTTTTTGTGTGTGGATGGGAAACAGTTTTTATCATAAATCCTTTAAAACATAAGGAGCTCAAAAGTGATCTTTATTAATTCCAAAGAAGATTTAAACCAGACAGCAAGTAAGGAAGGGCATGAGGGCATTTTACACATCATCACAGCTGTGGCAGAGTGATGCTAAAGAACAGCTGACAGGGTTACATGGAAGATATTCCTTGTTCAGGTATGGCATTGGATTTTAAACAGCCTTGCAATGTGAATGTCAGAGGAGAATCCAGCTTCCCCCATCCCTGTTGTTCTCATTGCAGTAAGTATTTCAGGGCCCAACTGGGGACTTAATTGTGAAGGACCCCTATAGAAAATATAGACTACACTAGCTCAGTCCCAGATGGCATAATTTTCCTTTGAGGTGAAAAGATGTTTGAGTTAGTACTGAATGAGTTAATTCTGGGACCAGAAGCAGTGTAGATGTATCAGTGTGATGCTAATTAGTCTTTCTAGTTTCCCATAATGTATTTGCCTTTCTGTTAAAGCAGTGAGTTTCCATACTGGAGTTTTTCTTTTTTATGCATGCTTGTCAATTTCTTGTTATCAGACTATAGGAGCACCACATAATGTTTCATGTGGTTATTACCGTAACATCTTTGTCAGGTAGGGTAGCAGGAATGGGGAGGTGAGACCCAGGAAGACTCCATGATTTGTCTGCTGTCACAGGAAATCTGGGATTTATTGAGTTATTAGCAGAATGATGCAGTGACTTAAAGCAGATGCCAAAATTGCTGATCTACAGATTCCTAGATTTAATGTCCCTTTTAAAACACTTCTGCTTTGAATACTGAGCTGTGAATATTAGCTTTTCAGAAATCTGTATTTATTGTTCAGTTACTGGTTCCGTTTTCAAGGGCAAAAGTTGTTTTTGAAGTGCAAGGCAGTGGCCCAATTACAGATAGTATGGGGAGAGATCAAATGAATAATAGAATAATTTAATAAATTATATTTTGCAATTGTGGACAGGAAGTTAAGCATGTGATGTTAAGTTTATTTTAAAGACAGCATTCTAGAAAAAAATATGCTTGTAATGCTATCATTATGGTTGTGGAGACAAAAGGAAAATCTTTGGGTATCATGGCTGTATGTTCCATTAGAGTCTTCATCTTATGTGCTCAGTTTGTCTCATTCTTCCATGGTCCTTAACGGGCGGCCACTAACAGGAAAATAGGAGGTGTAGTTCCCTATAGTGTATACCTGCTGCAGGAGCTAAGGGCTGTGAATTGCTTTGCAGTGTTTCTACATACTGTTTGTGAAAATGTGATTATGTGGTACTCAGTAAAAGTTGGCTTCAGCATCCTATCCTTTCAGCTGGCAGATATGTTGTATTTCCATCATGGTGGTGTTTTACTGCTTAAGAGGACGAATTTTCTCCAATACTACCCTTGTTGGCCCTTACGAGTTTGCATAATATTTTTCAGTGCTTCCTTTTTCTCTCCCCTGTAATTGCAGTGTAATTGATGTGGGGCGTTTTTTAATTTGTCTGTAGGTTCTGGTAAAGACTGTATACACGACACACTTTTTTTTAGTGCACAATATTTTTTAGTGCAAAAAACTTTTTATTTTAGAAGCAGAAAGGTTTTGGCCACAAGGAGCCAGGGCATAGTACGTTTGGCTGTGAGGCTGACCTGGATTCCTCCCCCTGATGCTTGTTCCTAGGCTGTAGTTGTGGTCCTCTCAGTATGTATGGCACAGCTCTGTGAGCCCAGTCTGTGAATAGAGTCACAAAAACTCTCAAGAAAAAGGGGTCCTGACAGTAATTTCAGTGGTCTGCGTTGAAAGGCAGCCCCAAAATGTCTCTCTTTTAATAGCAGCCTGAGATGAGGCAGGGAATTGCATTTACATTTTCCCAGTCCTAGTCTACAACATGATCAGCAACCAGTGCCTTATCTCCTCTTCTGGGATACATCAGTCATTGCCCTGTTTTGCACATAGAAATACCGAGATGCAGAAAAATATACTAATTGCTGTATCTAGTCATGTAAGTCTTTTTTGACTTCGGTAGCCTCAGCCTAGCTTCTGTCATGAAATGAGTGGTTTAGGTCAAGTTGCTTAAAGAATCACCATCAAAGGTACAAGTGAAATAGGTTTAATATGAATTTGTGGAAATGGAACTTCACAAAGTTTGATGGCAGGGTTCACTCCATTACTTATCACATGGATTGAATACAGCAATAAATCAAATTAAAGTCGAGTCAGAATAGAGCTAGAAATTATTTATAGAGATCAAAGATGTAAGAGGGTAAGGGAGATCCTTCTGTTGAGTCATGAGGTTTAGAGTGGACCCCTTTGCTTTCTAAACTCTCAATAGAGTTAAGTGCAGCTAGATCCAGTCTTAGTCTTAGCCTTGGCCAATGGTTTATGTTTAATGGGAGAGTTATAAAGGGCAGGATAAGACTAAGGGAGACCCTGCCATTGGGTCACAAAGTTGAGAATAGACCCCCTTGCTTTCTAACTCTCAACAGAATTTTGGTGCAGTGAGATCTGCTCAGTCTCAGCGGACTTGGACAACAGGTTTAGATGTAAAGAACTGTAAAGGGTAAGGGGGATTCTACTACTGAGTCACAATAGACCCCTTTGCTCTCTAAACCCTTAAGAGACTTTAGGTCTGACTAGGTCCAATCTTAGTTTCAGAGTTGGGCAACGGCTTAAATCTAAAGGGGAGAGAGAGGGGGGGAGAGAATTTGTTCATAATTCAAGATTGTTCATAGGACTTTAGCAGCATTTAATTTATGATTACTTTTAACATGGTAGATTCGATGGTAGAAAGTGAATTTGTATAAATTATGAGAAAAGCCAAACTACTAATTTAAGATTGTAATATTATTACGAGATATCTAAATTGATTCACACGTACATAAGTATAAAGGAAATAGATGTATAGGAATACATATACAAATGTACAAAGGTACACCTGTTAAAAGTTACCCTCAACTTCCTCAAAATACTCACATCTAATGCCTCTGTATTCCTCAACTGGTGAAGGGTTGAGCCTTGGGGAGCAGGGGTATCAGCCCAGGCCCCGTCATCAGCTTCCAATGACAGTCCCCCTAATATCGCAAGCTTGGGAGTTCACAAGCTCTGAGCAGCGTCCCGCTCAGAGGAAGATTGTCCAGCCTGCTGTGGTCCAGGAGAGATCAAAAGGGTCTCAGTTTGAGACAACTGTTTATGAGGTTGTGAGATGATTGGCTTTAGTCATCAGCTTGTAGATTTCCATCCTGAGTTAGTAATTTTTCAAAACTCCAATCACAGTGGTAACGTTCCACTCGGACTATGATCTTGGTCAGGGCTGTCAGGGAGTACCTGATTGTCTTCCGTTCTTGTTCCCTACTTTGGCCAGTCAATGGTACTTCCTAGTACAGACACTGTTGTTACTCACCTTAGCCATATAAGGATGGTTGGTACAGTCAGGGTGTGCTTAACCTCCCACCATTACTCAAAATGCCATGGTCTAATTGGTATCTCCCAGGGTTGCAGAACAGCCCAGAGAAGGTGGGAGAAATGCACCACCACAGCTTCAGTGCAGTCACACTCTTAGGCTTGTTACACACAACTCTGAGGTGAAAATGTGCTTAATGATAGGCACGTGGTTTTCCAAGTGGAGATAGGTTTAAGTGTGTAATTTTGAGCTGCTTTTCGGATTAATGTCACCTAGGTTGAAAATACTTACATGGTTTGAATACTTGCTTAAAATCTTTGCTATCTTGGGGCTTTTCTGCATAGCGAGTGGGAGAGAATTTGGTATTGGGTAATATGTTTGAAGGTGAAACAGGAGGTCCGTGGCAGGGCTTGGAGCAGAACTCACATTCATCTGCCTGGACATGATTTCCCCTTCCTTAAGGAGCTGAAAACAATCCTGCCACCTCATCACTGCAGAGTGCTTGACGTTTCCCCTTCACTGGCACATGAACACACCTAAATAACGAACACACTTGACCTCCTTCTGGAGAGTGTTAATAATAAAACTATTTTTCAACAACAACATTTGGCATATATTTGTAGGCACTTATGCATTACGTTGCTCTGACAGGTAGTGAAGTCTCGCTGGGAAACAGCAAGTTCTCCTCCTTTTGCTGCTTTTGCTTTTCTGCCTTTTCCTTTCAGTTCCCTACCCAATTTGGTCCTGGACATTAGCACTTGAGGCCTACTTTGCACTGCAAGGGTATGCTGCTACCCGTGTGGTGAGGTAGATACAGGTTAAGCGGACAGACGGCTTTGTCCCGCATGGCTTAAAACTGTTCCCATATGAAACTACTGTATCGAAAGCACTTTTTTTGGAAAGCTTAACTATGCTTATGTAAAGGCTTTGTTTGTATAAAATATCATAAAAATCAGGTCTCATATGGCATTACTGTACTAAGAAATTAATAGTTTCTCATGCAGATTTGCTGTTTCTTGGCTGTCATTCCTGTGTAGAGTAAAAGAAAAAAACAACAGAAGACATCCATGAACAAAACCAAAACCCTAGCCTACTTCATTGAGGGAAATACTAGCAACTAAAAACACATCTGTAATTTTAAGGCTCACTGCTGGCAACCAGTTAAGCTTTTTTTTTTGTGGTTCATAAGAATAAAGGGATCTCAGGTTGCGATTATCTGTCTTAATATTCCATACTGTAGAAGGTATTACTGTGTAATTGCATTTTAGACACAAAAATGAGAATGTAATTTGCAGAGCTGTGTCGCTAACTAATTTCTTGCTCACTGACTGTAGTCTGTGCTACTTTGACAGAGGGTACATGCGCTGCTGCATGAGCTGTTCTTCTAACTGTGCCCTCATTATCTGTAAAATCTGTGAAAGCCCAGCTATGTATAAGGATTCATTAAGCATTTGTAGAAGGGTTATTTGTTACCTCCTACCATCCTGGTTTTCTACTGTCCATTTCAGTTTCCTGGTGATTGTTTCCTAAGTTTCATTCTGTGACTAACCAAGAGCAGTGTCTCTTTGGGGGATATTTTCCTCAGCAGTTAAGCACTGAGAATATTCCCTCTGGGTAGTCTCAGCAGTCTGTTTGGGAGCATCACATTGCTTCTTTGCAGGGATATGGGAAAGAAAATAGTTGCACAGCAGGGAACGTGCTACATGTGGTGGTGTTATTTCAAAAGAAGCTTGAGGAAGATTGATCTTGAGCTTTACCCACAAGGTGAAAGTAATTCCTTTTACAAAGTGAGGACAACTCCACAATAGGATTGCTTATAAAAGAATCTAGGTTCCTTCTGTGTGTATGGGTATGCTTGTGCTGCTTAATTTTTGTTCAAAATTGAACTTGCCCTGCTTGTGATGTTTCACATAAGATGTTTAATAATTCAGTTTTTTTTTAAAGAGACAGTGCAGAAAAAAAAAAGATATGTGCCCCATCCATTCACAAGCAAAGCATCTGCAGGCTGGCATACCTGCTGTGGATCTCCCAGGAAGTGATCGTGTCTTGAAGGGAGATCAACATGACTAAGAGAAGCTTCTAGTCTAGTCTATGGTACATATTGACTTATTTTTTCAGGATATGGGAAAAAACATGCTAGAGCATGCTATGGGGCATGTTGTGTGCCTAAATGTTACATTGCTCTTCTCTTTTATGTGAATTTTTCTTTATCATTCTTTGAGCTATGAGACTATTTTTAAGCTACCACACTTGATATCAAATCCATGTTTTTTCCCATAAATAAAGTGGCTTACCATCAGAAACTTTTAGCTTGATTTCAGTCCCCCTGAGAATGCTTGGAAAACCAAACCCCTACATATCTGCTGTGCCTAGAATGATTAAGTTTAGAAGCCCAGTGATGTTGAAGGCCCTGTATGTAACAGGACTGCCACACAAAAGGGTTGACAGTTCAACATAAGGACTTTGTTGTCTCCGGAGAGGTTTCTTTGGTTGCTTTCAGTGCTTGATAGGGAGAAGTGACAGGACACACTGCAGGTTTTGGAGGGGCAGATTTCCTCATCCAAAGAACCATCTGTGACCCACACTGAATATACATGGGCATGGCATGGAGCACTCTGTAGATACCTGTGCCTCATGGGGGTTTAGCACCTATGAACACTTGGGGCAAATCTTGCAAAAGCCTGTTGCAAACAACTGAACAGGTTACCAAACGTGTAAACCAAGCAAAGATAATGTCACATAAATGCATCATGTGCTGATGTTTTTCTGGCTGCCATTTAGTTCATATAATTTACAGCGATGTTTCATGTTGTGCTGCCTAGCCAGACTGGAGCCTGACAAGCTAACCGTAAGGTGGAAACATCTAGTTCATGTACATGTCCTGCTTTTGTAGGGCCACAGCCTGGAAGATCCTCAAGGCATACTGTCCAATGGCAGTTTCCATGCTGCTTCTGTGTATACTCATCACAGCCTTTAAGATCCAGTCTTGTTGTAAAGGGCCAGTTGCTGCCCCAAAACCTTACAGTATAACTGAAGTTTTCGACTGTAGCAAGACTATGGGACACAGGAATACTGAATTCTGGATGGCTCAAAAAACACAACACAGGATGCCATCCATTGCAGGTAACCCCTACTCTCCAGAGTCCATTTGCTCTTGAGAAAGACAGTAGGAGCACTCTTTCAAAATAATAATAATAAAAAACCCCAAACAACCCAAGGCCTCTGCAGCGATGATGCCAATCTCTTCTACTCGGTGTTATCTCTACCACAGCAGACAGGATAGGTGGAGGCTGCCTGGCATGTGACATCATGAGCAGGTAAACCTGATCTGGAGAGTGCTCCTTATACTGCTGTATCTGAAGATTCTACTTACAGATAATCAGAGCCATTTCACAACCATTCATGAAAGTGCTCCTGCCAGGTACCAGCATACTCAGGTGGTTTCTTTGGTGTCTAGGACACACTCTGCAGCAGCGTAGACTCTATTAATGATGGAAAAGCTGCTGAAAGACAGCATTGATTTTGAGCGACATTGATAGCAAGGACATGTGGAGTATTTGGGATCCAGCTACAACCTTTATTAAAGTCATCTTGTCCCATGCCCACCTCAAATACTTATCTTGACAAAATGAAATACATCTCTGAGTCATTTCCGCTGTGGAGGCTGGTATAGCTAAAGCATGCTCATCATACAGCTCTAACATATACTGACTTACCCTGACCTCAGAAAAGTCTTTTTCAGGGCCTGTTCTGCCATGCTATGAAACAATATGACTCAGTTTGTATATATAAACTCTATACCAATCCTGTCCTTTCTCACTAAACCCTATTCAGTTGTCTGTCTAGATTTCAGTCCATGACATCCTCATAGTTCAGAATATTTTAAAAGCACCTAACATATTATTGGTACCTCTGTAAGCAAGAATAATGGTATCTGGAATTGATTTAAAATTATGACCTTAAGATGAAGCCTCATCCTCCAGTTATCCAACTCCTGAAAGCACCAGTTGCACACTCAAATTTAAAGAACCTATGACTTACATACATAAACAAATATATACATGTCTGACCTCACTTTTTTGATACAATGCCATGCTAAGAAATACTGTGAAATGTATTAACATTTTTGCCTTGCTTCTCTATTTTTCTCTTGTACATTGCAGTAATTCTAAAACCATTCAGGTATAAGAAATGTTTTTTTTTCATTTTCAAGGCTTGATTTTTGTGTGCTCTTAGCTTCTCAAGACATATTGCAGAACTCTCAGAGGCTCTTTAATCCCCCTCATTGCTGCTGGTAAGAACAGATGAGAGTTAAATCCAAATGCCTTTAAAATGTTGCTTGTGGGTTCACAGAAGGAACTGCGGGCCTAGAGGGTTACACACCTGCTACATGGTTGTTTGTGCTTTTCCCCGTACTTAGTATTTTGCTGTTGCCTCGCAAAGAATTGGAGAAGGAAAGAAGAAAAAAAAAAAACAAAACCCATAAAATTCATAAGAAATGTATATACTACATGTTGCTAGAAGGATATGTCAAGAGAGAAAAATAAATGCTTTCTGACAATTGCTAGTTGTTTTGTGCCAGCAGCTAAACAACATGAGAGCTATGCTTTCCTTCCCTGAACACAAGAGCACGCTGTAGATGAATCACTCCACTGAATTACCACTTTCAATAATTGGTGGTGGTAAATTGTCACTGACATCACAATAACGATGTGTAATCCTCAAATGCTATTAACAGACAGTGAAATACTGCTGAACTGCTCTGTGCTAAACAGCACCCTGTGTAAAGCTCATACTGTGCCTGATGTCTTGACCTCTCAGCATATGTCAAACTACAAACACTGAGCTGAAATCGCAGCCTATTAAGAATCGCTTATTTTTATAAAATGCATGATTCTTTTATGACAACAGCAGAAAATTATGTTGGACACCAAGTTCTTTTTCATCAGCAACCTGTATAATGCAGTACTTTAGGATGTATCAACCTCGTCCAGAAAAGTGGTAGACTTGGAGAACAATGAGTGTGTGCTGTCCCTGTGTGCCCTTGAACGCAGGAGGAAGAAATTCACTTTGCAAAGGCTTGGTCTAAGCTTGCCCCGAGGTGCAATGCAACAAGGGTTAAAGAGAAAAGCATTTTGGAGGATGGAATACTTACCCTCTGGAATTTCAGCTGAAATGTAGCCCTGGGTCCCAGATGAAATAGGGTTGCTTACGTCAGCTCCACTCCTCCGGTTCATGAGAACTATCAGAGTTCTTCCAGATAAATTATCCTTCTTTTTAGACAACTTTCCTTTTCATCTGCATCTCTGAATATGTGATTTCTGCTGACATCTTAGGCTAGGGCTAACATTTTACCATTCTAGAAGAATCCATAGGTAGTTTTAGGCTTTTGAACAATGGTTTACTGCTTTACATATTGTAAAAGGAATAAAGAACAGAAAACTCAGCAGTCATACTCCAGACTTAACTCTGAGGAAGGGCCTCCCAGCTGGAAGGCTTGGGGCAGGAACTAACCTCTGGTGGACAGGGTGATCCCAGCATAAAACAGCATCTGAAAACATGTTCTGTGTTAATGCTAGAAATTAAAAGACACAGATACAAGTTGAAAATACTACAATAATTATGGTGACTCTTAAGAGGTTTCATTAAAATGTTTTAAAATAGTATCTTGATCTTGATGTTTGGGTCCCCTAAGACTGTCTTATTTCTTTTTTTTCCCCACATATAGATAAGTGGTAGTTGCATAACACTTCTCTAACGATTTCATCTGTCACTGCACTACACTCAAATTGAAGCAAATTGGTTTTTAAAATTGAGTGTCAAAGGTTGTAAAATTGCCCTCCGAAGGCCCTTATGCTCAGCAAGGCAGTCAGCTCATGTACTGTATTTTGACCTCCTTTTTATGTATTTCGGATGCTGAATTCTGATGTGGAACCTTGCTGGAGCTGGTATCCTTTTTGGCTAAAGTCTGTGACTAAATATGAGCATTTTCTACTGCATTATGAACTTACCATCCTCACCATATTTCTTTTCCCTTTTTCCTTCTTTTAATACT
This sequence comes from Microhierax caerulescens, assembly GCA_035590215.1. Lineage (NCBI taxonomy): Eukaryota > Metazoa > Chordata > Aves > Falconiformes > Falconidae > Microhierax > Microhierax caerulescens. The sequence continues at coordinate 83,303,979 of JAVJGJ010000001.1, read as the reverse complement.
CCATTCTGTCAAAATATAAACCAATATTTACTTAATTAGTATAATTTATTTTTATCAATTTAAAAGCAAGTCTTCCTGAAGTATAACCTGATGTACCTTTATCTGTTTTTATTGTTCTTTAAGCTATGTGTGTGCTTTTTTCCAGTGGAAGCTAGCAGAAAACAGTTGGTTAAGCCACTAAGGGATTTTCTTATCTGTTTTCACTATTTTTTCTACACTATACACTTGTAACTTCTGGAAGTTCCCAAACAGGCTTCCTTATATCTTTGGCAGAGGGTGTAAAGGAAGTTGACTTCCCATCTGCCTGCCGTGTGCAGTGTCACGCATTCTCTCTGTGAAAGAGAATTTAATCCTTCCAAGTAGTGGTGCCACCTCAGCAGGTCATTCTCACTCCACAGTTCTCTCAGTGCTGACTGTGGTATTTCGAATTGAGCTGAGTGGATATAGGAAATCTCTCAGCTCCTGTTTGGAGAAAAGATATTTGCTCATTTTATGAGCAGTTAGTAGATACGCTATCAATTGCACCTTGAATGGGAGTGTAGGTATTATTCAGCAGCAGTATCCTGCATGTTGATCTGTTAAACTATATATTCAACTCATAGCCTGAAGTCTTTGATGCTACTGTATTTATAGAAGTACTTGCTTAAAATGTAAGCTGGAAAAAAAAAAAAAAAAATTGTCTGTGGTATGTACACTTGAGTTGTGGATTTCAGTGGAAATTAAGAGGCTTTGCATCTTGATACACGAGAGATCCAGCCACAAGCTCAGAAGAATCAACACTCTGAGCCACCTGATTTCTTCATAGAAATTGAGTGAAACATGATTTTCTCCTGTTTTCAGTTCAGATCTGATGTCAACTATTGCAAGTAGGATCGAAGAACAAGGAGGGGTTATGCATTCAACAGAAAATTTGAAGCTAGAGACAATTCCCGTTCTATATCTACATAGCTTAAAGGGGCTTTTCTGAAACATTTGTGAGGAATTGGAAAGAAACATCACTATGTTGGGATACGAACCAAGAGATCAGAAGACGGAAGATAACAGCTGAGGATCTTAATAGCCAGCCTGCAGTATTCATTTCGGGTTTTTTTCCCCTTGTACTTTAAGTAGTATCTACTCTCAGAAGATAATTAGAGCTAAGTTGCGTCATAGACTGTCATGTTAACCCAATCATTGAGGTACTTAAATCATCTAAGGCACTAGAATGAAGAGTCCAGCTGATAGTTTTGCCCTTCATGTCATTTCCCAGCACCTGCCATGTGCCCTGCAGCATTTGGAAGTGCTGGCTGAACTTAGCACAAATCTGACGGAGTTCAGGAGCTCCAAGGGCATTTCTGATTATCTGTTCCTCCACTTGGACAAATACTTCCTGCATAATCTTAGAAAAGCCTTCTGGTAGAAAAGACTGCTGGGAAGGAATGAAGAGTTAGAGGCAGGGGAAAGGATATACTTAGGTATAAGTACTACAGCTTTATTCAGCTTCGTGCCATTATATCTTCACCGATCTCCACTGGGCCCCTTCCTCACTTAAAGCAGGCAGGCAAACTTGCAAAAGTGTATTTGCTTCTTTGAAGGGATGTGTGGTTTTGCACATTAATAGGTATGTAACATTGAGGTCTAAGGAGAGAGGATGAAGGGAGGAGATACATGGAATTGTGATGCTGTGTTTTGTGCCTGGAAGTGACCCAAGAATATCGGGTCAGAATATGAAGAACTGTGATGGAATCACAGGGCATGATACCTGCTTTTCTTTTGGGTGACTTGGAGTTCAAACTTTGTCCTGAATGCCACTGCAGCATTGTCTGATGGATATGACAATAGCTGAGGGAGTCAAGACTATTACAGTGGGAACTGCAATCTCATTTAGATGGTAAAATTCCCATTTATTTCAGCCAGGGACTGAGTTGTACCTCTTTTCCTGCCTCTTCTAGTAATCTGCTCTGGCACCTCTGTTCCATCAAATGGATTGCTGTGCAGACTGCCAGGCTAGCAGTAGTTAAGCTGATAGATCAGCACAGCATCATGCAGAGCTACTAACTTCTGCCTCCAAAGTAACACAGCAGTGCTAGTGAGGTGCCAGGCAGGGATGCTCTATGCTGCTTCTACCCTTGGAGACAGTCACCGTCAGATCAGGAGTGTATGTGCTGCACTGTGCCCCACTGCAGGCTGCAGAGCTCCCAAAACTCATCTTGTTTTTTTCATTTGTTCAAGTCTCTGCATTTCTGTTTTCTAGGTTTTTTAATGTGTGAAATGCCTGTTGCTGTACCTGCAACTTCATAAAATGCTTTGAGATCTCTGCATGAAAGAGACTAGAGAGACCTCAATGTTATGGTTATTATTACAGCTATCAAAATGTATTCTCTAAAAAAAGTCAAACTCATATGGCAGGGTTTCCAAATATATGGGTAAAATCTCAATTGTCTGCTTTATGGCTAACTTGCTTTTTTCCCCTCTTTCACTCTCTCTCCCCCCATATTGTTTGAAATAACAATTGTCTTTGTAAAATTCAGGGATAAGGCTGCAGCTGGCAAGTATGAAGATTTTGTTTGTTTGTTTTTGCTCTCACAGTGGGATGTATAATTGACAGTAATGGCTGTAAAATCCAGAGCTCAGGGGCTAGGTTTTGTGATTTTTTTTTGTTTAGTTGGGGTGGGTTTTTTTGGTTTTGGTATTTTTTCCCCCAAAACATCACTCTGGAAAATAAGTTTGATCAATGGCTGGGCATTTCAGACTGGTATTAATAAACACAGAATGTTAAAGATCTGCTTTAAGAATAAATAATCTAATTCAGTTTATAATGCTAACTGTTGTTTAAAAAGAAATGACTGATAATGAAAACAAATTACTCTTGATTTAAGTATTAATCTTACATGTTAGTTGTGCCTGAATAAGTATTTCGGTTGCAAAGAGTGGATTGTATTGTCAAACATTGGAAACGGTGCTGTAACTGAATTCAGTGTACTGTATTTGTGTTTCATAAAGCAGAGCTGAAATGCTTTCAAAAGCTTTCTTCTGCTCTGTCTGTTCTCTGTGTGTCACTGTGTATTATGGTGTGCCTCCACGAGTGATGTATGCTAACTGAAGGAAGGAAAGGACACCGAGTTGGCACAGACTCCTCACTGGGGTTGCTTCAACTACATCGAAATGATATATATCTTCATAAAGCCAGCAGCATTCACAGCACTGGGGGCTTTGTATAGTCTAGGAATGCGAAGTACAGCTGAGAATTCTCTCTGTTGCAGTTTTAGGGGGAGTTGGTGTAGCTGATACTGTAGTTTAGTGCTACTAACCTAATTAGTTATAAAATGACGTGCCACTGAACTTCTCTTCTTTAAATAGACAACTTCGATCTCCGGTCATGTAGAAAACTGCAACAGCTACTGCTTTCATTTTTTCTAATTTCTCTTCCCTTACTGAATCTTGTGCAACTTCACTGCATTGGTGAAGAGCAGAATTACCACCTGAAGGGTCCCCACATTTGAATGACTTCAAAGGAAACTAATGGAAGACTTAATATCTCTATTTTGAAGATTGACAAGGTGGCCATTTTTTCAGTGGCATATTACACATTTGAATGCAATGGAATGGAATAATCTAGCTAGACAAGAACTCAGTTTTTGAAATCCAACTCTTCTTTTATGGACTACCATGGGCTTGCAGTTCATGGAGACTAGAAAGGTGTGGTACAGAAAAAGTGACCATTCTTCAAGGTATTCCTCTCTGATGGATGTACTGCAATCAAGTCTAATCTGTCAATGTAAAAGGATGAAGTTCTGCTTTTGTAGCATCTCAATGATCAAGATTTGTTTTTTGAAGTCCTAATTAAGCCTTGAACTCTTTTTTTCTGGACTGCTCTGAAGAATTTTCACTGACAAACCTCAAAGCCTTGATTCATATTCAGAATGCCAGAAAGCTATAGAGAAGAGTGGTAAAGTACTCTGCACAGGGTCACTCACCAGAGGAGTGACAGAGCCAGGCATCTCCTGTGCTGTTAGTTCAGCGCTTTATGTCAACAGGAATATTTCATGACCCTGTGGCTTGCTTGTTGTATCCCTGCTTTGGAAGGAACCCACAGCCATGAGATCCATTTAATTCAGTCCAGTTCTGATGGTGAATTTCACCTTGAACTTCAGCAGTGGTATAGGATAAGTGGAGGTTTCTCTTCCCATCAGCTATGAATTTGGCTGTATTTTATGGGATAGTTGAGAAGAGCAAACGCACTCTCATCAGTGCTGTTGTAGATACCACATTTTTCCTACCTTTGGGAGGTATATCTGCTATGGAACTGATAAATTCTTCAATATGCTAAATTTCCCTTTCTTACACAAATGGCTTCCAAGTTGTTTCTGCTTTGTCTTTTCTCCACACGATTAATCTGCCTACTTCTCACATTTATATAAAAACTTTGGCATCAAGTCCTGACTGTTTCATATTTGAGACTATTTTGTTCCTTAGCATTGGAAAAGTGTGCACCAGACATTTAGATATGTATTTGTTGTTTCTTGTTTTACATCTCCTCAAAGTCTGCAGAACACAGTGCTGCTTTTGTGAACAAAGAGAGTTCTAAATTTTTAAATACGGAAATAAGACAGAGAAGTGTATCTGGTATTTTTTTTAGTATCTTCATATTTTATATCTTTTATATATTTCTTTATATTATTTATTATAATATATAACTTATAATATACAATTATAAAATAATATATATTATATTATTATATAATACCCAATATAATATATATATATATATACATTATTTATTTTTATATTTTCTTTTTTTAATTGTTCAAAGCAAAATATGTTTCATTCAAGTTAGTTAGTCATGGGTTTACCTTGAAAAAGGCTTGATACTTTCCCCTTCTTTACGTTTCAGAGTTACTGCTATTCATTGTCTGTACTAGGATGCTGTGATTTAGAAAATAATCATATTGGCTTTTAAATTTACATTAGCTGTGCTAATGGTCATCCTAAACATCCCATCAGATACCAAGTGTACTCTACAGTGAGAAGCTTAGTAGTGAGAGGAAGACTCATTTGTTCATGGTAACATTGTGAACTTTGGTTTACTGTTTTCCTTATATCGTCAGGATGTCTGGGAGCAAAAGTGTAGGTCATGCTCTTAATTACATGGGAGACCTGCTTCAAGGGTTCTGTATCCCTGCAGGGGTCATTTTCATGCAGCATTGAACAAAGGTCAGGAGTAATTATCTCCACATATAATTTGGTGAATTTACTGAGTTGAACTGGTGATTTTGCTGATAAATGAGAGCCTAGCTCAGCAGGGTATTTAAATGCATTCCTATTTAGCAGAGTACTTACACGTATTCTTAACTTAGAAAATGAGATTTGAGTCCCAGAAGACGGAAAAAGCTTGCTCAAGTGGTTTGCTGAGCAGCGGTCAACTTCTGAAATGGAACTTTAAAAAAAAAGTCAAGGGGCCATACAAGTTAAGGTGTATTTCAGTGAGCATCCAAAACATAGAGTCCTGGTTTATACGTGTTTGCTTCTTAGGAATGAGTGCGTGTATGGATTCTTGCGGAGTGTACCACAACTTTTCTAACTGAGGGGTCAGTCATTTTGTCTCTTCTGTTCTGTTGTCTGCCTGTTTCCAAAAAGCTTAATACTTCTTAATCTCTTTCCGTCTGCCTAGTTTTGTTTAAATTGGTCCGATGTTACTGCAGGGAATGACAGAGATACAGATATACTGATTGCATAATCCTTTCTTTAAGGAAATAGGTGAAAACCAAAAAAGACTTGATATAGCCATATCTACCACTGCAAACAATATTTATTTCTAAGCATTTTATCCTATCTAATTTTGAATCTTTCCAGTTATTGTGTCTGCCATTTCCTTTTTGAGACTTTTCCACTGTCCTTTTGCCTTGAATTTGGTCCAAATTTCCCTGTTGTTTCTGATTATACTCTCCTGCCTACCTGCTCTAGCAATCTTCGTTTCTTGATACTTAAATCCTTGAAATTTTTGTGGAAAGTTAGCACTTTCTGTTTCTTAAGCCGCACCTACTGACTCTTCCAGAAAATCTCCAACCTATCTTCTCTTCTTAATGTGACTCCCAAGTATTGCACATTCAGGCCTTTTGAAAATCTGCAAGGTTTTTTTCTTTTACTTTTTTTAGAAAAACTTGCCAGATTCCTTCAGTTGTTGTGGCTCTTATTTGTACCTTATCCTGCTGCACAATGAAAGCGTAACTGAAGTCAAGCAGCTTGAGTAAAGCAAAAGGAAAACCATATTCCTAGACTGTAGTGGTAATTTTGGCGGTGCTACCTTTTTATTTTTCATGTCATTTGGGTTTTTTTATTACTCATGCCAGCTGCCTGTTGGATTGCTCCACACATATTCCAAGAATAATGCTAGTTAAGAGGTTTGAAGTATGTTGCCTATCCAAATTTTCCATCTTGCTTGGTTAGAGGAGATAAATTTTAAGGCTACATTTTTTGGTGATGGTGTGTTCCCTCTAGTACACTCTTGAGGTTTTACCGTTGCAGTGAAAGAAGAGCAATATATATATATTTGCTATGGTTTCATGTTAGCTTTGCAAAGAAAGAGTTTACATTCAGTTAAGTCATTAAAGACTCAAAATGGAACTGTGAAAATATAGGGCAACAGCAGTAAGAGTATAAACCAAAAAAAGAGTTAATAAAAATTCAATCAATCTAATGTTTACGTGTCTGCCATGAAATGAAATCCTACCTGAGTAGAAAATGATCTTCACTTACTGTTTTTTCCTGTAAAGTGCATGATTTATGAACCTGTTGAAACTATTAATGATTACTAGCATTACTGAATTCATAATTATAACAATTAGGGTCTCGTTTCCTTTACCTCCAGTTCAATAAAATCAGTGGCTTTTTAAAGGGCTCGATGTACATCTTTACACTGTCAATTATAAAGAATTCTAAGTACAGCCCTGACATTCTTACAGGTAGAAGCAATGCATTTTGTGCTGTCTCAGCCATCAGAGTTGATGGTTGTTTCACACAGAAACTTCCGTTAAGATCCAAGATTAGTATCTTCAAATGTATCAATAAGAGTAACTTTAACACCCAAATTACATTAGAAGGAAGTTTGCCACACAGTAAGGAAGCTTATGTGGTGTGATGTGTCCATCACATATCTTCACTCTTGTTTGGTGGTATTTTGCACCAACACATTTCCTTAGTATCACATGAAGCATTTCCCTAATTCATACCATGTCTGGTTTTCTCTCTCCTCCAGTTTTCTAGTTGTTACTTTGATCATGTTATTATTTTTATTGAAAGAGTACTTTACTTTTGGAAAATGCAAAAAGCTGTAGTTGCATTCTGACGGAGTGCAGTAAGGTAGTGAGAACCTACCATTTCTCAGCCTGCCTACTTAAAGCGGTGCATATTTAAAGTCTGCATAAGTTTATCTGCAGAAATGTAATTCTTTTGTTTACAGCTCTGTTGGGGTAGGAAGGAGGTGTTTGGCTGGAGGTGATTTGAGGACACAGAAATGTGGAAGGAAAAATTTGGAATGAGGGAGCTATTATCAGCTATTACATGTTTCCAGAATGTCTGCGGAGTTATTTAATGTTTTGCTGTGAGCACTTGTTGTAGGAAGTAGAGTTGCATTTGGCTGTACTGTCCATTTCAGTGTCTGGATTGTGCTATGGTCTGGTCGCTTGGAACAATGGCTCATAGAAGGCTTCAGTTCCAGCCAGGGTGGCTCCTCTGACTGCATTAACCATTAGAATAATCAGGTTCTGGAAGAGCCTTTCAGGGAAATAGGTGTTTTAAATCCCTAAGTGCCTTTAAAATGGAGCTTGATAAGTTTATGAAGAGATTTTGTGATGTGGTGGTTGCAGTAGCAAGGAACTATCTGTATTGACCAAGATCTCTTCCTGTCCAAACCAGCACATAAATGCAGCTCTGTCTTCCTTCTTGTGCTGAATTTTTTTTAATCTAAAATGAATGGCCCTAGCTTTCATATGGACAGCTGATCTTTGTGTTTGCTTTAGCAGCTCCTGGACCATCTGCATTAGTAAGATTAGGATTGCTTGATAAGTGATTGCTGGTGGTCAGATAGAAAAGGTAGTCCTCACCAAAGGATGGTGACTGAGTGTACTCAATGCATAAATCAGTGCAAATTGTTGCTGTTATCTACACTGTTACCTAGCCTGGGGATGGTTTGCTGGTCTCAGTGCACTTTCTATTGAATAATATTTTGCAGCGTAAGAGCCACAATCATCACTTCCGTTACTATTGTCTTCATTGTAATTCCTCAGAGGGTATCCAACAATTGCCAGGACATATGTATCCCCTTATATCTCACCAATACTTCTGAGCTCAGGTGCATATCAGCCTCGGGCTCAAAGCGGTGAGAAGTCAGGTGTGTCAGCTTTAGATGCAATGAAACCCAGAATGATGATAGTGCTTGACTTAATGGAACAGATCATGCTAACGAGAACATAAGTACTGTGAGCTTTTGAACTCACACAGTTTTAAATAAGTACATCAAAAACTATGATTTGATTTGACAGGACCTAGGACTCAGCTGCAGACCTGTTTCGTCATCTTGTCTGTATGATTTCATCATGGCTATCAGATTATCCCAAGGTATACACAGGGGAAACGTGCTCAAATACTAAAACTGTACCATGGGTACTGTACAACAGCCAAAGTAATTTCATGAATGTACCTTTTAGTCTACCAGGTCAAGGTTGGAATATATTGATAAAGCAAATCAAATGTACATATTGCAGTGTATGCCCAGAGAGACCTGTTCCATACTGCCAACTTTAACACATATAATATACAAACCAGATAGATATTTGCATATGCACTTAGTCATCTTCAGCTGATAGAAGCTGGTGTAGAACAATCTGTATATATGTCCATCTAATTCCCCAAGTAGTTATATTTTACTAAACTTTTAATATTTATCTTATCATTTATGTTCAGATCCTTTTCTGTATTGCATGTTTTGGGTTTTTTTTATGGGTGTTTTGTTTGCCCTTATAGTACAGCAGATACTAATAACGTCGATGAAGTAAATGCTGCATTTTAAGCAGCTTGATTGGGCTGAAGCTGGGCAGCTAGCAAATGGAATTGCAAAGGTGAACATATGAAAAGCAGAGATGGCAGTTTTCCGTTTAGTGCTGGTGATCAGATGGTGTTTTGCTGTAGGACAGTCTTGGAAATAGCCTGGCCAAACATGTTGTTATTTAATTTTCATGTTTCTGTAAATGTAATGTAAATGTAGTCTTGACATCACCTTCCTAACATGCCTCCAGATCCATTCTTCTCACCATAACAGTTTGTTTGTGAAAGGAGCTTTCTTACTGTTGCATATTAACTCTGTCTTTCAATTACAATTGGTCAGAGGAGTTTGTAAAATCACTCGTGGTGGAAGAGAACAGAAGCCTATCAGACATCAAGGTGACTTCTAGTTACGTGGTCAAGGCCAAGTTTCAAATCTTTAAGGGCTGACAGAAGGCTGTTCTTATGCCTGCCTGTGTCTCTTACACATGGGTGTTAGTGTATGAAGTGCAGGTCTAATCACTTAGGCTATCCCAGCATTTCTGTAAGATCACAAAAAGGACTCTAATTATGCCTCTTTGGAAACCCGTGTGAGAAAATTTAAACCTTTCAGACTTAATCCAACACTGAAGTTGACCCTGCTTTAAGAAAGGTGTTAGACCAGATGGCTTTTGGAAGTCCCTTCCAACCAAAATCATCCTATAATTTTGTTATTTAAAAATATGTTTCAGCCTAAAGCTCTTTCAAAAAGCTAGGGGGGCAAGGAAGCAATGTATATATTCTCTTTTCATGTTCTTATTTTCCTCTCATTTTTCATTATTGCTTAAAAAGAAGAAAGAAAAGAGATTCTGGAAGCTTCTTCTTTTTTTTTTAATATTAAGGAAGCTGGAAAGCATTTCTTTTTTTGATCCTAGACTTGGCAGATACTGAACATGTGGGTAAAAAAAAAAAAGAAATTTACACTTTTGCAAGATGTATGAGTTCAGCGAAAATACTTGCTGAATAGTTCACGGCCAAAGGAAGTTCCTGTAGTTGAGGATACTAATCTCATATATTGGATATGCCTTGGCAGATCTCTCCAAAGAAGACACTAATTTTGAGATATATTGAGGCCTTGAGCTTGTAAAATGTAATGCTGCTTTTATGTATGATTGCATTTCTTGAACCAGTGTGGACACTAATAAGCAAGGCAGAAAAAAGGTGTGTTATAGATCTCACCTGAACTGGGGAACTGAGTGGAGCTACATGCTAAGACACTGGGTCTGCCACTCTGGATTGAAGACTACAATTAAGTTTTTAAGAAGTGTGTAGGGGAGATAATTTTAAAATAATTTTGGATTACAAAGTTAAAATGACCAAGCTGAACATCAAGGAGAGCAACTGATGTGTGAAGCATGGATCGTAAAGCAGCAAAATGCTGCATCTTTGTGAATGTGTGAATATTAACTTAGCCTGGCAAAGTATCACCTTTAGGGGAGACTCACCCTAGAAGTGCCTTCTAGATCAGTTTCTCAGTGTTTTCAGGCTTAAACCTTTTAGATATATTACATTTCCTAGAAAAATGAAAATAAGCACTGGATCAATGGCAGGCATAGTCAGCTTATGTAAGAGATTTATTAGGTGTGTATTTCAGAAGATGAGCGGGAGCATGCCATCATGGCAGGAAATAAGAGGTAGAGTCAGGGGAGTAAGACTTCTACTCATCAGCACCTCATAGTCCCTTTGGTTGCTTCTACCTGGGTCTGTGGTCGCTGCCTGGAAAATGTTGCTGTAGGCCCTGTGATTTAGACCCTGTGATAGGTACTCTGTAGTAGACAGAATGAAGGCTGTGTATACATATTTTGCATGTTCCCTTTTATTGAGGGGTGGATCTCACAGGACCAGATTATCTCTTTGTTCAGCTCAGGTTTGCCCAACTGCAATTGGGCGAGTTTGGCAACACAGTACTGAGGTAAGAAGTCTCAGACCCAGCAAGTGCCTCCTGCACAGGCACATATATCCGCATGAGCCAAGGACTTCCCTTGAGCTTGTGCATGGTCAGCGTGGGAGAAAAGCCCTTGTTAAAATTCTTGAACCCCAGGAATGGAGATAACATACATCATCTCTGTGGTTGCCTTTCAGTGACAGACAATTACTAAAAAAACTTAACCTAAATTCAGTAAGTTTAATTCCTCATGTATTTAGGCACAAGAATAAATTTGCTCTTCATGTATATAAGGGTTTGTAGGTGGATAAATATTTGTAGGATGAGGAATTAATTTTGCTGCAGGGTAGCATACAGAGCACAGTGCTTGATCTCATGATTTTGTATGCTGGAATTACTCAGTAGCAAATATTTGCAGTGCTGGCCCTGTACTTTTTTAGTATGAAAATACTGGATCTCATTCCCTGCTGATCAGTGTTATGTTCTTGTGATGACTCCTGTTTAGCAAAAGTTTTCATTCATTTTCAGGAGACAGTGATAGCGAAGTAATAGTGACAGTGTTAACAGGCTGGGAAATTGCAATGTGAATGAAATATATATAAGGCTTTTTCCAGGAACACTCAAGACTGGTATTGATCTGAAGGCTTGGGCCTGGAGGTCATGATGTAAGAGTTAAAATCCTGTAGTGCTGCCAGTCCTGGGCAAACCAAGGATATGGAGTCAACACATCACTGCTGTGGGTACGGAAGTGTTATCTGAGGCCTCTGTACAAGGTTTTCCTACGTGTAAAATGACTATTATGTTATCCTATGTTTTGCTTTTGTCAGTTGAGACAACAATCAGCACGTACTGTAGTTGTCTCATACGGTGTAGTATGATCCTTAGATGGATCCTGTAGAAACTTAACCAATGAATAATGATCGTTTGTGTATGCCCGTTTTCCTCTTTTGCAGTTTTATCACACTTATGTGTGAGTTATGTTACATTTGTTATTTTTATGCTGAGGACAGCAAAACCAGCAGGAAGAGAAACCCAGACTGATGGTGTATTTGCAGTGTTTTGTTAGACTTCGCACTGTCAGTAAAACTGTTCTTAACCCTGCAATTCAATCCCACCTGCATAGTGACTGCGGGTTTTCTGCTGTTGCTTCGTGATTGGGCTGCTTAAAAAGTACTTGATGTTTACTGACTACTGTGTTAAATAATTTATTGAATGTTTATTAGACAGGATGGAATAAAGTCAATGTTGATTTACCATTCCCTTAGCATAATGTGTATGATGATCACTGGCTTTACTATGTCAAGAGGTGCTCAGAATCATGGTTCTGAACTGAAATGCTGGCTCGGTGGGAAATTGTGTTTTAAATTCACATTGTATTAAAAGGTTTGCTAATTTTTACCCACTTTTGAATGGTTTGAGTTAATTGGGAAAAGTGCTACCAACAGCTGGAAAATTGTATAGAGAATAATTTATTTGAAAAAATAAATAAAAAAAGGCAAATAAATAATTCAGCAAATATTTTTCGACCAGCACTGCTGATGTCATGCTCCAGAGAGGTGGATCAATTTTTTCTAATAGCTTTATTATATCATTAGCAGATGCATTTTTTGGGTGATTTTTCTTGCTAATTTGTTCATTTCATACACTGATTCCTGAAGAAAAATGACTTTTCAGCCTACCCATCACTGAATTTTTAATAGTAAGATGACAATGAATAAAATTAAATTTTAATGTACTGCTGTATGTATCACCTTATCTTGATAGATCAATGGTGAATAATGATCTTTGCTGTAATGCAGTGTGCTAGATTCTACAGATAGCTGTTTATTTAGAACACCCTCTCTGACTCTGTGAAGGTCCGAGCCCCAAACCCCATGCCTCACTTCCCTGTCTAAAATACTACTTCCTTTCTGTTACTTTTTTAGACACGGACCAGGAACTGGTGCATGGAGTATGTATATACTACTTCACTGGCAACATACGGTGCAGGTATTGCACCTTATTGTTTGCTTTTGTTTTAATAAAATTCTAACTTTTGGGGTAAACGCAAGCATTTTGTTTTCACCTGCAGAGGAGGGGTGGAAATCCTGCTAGCCTTGGCACCTAGGTTCATACCTACTGAATGGATTTGGGTGATCAAGCATTAGATGTGTTGAGCTCACATTCTGGAGCCAAGCCAGCTCCTCAGCTGGCAAAAGGCAATGTCATGCTGTTAACTTGTTATGTCTAATGTCCAATCTTGCAATATTTGGTATTTACCTTAAATCTTAGTCGTAGGAATAAAATAGTTCTCTAAAAATCTGAAATTTTTATCCTGTATAAAAACTTTTCTAAAAAAGCTGGGAAATGCTCATTGATTGTACTCTAGCTCAGAAACCAGAAGGAAAAGACAACCAGAGTCATTAAAATAAAGGATCTCTTTTTTCCTGTAATATTATTTTGAGAGCTTTTAGCTTATGGCTTTTGTACATGTGAGATTGGTAAAAGAACCCCAACCTCGAGACATAATCTTCCAAAGACTGCACATCAGTAGTGGAACACTTTTCTCAGCTTTGTCTTCCCACATTGTATTGAAAAGTTCAAATCTGGTCTGAAGCAGATGTGTTAGTGTGCATTGTTTTAGGGTAGACCCACCTGCATAGGAAACCTAAAGGTAGCATGTTTTGATTGCCAAAGTTGAACATAAAATACACAAAACCCACATTATAGGAGGGGTGAAATGTAGATGTGAAGTTTACATCATTATCATCTCTTGTAGAGGGATTTTGAAATCACTACTGGCTGAACTGGAAGAAGTTATCAGCACTTCCAAAGCAATGGCTTATTGTGTGGTGATGAGCACCAAAGAAAAGCCCAGATAAATTAGCCTAACGTAACACATCGTGTTCCTTTCTCATCCCATGCTTTTTATTCCTCAGATGTCAGTATTACGGTTGACTTGTCAGTGATCCCACATTTTTTACTTACACATCCTATACACGTAATTTTTAGGATGCTATGAGACATGCCAAGTAGAAGTAGTTTATTGCATTGCAAGTACCTGTTTATGCAGAAGAGATGTGATTGCTGTCTCTCTGGAAAAACCAGAGAGGAATGCAAATGTGTCCCCCTGCCACCACAGTTTGATGCTCGTGTAAAGGCTTTTTAAAAATAAACAAACAAAACCTCATAAACAAAATTATGCTCTTTCCTGAAACCAGAGTTGTGGGCATTTGTTAAGACTTCAGCAAAGAGTAGCCAGGCATTCTTTTCTTGATGAGGATAAACTAAAATAGTGTCAGGATCCTTTCCTGACTACTTTAAATAGAGGTGTAAAGACTGACAATGGAGAAGGAAGATTGAAACTGTGTTGTCTTTTTTTTTTTTTTTTTTTTTGGCTATTGTCTACATGATCTCCATTTCCCATTAATCTGGGTTTTAACGTGTTTCTCACAAAGCAGCTACGCATCCCAAACCTCATTATTTATTTTTCTATCATTCTCCTTTTATCTACAGTTGACAGAATTTAATTTTCTATTTTCTGTCTTTCACATTCTTCTGTAACAGGTCATTTTTCTTTTTCTCTCTGTGATTGTATTTCTTAATTACTTCTAGTTACCTCTTCCGTTTTTTTTCCTCACCCAAATTTGGTTTAGATGGGGAAGACAACACATTAATCTGCTGCATGCTCTCAGTAGCATTGCAAAATGGATAAAATCCAGACTTCTGGTCCTGCTAGGGATATGCCTCTATAGAGGAGCAGAAGTGTAACGCTTGTGTGCTATAGGGGAGCTCTAGGTTTGGGGAGAGATCATTAAGCAGAAGGTAAGGAGGTACAAAAAAGCAAATATACCAGAGGAAAGGCTGATTCTTCAGTGGTCCTTTGAGTTCCCTTTGACCTCCTCATGTTTAGTTAGGAAACAAGTACTGTTAAGTGAAAATGTTAGGAGTAATGACTTTTTGGAGTAATTCCAAATAGGATGAGCAAAAAAAGGTTTGTAAAACTGCTTTTTGTGAAATGGTTTAAATTCTGAAGAAATTACCATAGGAAAATTTTTAAAAAGAAACCCAACAAACTGTATCAGAAATTGTTTCAGAAAATTGTGGAGTGTTGTTAAAAAATGGCAGTATTTTGTTTTCACTGCTCTTTGTTACACGTTTATTTTATATCTCATAATTTTTTATATTATTTCCTACCACACAAGGAAGAAGCTAGATTTAACACATATAGCCGCTGCTGGCACTGTGCAGTGGCAGGACAGATGACGGCAAACCTTACAACCTATCTGCAACTCAACTGATAGAGCTGGAAATAGCTATCATGGTGTTTTTATCTGGTGTGACAACGTAGCGTATCATCTTACTGTTACCCAAGGATTTGTACCTATTTTTAAATAACTTTATTTCTGAAATGCTACTTTATTCCACTTTGTGTGTATAAATCATTTTATGCAATTTGTGGTGTATAAATCATCTTACCCCTCTTTTCATGGGAAAGTAATTTTCAGTTTAATTTTCTCTTCTGTAAAATGGTGGGAATAATGATCTTCACAAACTCCCTCATGGGAGTCATGCTGTGCTGCTGTCTCCCTTCTCTCATGCTAGAAAGTTTTTTCCAGTTACCCCTGGAAGCACTTCTTCCTTTGCTGAGCACTTCTGTTCCACCTCTTAGGTTGGCCTGTGCAGCGTTTCTGGCCACAGACTCTTTCAGTACCCTGCAAGAGATGTGCTGGAGACCTGGGTACATGTGTGGAGGTAGAAATGAATAAAGATTTACACCTTTCTCTCTTCTCCTGAAGGCTCTTTCATTAACATTCATGTGATAACATGTTATTTAGTATATTCATGGCTTAAGGCTTCTTGTATTGTTACAGCCTTCTAAAGACAGTGGTAAAACTTTACACGTTGTATTATGAGAAACATTACATGCCTGGTCATTTTAGTAGGTTCAGAATGAATCTAGTTTTGTGAGCATTATATAAAGACCAAAGCCGATACCCCAGCTACTGAAATCAGGAACGGGATACTTGAACTGAATAACTCTGCCAACATGCAGTAGCTATTCTTGAATTTACAGGGTCTCTTCTTGAAAACAGTGTTGCGAGGCATGCCATTCCTAGAGACTGGGAGGAGTGGCTGGTTCTTCCTCTAAAGAAACCTGGCGTAATGGCAGAGGTGTTAGCAGTCGGTCAAGGCCCTTGATACCAGCCGCTCGGATGTAAAGGTACTCACAGGCCAAAAGAGCAGAGGAGATATTTTTGTAAAAAATTTTGCCCCAGTCAGGGATGTGTCAGAAAAAGCAGGTGCAGAGTAGCTTTGTGGAGGTAGGAAATACTGTCCTAGAGACAGGACCGAGTTTCCCATTGTTCTTAATTTGTCGGGGCTGCTTGATCTTTTGTTAGGCAGGAAATAAAAGGCAGATTAATAAATACAGTACAAATGTGTCTGTACTGTCCTGGCTGACAGGAGGAAAGACCAGAATACTCCATTCCAGTGAAGTTTTCTTCCTTTTTCTGTCTTCCTTGTCTTCCAGTTGGACTGAGACACTTTAAAAATGTGTCTGTGTGGCACACAGCTCAGCAGGGCTCTGTTTGTATGTGGAGTTTATCGGCACCACAGGGAACTCCATTACAGTTCAGCTCCCAACTATAAACAGCAAAACCCCTATGTGAGGGGTTGGACTTCAGCACAAAGAACTGTTTGGCTCTGACGACTCTTCAAGTCAGTTTGGATTGCTGTTGTGGACCTTTGGGTTTGTCCACCCTGAACTGTCTAATTGTGTAGCCTCCCATACTGTAACTAACGCTGCTTCTGTACTCTTGATAGCAATAATAGTTTTAGCATTATGAAAGACAAGCTGCCAACATACTATTGCATTACAGTGACCATAAAGTGTATGCCTACCTTGAGGAGGATTGGATGGAAAGATCATCATAGTAAGCGATGAGTAAAGTAACTAAACAAGGTTCCTGACCTGGTGCTGACAGCCTGGGGCTGATCATAGGTCATGCAATAATGTCAATTTTTTTTTATACATCTTTAGTAGCAGTAATGAGATTCTGATTGATTTTTCAGGTGCTTTGTATCTTGTCATTTGAAGATGTTTCGTATTTTTAAGAGGAACTAGTTCAAATAATTTCTATAAAAATTGCATTTTGCAGCAAAGTGGAGGGTTTTTTTTGCTACAAGAAATGCTTCATTAAAATATCTGCTTTGAAGGAGAAATTAAAAGAAGTATTTCCATTCTTTTGGGATTACTGTAGTTTTGCCATATGGGCTGTAGTTCAGGAATATAAGGAACACGCTCCACTTCTCTCTCCTGATCATTTCCACTCTTTCACTCCCTCCTTTGTTTTCCTGTAACCTAATCCCTTCACTGCTTTTCTCCTGATCTCCAGCATACTTGAAAAAGATCAAGCTGATTGCGTTTTTTGACGACCGTTTGATTTTTCCATAGTATTCTGCCCTGCAGTCCCCTCCTGTGCAGCAGTCCTTCAGTGCTGTTAAAGGATGCATTTCTGGTGACAGTGCCAATTTTGCAAGGCCAGGGTCTGGTAGCAGCAGACACCAATGCAGTAATAAAAAAAGGCACCCTAAACAGAATATATAATATAGCTTCGTTATATGAAGATTCAGTTCATTCTTTAAAGACAGATTGTGGTAAAACAAACTACAAAACAGGATCACTGCCAAATGTTTATAGGCAATGCATTTGCCCATTCCTGCTCATAAAATTAAGGTAACTGACTTTCAGTGGTCACAGCTGCATAAAGCAGCTTTCTGATCCTACCTAGCTCAGCATGAAATAAGACTGCATTCAGTGCTAGTTTAGAAATTGTGCTCTTTT
>JAVJGJ010000001.1:83254628-83286111 GCA_035590215.1 Microhierax caerulescens | reverse complement strand
AAGCAGCTTTCTGATCCTACCTAGCTCAGCATGAAATAAGACTGCATTCAGTGCTAGTTTAGAAATTGTGCTCTTTTCTTGTTGTTTTGGGGTTGTTTTGTTGGTTGTTTTGTTTGGGTTTTTTGGTGGGTTTTTTTTTTTTTTTCTGACATGGAGAGATGAGGAGTTGAACACAATTTATCCATTAAAATCCAAACCTTAAAGATGATCAGATTAAATTCTTCAAGCATTGGCTTTGGTTAAAGCATTGGATTTAGCCAGCATGATAAAAGTATCTGAGTATTTTGGGAAGAATCCCAAACGGGGGCTGTTGTCATAACTAGTCTTCATAAGAAATATGCCTAGTTTTAGCTCTTTTTCTACATGAGCTGGGAAAACTGGCTGTGTTTTGGGCACATTCTGGGATTACCCAATCAGTTGCTGAAGTGTTTCCTATGTCTTGTAGTTGCACTCTCCAACAGAATTGGCTTGTGACACTTCAGTGCTGTGCCAGTCTTTCTCTCCTTTAGTATTATCCCACTGAAAGAAATTTTGCTCCTTCCTTTTTCCCTCTGCACAAACACAGAAGATGTGTTCAGCCTTCAGCGCTTCAGAAGTAAAAGTACTTTCATTGTCATTGTTCCCTGGATTTCTGCACTGCTAAGAAATTCTGCATTCCTCAACAACTTTACAGTAAATTGAGTATTTTCTTGTCTTTATAAATGGCACTCAGCTATGGAGCTCACCTTGCTGAGATACACAATATAAACATCACTTCATTGTTTTCTGTGCAGTAGCTGATTTTATAACAAGCTGTGCAGGAATTGCACCAATAAGTCTCTCTCTGGTTTTCCCTCTTGACATTTCTGCTTTATGGTATTCATTTATAGGAACAATGTAACCTTAGGAAGGACAGCCTGTAAAGAACAAGTAGCATTGATAAGGTATCAGTAACCCCAATGTTGCCAGAGTGTCCTGTAGAATCGCATCCAGTAGCTCTTTATTCTTTTCTGGTGTTTTTTACTCAAGGTTCCTGGCAGGATTAACCAGTATTAAATAATCCAGTTTTGTAACTCTCCTCTCCCACAACAAGCTCATTTATCTGTAATTCCTAGTTTAGCAAAGGACAAAAGGAGCTTCAGAGAGACATTCACAGCAAGGTAACAATATAGCCAAAAATGAATTCCAAGTTTTCCAGTCTTCTGCTCCCTGCTGCCCTGGTTCACAGACCCCATCCTGAGCTTTGCCACCTCTTCCATGCCTCTTGTTAAAAAGCAGAAAATACTTATAATGCGGTGGCTTCCCATTTCGAGGAGGGATTCCCTTTAGATTTGCTCATGTGTTGCTTTAGTAGGGAGCAAATACAATGTGCTTGTTAAAGGGAGAGCCTCAGAATAAGGATTTTTAGTCTGTAGCTTTAGCCTTAACTTTACCTTGATCTGTTTTTGTTTCTCAATCTGTAAAATGGAGCAGTGTTTAATGACCCACGTCACAGAGCGTTACTAAGCCACTTGAATGTGTGGGAAATACCCTGAAATCTTAAGACAAGTGCAATTGATTAATTCATTATTAAAGCCATCACCCCACCAAATCCTCTCTTTGGAAGACCCTTAATCCAATATTTTATTAATATAAAAGCAATTACATTGCTGGCTTATCAGTCATATGGATGGAACATTTCTTTTTCTTTTTTCCTCTCAGTGCGGAGGGTCCTTCCTCTGAAATCATGCAGATTGATTTTGAAATTGAAGACCTAACTGACCTACCTGGGACCCAGCTCATCACTTGGCAGGTAGAATATCCTGGAGATACAACGTCTGATCTAGGAATCTCGAAGATCTACGTAAGCCAGAAGGACCTGGTAGGAATTCTTCCTTTGGCTATGGTAAGAAATTGTCTGGCATTCTGCAAGTTTTTAATAATGCTTTACAGCTGTAATATCTGAAAGATGCAAATAATCTGTAGAAACCAGAGGGAGGGACAGAAAGTTTCCGCACCTTGAGAAACAGATACTAATTTGTGAAGTTTGCTTCATTCAGTAGTGAAACTGCAAGGGGGGAAACCACATCTTCCCGTGGAAGGCCCAGTCGTGCTCTCTTTGACTAATACACTGACTTCTGGGAGGCAGAAGCCGAGTCCATGGTATTTCCAGTGTTCAGAATTAACTCTTTTTGTGTGGTATGGTATTCCACACAAAGTGGTATGCTTGGACACTCAGTTCAACATGTCTTAGTTGAACCACAAGTACTCTTACATTTGGTCTACTATTTAAGGACTTCCTGAATCACAGTTTTTTTCAGGTTGTGAATTCTGACTCCGTACTCATTTGAGAGTGAGAAGAGAAATAAAGTCATGGCGTGACTTCTGAGTAATTTTTAGTTACCTGGAGAACACAAAATACAGTACGTAGCCAACTGTCTGTCCTACATAAATACATTCAAATGGGTTGCCTCCCTGTCACAGTGCAAACTGATCCTTTGGCTTGTTCTTGCCTGGAAAAACTGTTTGATACCCAAATTTCAGGCACAAACAGAAATTTTGTGCATTTCCTCTTCTCTACCCATTTTCCATTTCTTCATTGTTAGAGATGACGTGTACTTGTCTAAGGTCTGGCTGTGCCCCATTTTTGTTCTGAGACAATCTGTTGGAAAATATTGGCACATCATTATTTAGCACTGAATGAAAAAATAAAAATAAATTTTAGAGCATTTAAAAAAATGGAACCTGGATGTTTGCCTAGGGATAGCCAGTTAATTATGCCATTGTTGAAGGCTGAAGGTATTCTGTGCACTCCCAGACTCCGAAAACTAGCTATACTTTTTATTTACCAACTTCATAACTACTTAAATGTTGTCATGATTCTTTATTTCACAAAAATACTCCTTTTCTTTTGTAATGGCTCATGCATTCATTACCAAGGCCTGTATCACAGTTGAAATAGCTCTCTCCTGCTGGTATTGTGGCCATCTAGCAAATAAGACTTGCATAAGTAATCATTTTGTTTTGCATGATGGTTTCCATGGGCTAGTTCCTGCTGTTGAGCAGGTTTGTTGATAAAAGAAGCAGCTTGCAGGTCTCCAGATGGGATCCTGATGTGCAGTCACACAAGTTCTGGGGTACTGAGGGTTAAGGCTGTAGCGGAAATGTGATTTACATAATCTGAGATGTAGGAGGGTTTATTTGCTCTATTCCTTAATGAGAAGATAAAAGATTTCTTTCCCGGTGGTTCCAGTGTTTCCGCAAAACACTAGTTCTTCTTGTTCATGCCCACGATCCATGATTGCTTTAGTATCAAGTGATACAGTGGCAAAATATAGTTCATAAGAACAAAGATAGATTCTCCTGGCAGTTGCTACAAATCAGTTCAATGTTTTCATTTCCATTAAAAGATGAAAAAAAAGCCCATTTTCCAGAAGCACAGAATTCAATGCTCAAAAGATTGTGTGAAATCTATGAAGCTATCAGTAGAGGGCATTTTACAAGACAACAGGTGTTTGGATAATGGCTAAGAGAGAAAGCAAAGATAAGTGGCAAGGGTCTGCTTAATTACTGACAGACTGGGAATAGTTTTAACCTTCTTTGCATTAACTGGCATGTCAGGGAAGAAACTCTTGGGTATCACAAATCTCCAAATCTTTGTTGTACTTCACTTTGTGCTTAGGAAATGATGATACAGGTGCAGACCTTTCAAGTCATCTAACTTAGACTAGTTTAATACTTCATTTCCCTGTGATCTTAGCAAAGCCTGTCTGTAATTTAAAAATTTATAATTAAAAATTAATGAAATTCTACTCTTCTGTTTAGGAAGAACCACAGTGAAAACAAAGTGTTATATTATTTCTCTGTTTCTGGAGACTGGGGTTAATTTGGCTTAGTTTTGCTGGGCTTCTTAGCAGAATGTGTAATTTCATGTTTAGAAGAACCAAACAGAAATACTGTTGTATATTTCAATTACAGGGTGATTTTTCAAAAGAGCAATTTTACTGCTTTAACATTAGGCAGAGCTTTGGTTTTTTAATAGACTAGCACATTCCACCTCTGCACCATCCTTGTTTCCTGTGGTCTTTTTCTGTTAGCTATTGTGGATCTGTAAATTGCAAAGCAGAAGACTGGCCAATTTAGAGCTTCCTTTTTCTGATTACAAAATGCTGCAATAGAAAGACTTAAATGTATATATCAGTGCCAGGACATACTGGAAATGCCTACCTTCTGCTGAAGGTATTAGGACACTTACTGCACTCACCTTAGCTTTCTCCAGTGTGTTTTCTGTGTCTGTGTTAGTTGTTTGGTTTTTTTTTCCTATGGCATATTAGCATTTCAGTTTTTGAGACCCCTGCAGGCCCCTGCACCAATAATGGCAACGCAAGTCATGTTAGTACACTCAAGAATATTGATAGAAAAGCTGTAGGGTGTATTTTATGGATGTGTACGTATCATACAGGCTGGTATTTCTGATACTTTAATAGCACCTTTTCTAATTTTAAAGTGTAACAGAACCTGTCTTGGTAAGCTGTACATGGGACCCCAGCTGCCCCTTGTTAGCAGAATGGAAATAGCATGCAAGAAGACATTTCATTTGAGAACATTGTTAAGAACCTGTGAGCAGCTGTTAGGATATTTGCAATGCATGATCCTTTCCCTTAAGCCTGATGAAATACAGGCAAAGATGTTTATCCAGGGTTATAAAAAATTATTGGCTTTTTACCCTGATTGCTTTGCAGTGGCTGTTATAGCCACATAGCAATGTCTTGCCTTGTTGTCAGAAACTAAAATATCTACTAAACCCCATGGAAAAGTAGATATTTGTATGATATAATGTTCTTCACCAGCAGAGCTTCCACTGTAATTTGTCCATTTCTGGCAAGGGCACTATTCAGAACTCTCCCCATTTCCCTGCCAGCATTCTCACCATGAGGTCTGTGTCTCCAGGGACCTGGAGAAGAGAGGTTTTAAGAACGCATTTGTTACAGGAATTACAGAAACAGAGTTCTTTATTCTGGAATGCCAGGGGGTTACTCCATGGGAATTATAAAAAATTTGGCACTTTGAAAATTAAAAAAATGAATATCACAAGTAAATAGTGAAAAGGCAGCAACTTTCTGTCTTGCTCTTTGTAGTCAACGAACATACATATTAATTATTGTTAAATGTTATTCTCTCAACATTCACCTGTTATAGGGTATCCTGTGAGGCAGAAGCCCTAGCACCTCTTAAGACCTTTGAAATACGACATTAAAAAGGCATATGGTCCATTTGTTCATTAACTGTCTTGAATATGCTAAACTGCTGAGGTTTGGGGAGTTGAGAACTTGCAAGGTAGTGTGACAGCCAGTGAGAATAATATACCTGAATCTTCTAGAATATATTTTTTTTATTGGCATGCTAAAGAATCAGTTTCCGATTCCTATTTGACTTCTTCCTGTTGCTTCTTCCCTATTGTATTACACTTTCATTTTTTTAGGTGATGAATGGCACAGGTTTAATCACTAAAATTGTACATTTGCTGCTATTGATTATTGTTGCTTTATAAACATTCTGTCATCTCTTTCATAATTGTGGTGTTCACCTTTTGTTGAATCTTAATGGTTAGGTGACGATGAGAGACAGACAAGCTCTTTAGCCATCTGTGTACATACAAGATAATCCCTACTGAGAAAGTCAGAGGGCAGATATGACATGCTGGTAAATGGATAAATTGAAATAATAAAAATGGTAAATAGTAAAATACCTGGGTGGTTCTTGACTTTTGCAGATCTGAATCTGTAAACAAACTGTCTTACCTGTGTGTATGCCCTAAAATTGTTCTGTCTGTGCCCTCCCTTTCTTTATTAATCTCATAAGGAATCAGGGCAAAAGACCTATTTCATAAATCTCTTAGAGTGGGGACGTTGATGTCCCTGGGTTGATAAATCAAATATTAGTGTAGTTCTTTGACTAGAAAATATACTATGTTAACTTTACTTTCTCCTATTCTAGAGAAACACATATATACAAGATGTTCAGTGTCCTTCCAGAAATTTCTTGAAAAGGTTGCAGGTTCCTAACCATAAATTTTTTATAAATTGTTGTCCACATACGTGGGTTTAATTTCTAAACCAGCAAGTTTAATGTGAGAGTCAGCCTGGCTGACACAAATCTGGTTGCCCTGATATTCAAGGCATAATTAGATTTAAAGATATGCTCACGAACCAGATGTTGCAGGTGATGGTAGGACATACGAAGCTGACAAAGAAGCCCAGGCAGCTGGACGGTGAGTACCTTTGTGTGTAAAAACTCTGTGAACCTGGATTGCTTTCTTGAGAGACTTCCCAGCCCTTACAGATGAACTGATCTTAATGCCAGCTGTAATAGACTGCCTTCTATGATGTGTGCAACTAGGAAACAGCAGAAAAGCTTTTGTCTTCCATAGCAAGAATCCTTGAGTACTGCAGAGTGATGGTAACAGTGGCTGAGCAGTCCTGGATTACCTCATCCCCATCATGATATTAATACTTTTAAGTTGATAATTCAGCTTTCTTGCTGCCCAGAGAACCCCTAATTTACTGGCAGACAGGACAGCTTGCCTGGTGCTCCAGCTGAATGAGCAGGTTTCACCTCACCAGGGACTATCAGTTCAGGCTCCCTTCAGTCTTTATCAAACTCTGCTCCATCTGGGGCCAGCTGAGTTTTATGCCCATCTGCCTGTCGAGTTCCTGTCTTTCCTTCTTACTGAATACATTGGGACAGCTCTGAGGTATGTTTATAGTCTAGTTGGCACCAGCCTAAAAAAGAACCTTATTATTAAAGAACTGAAATGTACAGGAAGAAAAGATGGGATTTTAAACCTGATTAAAGGTACAGTGGTGAGGTTGCAGTCTACTTGGCAGAGGCAAGAATTCCAAAGACATTCTTCCATCCCTTCCAGCCGTATTTTAGCTGGCAAAGGTGGCTAGTGAACAGTGAATTACAGACTTGTATCAACAACTGAGCTGCCGTTATCCCTCAGGTTTTGGCTCCTTATTTATTATCCTCGATAGTGCAACATCGGCCTCCAAGACAGTGAAGTGAGGTGTGAGGCAGGGAGCGATTTAAATCAATTGTAGAAAAAGACTGAAAAGAGATTCCTTATTTTTTGACATGATTAAATTGAGTCTGTGACCAAAGTCCAGCTCATTACTTTGCAACAAACAGGTTGTAGTGAAGGCAAAGAATTATTCCTACTTATCTGACCCTACAGAGGAGTCCCAGCTGGGCGAGCTGTCCCTGCTTTCAGAAGCACACAAGTAGCTTTGCTCTCGCAGATGAAAACTGCTTGATGCAGATTGAAATGACCTGGTTTTTAGCTGCAAATAAAGGTGGTTTAAACAAACTTGGGTCAGCTGCTAGGAAGAAAGATCACATTATGCTTCATCTCAGATGACTTACAAGCTTAGTAACCTCCAGGAAAGGGTCACTGGTGGTGTTGGATCAAATTAACCTCTTCAACCAGCAGAACGTTTTTTGCAATGTTTGTGTCACAACAGCTGCCATTGTACAAAACCCAAATGGAATATTTATTTTACAAGGGCAGGTTAATAAACTAACTGTAAAAAGTAAGTATCTTTATTTGTTGAACAGAAATATTTTATAATGCAAGGCATTTAACAAACTTCATATTTACAATGATATTTTGTTAAAAGGTCTATTCTGGTACATGCTAGCACAGTAATCAAAGCAACGTTGACTGTAAACCCATTCTCCCATTGCAGATTAACATGGTCTGGTCCTCAGACCCTTTAGAGCCATTTTGGCTTGTGAGAAGTTGTATTTATGGCAGTCATATTAAATAAATTTTATCAAAATCCTAAACAGCAGTTTAATGTTATACCTTTTAGATAATTTATTGTTTCAACTTGCTTCTGATGTTCTTTATAAAAATTTAATGAAAATGTTGAAAGGAAGTTAACTGTTCTACATAACATCAGCATAAGAAGCTGGATAAAGAGACCAAATAAATAAATAAAATGAATTGTTGCAGCAGAGAGACTATCTATTATATAGGATGCTCTTCCATATTAAAATTATTTCTAATAATTACAGGAATGAGCTGTCATGGCAGTGCCAGTCACTGCTGGGTTTAAAAAATGCGTAGGGTATTAATGCCCTTATAAAATGTATGTGTCTGAAACATTTATTTTTTAGCTAGTGCTGATTATATTCTGTTAGAGAGTGGATATGTAGTTCAGACTTACCTACTGGAATGCTCAGTGCGGCAAAAATACATATTTAATTATAGCCTCACCCTGAAGAACTCAGAAGCCAAACAGAGAAGACTAAGATAAAAGCATAAATACCGATCCCTTCATACAGAAGAGGGATGGGGATGGTCAGCACACTGAAGTTCTTCCTGAAGTCAGTCAGACTGCCTTCTCCTAGACCAAGGTTTCAGCTTGGCTCGTTTTTGCTGTTACAGAAGGTGTGATGGGTGGATCATGGTTCCTGGAGGACAGGCCTAGCTGTGCAAGTGCCACCACTGTTGGAGATAATGGTCTACATGTAGCTCTGGAGACGGTGTTGCTGTCCCTACCTCTTCTTTAGGCCCCCTCTTCTGCTGCAGTGCTTTCCCACTCCTCAGCCTGGCAGTGCTGCTGTTTGCTGTCAGGAGCTGCTCAGGAGTATGGTGGTGGTCTGTGCTGGGGCATTGGAATAGGATGTTGGAGGTTTTTAGAGCCTTCTCTCTACTAGCTACTATCTAAGCTGATGGTTAGGGTACTTTTGGATGAAATCATTGCTTTGCTGTGGTAGAGCTGAAATGTGAATCTCCATCCATGTGTATGAGAGAGATGAACAAAGTGATTACAGGGAAGATCTGCTTTTGGCTGTGACTGCGCTGGGTTCTGCCTGGCAGCTGAGGGGTGCAGGATCACATCAGCCAGAATCAGCTGCCCTGCTCAACCTTAAAGACTGAATATTTCTAAACACTTCTGCTGACAGTCAGCTTTATGAAAGAGGTGTCTACAGAGTAGTTAAAAGCTTTTACCTTCCTAATTCGTAGCTTTTAAATTGCATTTACGGTATTTGGCAAGTTTTCAGTTTAATTAAAATGTTACCCATTTCTGAAGAAGGACCTTTTAAATCAAAATGATGAGTGAATTACAGATGAAATCTACCCATGGGAAACCTTTGGATGATTGTGATACTGCAAGCAACCATTATAAGTATGTCCTGTTGCTTCCTAAAATTAGATAAGTTGAGGTCTTACAATTTCCTATAATAAACCAGACTTACCATTCTCCCAGTATCGTATCTTGGTACTTACCACTTCTGATTTTAATTCATCTTTTTTGAAAATAGATATCCATGAGGACTACAGGATAATAGATGCATTTTTGTTTTTAGAAGATGACAACAACCTCCCTTTCTATTGTAGTCTTTCTGCCTTGGAAATGTTTTTTCCTCCATCTGAAATGATACATGCATGGGTTTGGTCCGGGTTGTTGGGATTTTTTGTTTTATTGGTCGAGGGTTGCTTTGCACAATGGTGTGCATTCATCCTGTGACTGAATATTTTATCCAGATCTTTCTTTTGGTCTGTTGTTTCAGGCTGAAGACCTCTTACCTGATGGCTGATACTCTTGCTATCACATCCCATGATTCAACTTTGTACTGTGTGTATCTTCATTTAATTCCTTTTTTTTTCCTGAGTCCTTGATTTTATCTGGTGCTTCTTAAAATTTCATATTTCAAACTTCTGTATTGATAATGCCTCCCAAACTGATACCATTACCAAATTTTAGTAGTAGCCTGTTTAATCTTGTTCAAGGGTCATTATTGACAGAGAAAAACAAAACAACACAAACCACAAAACAAACAAAAAAAAAAACCCACCCAAACCCAGAAATCTGTCCCTAGGCTGTTTCTGGAATGTTGCTGTATCAGTTCAGAGGAACATGTTGGCTAACGAACTAGCTGTCATCTCACATCTTTGCATGGATCCAAAAGCCCACTCTTTGGATTTGTTTTCTGTGGTTCAGGCAACTTCAGCTGGAAGGACATTGTATTCAGAAGTGCATTAATCTGTCTTTAAAGAGCCAGATTAGATTCTGTTTCACATTCTAATACCTGTAATGAACTTGCACAGCTAATAGAAGAAAGCATTTAATCCAGTAAACACATAAAAATTTGTTATGCTTCAGAAATTAATTCAATCACAGGTATCTGAAGTTGCAAGACACTTTTCCCATATGTAGATGTCAATTATGTATGCTTTTCCATGTAATACAGGCACCAATCTGTACACAAACAATGGGCCAGGCAGCTGAGTAGTGCAGTTGCGTGTGACAGTTCTGGTGTTCCTACATGACTGGTGTTCAAGAAGTGAATATACTCAATTGCAAGGGAGCTAATGCATAGGGTTCATTTTTCAATTAGAATTGTCTGTTAAAAATGGCTTGGTTTGGTCTTCAGCTTACAATTGTTACTACTGCTACCTAAACATTGCCCTTGCTCTGGCAGGCTTCTATTGTCTAGCTACCAACAGACTGGCAGATGCGTGAGTCAGTAGCACATAGCATTTTGTTTCGTATACAAAGAATGAAATGAGAAAATAATACAAATGCTTGCCAATCAAAGATGCCTGATTTTCAGAATCCAAAAAATGCCATATATTTTGGGATTTTTTCTTCCAGAATTAGTTACAAGCCTGGGGTTCCTAACACTGACGTAACAAGCAATAGCTCTTTCCCTTTGCCATTAGGCATTTCATTGACCTGTGGAGCATGCAATAAACAGTAACTGTGTTTTTTGCTACATCAGTACAAACATTTTGCTACCTAAATTCCGAAGCAGTGAAAATCATCGAGCAGATCTTCCACTTTAATCCAGTTCTTTTTCTCCCAAAGGTTGCTGCAGGCTTATGGAAAAAAAAGATCTTGATGATGATGTTGTTGTTGAGGACAAGAGGTTAGAAAAGTTGGTTTTATATCTAGAACTGCAGTTTCTAGCTGACTGATACTGTAATCACCTGTAATAATAGAAAGCAACAGTCACCCAGTTTTTGCCTGAGCAGGGCAGTGAGTAATGAGGGCTTGGACTGGCTGCTGGCAAAGCTGCTGGCAGCCACGCAGGTTGATGTGGAACATTGAAAATTGGGTTCCCCAGAGAAGCAGGAAAAACCAGAAAGATATTTTTCTTAAGAATTAAAGCCCAAGAAAAATGGCTTTGCATAACAGCTGCTGTTCTTTAAGTGCAAATTTCCTATGTTTTTCTTGATTAGACACATGCAGTTGAACTGGGTCGAAATAAGCCCAATCCTTCAGCCCTGACAATCGTCCTGTCTTGCTCTGAAGCTGCATGATGCTGTGAAATGTAGCAGGACCAGGAAAACACAGCAGATCTGAATGCAAGTGTCACCCAATGCAACTTGTCCCTGCTTCAGTAGACACAAGGTTTAGAAGTCCTGGCCTGTTTTCACACTGCTGTAAAGCCATTGGTATTAAAAATATTATGACTTTGAAGCAGAAATGATTCGGTAGTGAATTGAGTTTTCAGAATGAAGGTCTCATAAATCTTTGGTAATTTTTGCGCAGCCCAGTTTCAGCCAGCTGAAAGGGACCTCATTTTCAGCAGGCAAGTGCCTTGAATGATTTTGAAGTCCGTATGTCTTTATATGTCTCACACTGAGTGCACAGATTCACCAGTAATAACTGAAAATACTGCACCACCTAATTTGGATTACTTTTCCAATACCTTTATATCTTTATGTTAATCAGACTCAATTAATATTAAAGATATTTCAAAAGGGGTTGTTATGTGAAAAAAAACAACCAACCAACCAAACAAAAAAAACCCACCACAACAGGTGTGTTGTTTGCTCACTTTTATTGAAATACAGACAGATTGGGTTTATAGAAAACAGATTACTGCCTTCTGTTCCTCTTTTGTTTCCTGTCAAATTTCACTCGCAGGGTTTTGCAACACAATGTTACCATACAGCATAGCAATAAATACTGCAAAACAGTCTTTAATTCTGACTGCTAAATTGTTTTCACTGAAATGCAAAAGATCACAGAAAGTTTTCTTCAATCAGATTTGGCAAATCTGGTCACATCAGGATCCAGATTTTACACTGATTTAAGAATATTCCTTCAAATATATATTCATTGAAGTGTCGTGTGTCCCCTCCCTCTTTTTAATCAGAGACTCTTTCTAAGGAGTGGTTAGAATCGCAGGACAGCTAAGGTTGACGAGAGCTCCAGCATCAGCTAGTCCAATGCCCTGCGCAGAGAGCCTGTTGCTCTGGACTGTGTCCTCTTGAGTCTTGAACAGCTCCAAAGGTGGAGATCCCACAGTCTCTCTGGGCGAAACGTTTCAGTATTTCATCACTCTCATGGTAATTTGGTTTTCTCTGTATCTAAATGGAATTTCCCATGTTGTAACTTGTGTCCTGTGCCTCTCATCATACTGCCCCTACAAGTCTGAGAACAGTCTTACCTTTGTCTTCTGTGTATCCTCTGACCAGGTAGCTGCAGAAAGAAGCAAGGTGTCTCACATTTGCCTCCTCTTCTGAAAGCTGCACAGGCCCAGCTCTCTGCCTCTCTGTGCACACCACGTGCCCCAGCCCTCGACTGGCTTGGTGGCTCAGCCGTGGCCTTGCTCCAGTGCATCAATATCCTTGGTGTGAGCAACAGCCTCCATTGGCTTCGCACCTCTTAATTGCTGTGGTTCTGAAAAGATTTTTCCCTTTTGTCATAGGAAAGGGATGCTGCCTTAATTTGTTCCCACCAGATTAGTGATTTGAATAAAACATAACTGAAAAAGGAAGCAGTGATTTCTCCTGACTGAAATAGATCCGTTACCGGTGTGGTGCTGCTTGAGCAAAGCAGGCGGTATCACTCATTTCAGCTTCTTGACATTATTTATGAATATGTTTTGTGATTTTAAGGTACCATTTGGGGGTGGGGGATTTTTTTTAAGATTACAGCTGTTGAAATTATTTATGAGCCATGAAAATCTCCCCAAAATGGATTTTAACAAGTGTATAATTGGATAAATTGACAACTGGTAAGCTGAAGCCCCAGAGATCAGGAATTACACTTCACTGCAGAATAGTAGTTCTTCATGTAGAATTAATTAGATTTCCTCTTGATTACAAGCAGTAGGAAAAGTAGTCAATTAAGAGAATTATTCTCTGACTTTGCCATCCTTCCTTTAATCGCAAGCAGTGGTATTTTTCTATGTGAGATGTCCTCAGAGGCAGGATGCCAGAAGGAGGATGAGGGACAGTGGATTAAACACTGGCCCAGGATTCAGAAGAAATGACCACTGGCTTGCTTTGTGACTTTGGCTCACCTTCTGAGGGCCTGATTATCAATTGGGCCTGAAAGCTACTGGGTTCACGGGAGGCAGACAGCAAAAATGAGAACAGGCTCCTGGTCAGCTGAGGGTAATGTTTTTCAGCAGCATTGCTAAGTCAAGCAGCTCTTCTCCTCCACCTCACTCCTGGCTGGGTTAGCATAAATGCCTATGCAGCTGATGCAGAGCTGGGCTGAGGGCTTGAGCTTGGCTAAAAATAGCCATCTTTTTTTGTTGGGTCATTCTGAATCCTGACTGGTTCTCCAGTTTGCTTCATCACCTGCCTGTACAAAATGAACAGTGGCTCAGTCAAAGGAGCAGTTAAAAAAGCAGAGGCAGAAGCCACTTCAGGCAGCATGGCTTCTGAAACGACAGCTTCAGGAGCAAATACTGGCAGCAGCCTAAAAGATCTGGAGGGGAGTTTAAACCTGTGTCATGCAGGGATGTGGACAGAGCATGGGCAGCTGAACAGGATGGAAATGCACTCCTCTCCAAGAGCAGGGACTGAAGCACACAGCAGTGGAGGTGGTGCCTTTGTGGTGGTATTGGGTTTGTTTTGTTCTGCTTTGCTTTGGAGCAATGCAATATGATTTTGAGTAACTGCATTTATATATGCAGGATGTTTCTGAACCTGAAAGCATACATACAAGGAGATCTTTAATCTTGTACCTCCTCTTTCTTCTTTTTTTCACACTGGTCATTGGAGTGGTTTTCTGTGCGGGATAGCAAACAGCAGAGGAGGGCTCAGAGCAGGAAATAATTCCATTTAGATAGGAAGAGATAAAGCAGAGTAGATGACTGTGATCCAAATGGATGTCTGAATCATACACCATACCTTCTGAGGCTTTTTCTGTTATAGGGCACCTTATACTGTGCCCATAGAGAAATTTAGTGTGTGGGACTGTGCAGAAGTGTGCTTTCAGGTGCTCCTGAGTGTCAGGAAGAGCAATATGAGCACATGGCCTCCAGAAGAGTGGTCCCGTTCACTTGGGAAGGACAGTAGAGAGTTGCCTAAAGGTAGATGACATGGATTTATGTCACCCAGAATTAAGATCTCAGAATGTAATGCTTACTGAGTGCAGAGGAAATAAATTTGTAAGAGGACATTTGTTTCATTTTTATGGTGACCTTCAAAGAAGGGATGAGGAAAAAAAGTAAAATAGGAAATCTGTATATCTGAGATTTCAGAGTGCCTGGTGTTGCTTTATAATCACTGGTGTCATTTCTAATTGTGAAGAGAATACAAAAAAACATCACCACCACAATGTGGAAAACGTTCATTAAAAAAAAACCAAAAACTAAAAACCAAAAAAACCAAACATTGAAACTTGACATTTAAAGAGGCTAAATTGTAGTCATATAGGAAATGTAAATGTGAAATTAAAAAAATCTCATTCTTTACCATACCATTTACTAGTTGCTCCATCCTAAAATAACAGAATCGCTACGCTGGAGTGGGATTCTGCAAAATTAATGCCCTGGAGATAGAATAGTTCAAAGTGACTTTTTTCTGCAATGTTAAACATCTATTTCCTACACCCATCAGCCCCAAACAGAGTGAAAGTAAGTATTTAAACCACTCTATACCTTACATGAAAATCAGTCCTGATGGATCACTGGACTTTCAAACATTCAAACCAGCAGTAAATAAAACTAATTGCTAAAATATATAGAAAAGTAGTGCAGTTTCATAAATAGCAACAAAACACTATAGTTATAAGTCTTTGCATTGTTATTCATAATAAAATTCCCAAATTCTGCATGTAATATTTGTGAGGCAAATTACCTTTGAATGTAAAAATAATTCTGTTTCAGAGGATTAAAGGTGTGTTGTTTTCACATATGTGCTTTCTCTTTGATCCTAAAAAGATGTCAGAAAGCAGAGTTAAGTTTCCTTGTCATAACTGGTTACAGTCTAATACATGTGTATAGCTCTTTGCTAAAGTGGTGATAACAGGAACCACTAAAAAAAAATAAAAAGCTTTGACATGAGGGGAAAACCAAGGCATTTCAACATTTAAAACAGAGGAGGGAAAAACAGAACATATGTAAAAAAATACGTAAAAGTATACATCTAATTTTTTCACAAACAAACCCAGAAAAGAATAGATGTGTATTGCAGCTAGTATCCAAGAAAGCCAAAGCTGTCCTACTTTGGTGGCTTGGTTGAGCAGTTGCGTAATATGGTGGTGTCAAATTTTGTAGTTTAGGGACATGTTTGGGTCTGTGGTCTGTTAAATGATTTATTATTTTCTTACTGCAGAAAAAGTAAATTTTTATTAAACTTGCCTTTCTGAAGCAATTCTTCGCTTTCTCTCTGGCCCAGCCCCAGTCTGTGTTTCCCTGTCTTCTATAGAATGAGTGGAATGTCTTTAGGAGAAAGAAAAGGTAGTTTCAGTTATCTTTGTTTCTAATCTACCTTCTCTATATTAAAGTGGGAAGGTGCACATAAGGAATGAGAAGTTGTATTGTTGGTATTTAGCCATCTGTTTTGTTTGAAGTTGTTTCCTTCTCCTTGCTTCTGTTTTCCTTTCCATGTGTCTCCACAGCCTTATTTAAATGGTATGCTTTCTGAGGCCGAGATTGCTTTACATGTATTATTGATATATAGTGGTCATAACAGCATGGCTCTGATTTCAGTTGGATAGGCTGGCTTACAGTATAATGTTAAGAATAATAGATGAGTAACCTCAAGTAATGGAGATTGTCTGCCTGCTCAGTTTTTGCAAGGGGTCTTGAAGAAGTAATTTAGGACAACGTAATTACGAGACCTGGTGAACAGAACATGTCGCTAGGATTCTGAGCAATAAACTTGTGCCAGGCGAAGCCAAAACCTTCAGTCCCTCAAAATAGGTTCAGCTTTTTCTAATTGTCTGACATGGAAATGTGACAATATCCGGTTTGACAATTTGTTGTTGTTGTGTTGTTTTTGAAAAATGCATGTGCTCAGATCACTCTGGTTGCCCTTATCCTGGTACAAAACAAAGAAGGCAGTTCTGTATTGTGTGCTAGTGTCTGTACTATGAAAGGAAAACAACATGATTAGTTGTTAGGCAAGAATTTTACCTTTTTCATTTTAGGAGGAAGATCTGCCAAGTTTGCCTGGTTTTGTGACATTTCTGTATAAAAGTGCAGTACGATACAAAAAGAGAAAGGGCTTCCAGCTGGAAGAAGTGATTCTCCTTCCAGGATAAGCTCAGCCATGTTACTGGAGGCAGGGGAATGCAGAGGTTCTGCAATCCAGACTGAAGTGCCAGTTTTTGGCATTCCAGGAGCCAAGAATGAGGTTGAGCCTTACAGAAACTGAGGCTTCCTTAATGTCTGGGACTGTAAGTCATAAAGGACAGGGCTAACAACTGACAAAGATTGGGAAACCCCTGCACAAAATCTTTGCCTTTCACTTCTTTACATCCCAATAATCCAGATTAACAAAATATGAGTAAGCATCATC
Source organism: Microhierax caerulescens (assembly GCA_035590215.1). NCBI lineage: Eukaryota > Metazoa > Chordata > Aves > Falconiformes > Falconidae > Microhierax > Microhierax caerulescens. The sequence continues at coordinate 83,269,370 of JAVJGJ010000001.1, read as the reverse complement.
AGGGTTCTCTTAGGAGATGGAGGAGGCAGATTTTAATGCCTTGTACTGTACGTGTGTCTAATGGATTTTTTCAGTCCAGAAGTCTTGAAAGATTAAGGTAAGAGGATATGCTTTTCTGTTTCTCTTGATAAAATTGCATGGGGACATAATGAAGAATGTAATCTATGGAGAAACTCAGAAAATTCTAGCGTAAAGGAAGAACTGAAATTGTTTTTCTTGCATTTGGCATTTATCAGGGGCACTGAGGTTTCTATGTGGAGCTCTATCACCTTTCCCTGTCCTGTTGCAAACAGAGTCTGAATAAAACAGAAGCCAGCACTCTTCCAGAGACCTTGAGAGCTGACCTGATTTCATCACTGTAGTAAATTCCCTCTGGGCATTGTGCAACCTGATAGCCAGTTCTTTTCTGCTTTTTTATTGCCAGCAAACCACTCCTTCACAGAGTTGCTACACTAAATGGTCCTGCAGGCCCACAAAAAGTATCTGGGCAATTACCACCTTTGCAACATCTGGCTGTCCAAGAAGTGCCCTTGCTCCTTTGCAAACTGTGCATGATCCAGCATTGTCAAGATCAAGATTGCCCACCTTGCTGTCTTCTGTGTACAGCAGGTGGTGATGCTCTGATCCTGTGCTTGTTTTTAATTTATATCCTTTTCAGATTTACAAAATTTCTTCTTATGTTCTGGAGTGTCCAATGTGGAGGCACTTTAAGCTTCAATGAGTTCATAATAGTATTTCGGTTCTCTTTCCAATAAGGACTTTGTTAAGCAAATCTTAATTGTAAGAATTGTCGCTGCTGATACCTGAAAGCAGTTAGTAAACGAGTCTTCTAAAAAAAGGCTTAGCTAGCCAGACTGTTAGTAAACCAGTAGCACCTTGTGGTAGGATGTCTGTAGATACATGGGCTATCTTTTTGTCTGTAGATGCTTGCAGATTAAACAAAGTAAAGGCTCCTTTTGCTATTTCCCCAGGTGAGATGTCAGCTATGTCATTAAAAAGCAGTTTGGCTGCTGTACAAACACAGCCATGGTTTCTGCTGATAGAGCTGGACTGGGATCTTCTCACTACTTTTCATGCTGTTGAGCAGGATATTTGGCAGAGGGTGTGATGCCGGTAGGTCTGTACTTCATAACCCTAACCTGGACAGTCTTGGAGAAAGTAACAACAAATTTATCCTTAAAATGTCCAGGATGTTTATATGCAGTCACAACAATTATGCTGTAGCACATAGAACTGAAATTACAAATTACATGGAATTAATAATGTAAACAAGGCAGCATGCTGTCTCTGAGACCCAAAACTTTTGGTTCTCACAGGTTTAGGCAAGACCAATTAGATAATTTAAAAAATGGAAGGCAAAAGCACTGATATGGAAGCATATCTTGACAACGTTAGGTGCAGAATCAGAAGAATGTGGTTTTATTTCCTCCATTGACACCGGCTTTCTAAGTGCATGTGAGTAATTCTATCAAAATTCAGTCATTTCTAAACTCAGCCGACCCTTCTGTGCATCCACTGTACCCTCAGTTATGTAACAAGGATCGTTTGGGGTGTTTGTTCCTCTCTTCTGAAACAGGGCAAGTTTTAGTCAAATAACATTGGTCAAGCAGTTTGAATTCCTCCAGCAGAAATTTTGCAATGCTGAAAACCAGAGGAGAGGACTTCGGATGCTGTGATAAACAGAATCCACTGACTGTTTTAACTTCATCCCTGTTTTCCCAGTGCCCTCTGCTGGGTGGCTTACCTAGCCTGCCTGTGGATGTAATTCCATCACACTTCAGTGTTGGCAGTACACCTGTGAGTGTCTTCTTGTTTGCTTTCTTTGACTTGTCTGTTTTGCAGTATTTCTGACAGAGGAAACGATGCCTAGTCATGCCCTTGCAAAAGTCACTCTATGCACTAGAAATTTTACATTTGCGTAAGTCCTTCAGTAATGGTAATTAATGCACAAAAAGCACCTAGTGTGGTAGCAAGGAAAAGGAAAGGTGGGAATGCAACAGGAGCGAAGGTATGCTTTGTTAACAAACTGATGTTTAGAAATATCTGCCGCTGGGCACTATTCTCCTCTCTTTCCCACTCCCACCCCCCTTAAGCAGATTAATTAAGAGTTGCTTCATGGACAAATAGCTCAAAGAAAGTGTCCAACTCATTTCCTGTTTTTGAAATTCTTAGTACTAAGAAACACTGAAGAATGCTTAGAGGAACTTAACCAAATGTTACATTTACTTAATATACAGTAGATAACACTTCTGTAATCTTACCAATTTTAATGATGATTACATTAGCAGTATTTTAATTGTATCACAGGGTGGAATTCCTAGTTTGAGAGACTGTCTCTAATTCTGTGTACACGCAGGTCTGCTACATGGTAAATGCTTTCTGACCCTTCCTTTCTTTCCATTTGGATATTGGCAGTGCTGTGTAAAATGTGGCTGTGCAGAAGCCAGGGAGACACCAGCCCGTTGGGGAGATGGGATGAGAGCACCAGCCTGGCACGTTGAGAAGCAGCTGTTAGCACTAGTCATCCCCCTCCCCTCCAAATCCCCACCCTGAAGAGAGGTTCGCATTCCTCTTTCCTGTTTTAGACTAAAAGGCACCTGAGAAGTCTGTCCCTGTTTTATTGGATGTAGGTAGAAGAAGCTTCATGTGATTTCGGGGTACCTCTGGGCAGTGGTTCCATACAGGCTGATGCTGCCCAAAACCATGGAAGATTTTAGTCCAGCACCTTTGCTTTGGGCTGTAGTTTCTTTCATGTTTCACTTCCAGAATTTGACAAATACCTTTGAACATCAACCTAAGAAAAACTGCTGTGAAAGACAAGTGTTAGTGCAGCTGCATCTCATGTGAGCATTTTACCTTGTCACTGTATCTTTGAAGACTGTGAAAGTAGAAAAGTATCTGTTAATGGGTTCCAGTTGGTTTTATTTAATGAAAGATGGATCTCTGTGGCCAAAGACCAGCTTTTGTTTCGTTGCCTCTTTTTATGTCTGATTCTCTTTCCATGTACATTTTCTGCCTTTCAGTTGAATCTCAAAAGAGAAAGCCAAAGTGAATGTTTCACACCTTGCTTGCATAAATGGTTCCTATTGTTGGAAAAATCCCAACCATTGAGCACATGTAATTATTTATGTAAGAAGAGATCCAGAGGAACTGTACTACTATGTGACTACAGTTTTTCATGGCTGCATAGATTACTTGCAGCTGCCCTCCTCTAAACTGTTCATGAGGCATTAGAGAGCAGAATTGATTCTAAGAATTAGCTGGAAAAAATGAAAATGGGTTTATTATAAACCTATCAGTGTAAGAGCTCTGAACCACAGGCCTATTGACTTGTTGTTCTACCTGAATGTGCCTATAGGCAGACTTTCAGCTTCCTTGCTGCCTTGCTTCTACTCGAGTCGGAATCGTTCCCATTTCATGAGTGTTTATATGAAGAAAATGATGCCCTACTTCTGTCCTGGATATCACTGTAGAGAGGTGATCTTCAAAGTAAATTAAAAATAATATTCCATTTGTAAACTTCCTGCACTGAAGAAATTAATTGGGACAGACTGTTCAGCACTTAGCTCTTGCACCTTTGCAGAGTTGTGACTGATTTGTTGCCTTCCTGCACCAGCCAGACACAGAAAGGATGTGTCTGTCTGAATGTACAGCTGTAGGTGTTCAGTGTTCAATAAACACTCTTCAAGGAACTTAGCAAGCCTGGGAAAGTGGGCTCACCTTATTTTATGTTGCTTTATTTTTTTAATTACTTGGTACTCTTCACTCTGCAGAAGAGACAGATGGTACTGTCTGTGAGAACCATGAGCATAGTGGTAGGTATTAATGGTCCTGACTGGTGTTACCTGGGGCCTGACCCAACACCCATGAGTCCTGGAGCCCCATTTTAGCTCAGCCTGGGTCAGTCAGTCCTCCCTTGCAATCACCAAACCCTCACAGCTACTATAGCCTCCACAGATAATTTGTCCTTCTTCTACTCTTTCGTTTCTCCAAGTGTGAATTTTGTGTTTTTAAAAAGATGTATGAGTCATTTCCTTGGGTAGCAATCAAAGGTATCTGAGTCGTCTTGCTGGGAAAGCAGGTTATACTAAAGGGATATTCAGCCATCCTCACTTGACTCTCACTATGGAAAAGTTGCTTGCCTAGCTCACAACTACATCATGAAGCCACACTAAATATTTTACAAAGCTGCTTTATACCTCTTGATAAGGAGGTATTTTTATTTGGACCAAATGATTGTTGTAGGTCCCTTGCAACTGGAATGTTCTATGCTATTTAAGGGGTATACATTTGTACAGTTGGATCTTGCAAGATTCAGATTTTCAGGGTAAGAAGCAGGACCAGGAAGAGGACTTTAGAATCATGGCATTTAGCATGGAACATAGAAGTTGTAAACTTTTTTGGTTTGGTTTTGTTGGTGTTTGTTTGTTGGTTTTTTTTTCTATCTCTTAAGTGTTCTTTAGCACTTGAAGAGGATCACATAGCTTGATTTTTATAACCATGGCTAACTTATCCTCAGTGAGCATCACTGAATCTGATGAAAAATGCTGTTCAAGACATCTGAGTGAGATATAATGACCACTGACCATGGCTTTTCCATTGCTTTTATCTGTAGAACTTAATAAATGGATAAAAATGTGGTTTCTAGTGTGCAAGAAAATTGCAGCTATATAATTAGTAGAGGCTGAATGTATTGGATAGAAGAAGAACATTCTGCTAAAAGATTGAAGTTGGTTATTTCTCTTCCCCTTGGAGCATCATTTGTATTGTTTCTTGCCAGTGGCATTCAACATGAAAACATGATTCGAGTTTCAAGAGTGTCTATATTTGTAGCATTTTTGTTACTATTTTTAGGACAAAACCAGGAGAAATGGTAGTGCTTAATACTTGTCTGAATATGTCTGTAAAGCACAACAACTGTAATCCAACCTCAGCCTCAGAAAGTCAGTTTGCTTCTGAGTCACAACTAAAGTAGAAAGGTAATGTGAGGAGGGGAAAGGGATGGCCAAGGAAAGAAATGTATTAGCCTGTAGTTACACTGAGAGACCTAGAGAGCACAGCAGAAGAAGGTATAGTCACCTGTTGGTTTCATCCAGGAATATCCAGAGAGTGCTAAAGAGTAGAAAAGGGGAAAAAAAGAAACTCATGTAAATATAATCACACACATATACGTGTGTGTATATATATATATATATATATATATATTTCAGTTATATCTTGGTAGCTGTGGCTGTAATTGCTCACTAGAGGCAGAACTGCTGCTGGTGCATTGTCCATTAAAATGCTTATACATTACTCATGCACTAGTGAGGTATTAAATACAGTCTTCCTCTCATATGAGTTTGAATTTTACTGCTCCTGGTTTTGCCTGCTAAATATCTCAACACAATAACAATAGATATTGTTATTGATTTGTAGACTTACTTCTAATTTCCTTAAAAATTTGAATTTCAGTCTTTTCAGTTATAAAACAATTCCTACTGCATGCATTAGTTGATAATCAGCTTTAGTTATGTTTTCAGGTACTTGTAGTCAGCATTGGCAACAGATCCTCTTGGGTTCAGCATTTTGTAGGTGAGATCTCTATAAGAATCCTGGTGGGATGTAATTAAAGGGTGGCAAATACAGTTTGGCTGCAAAGAATTTGATTAGTGTAGCAATGCAGAGTTTAGTACAGCCACTCGCTGCTGTTTGGCATATACAAAAGTGAATGCATGTATTGAAGACTCTTGGAGGGCATGAACTGTGACCTGAAAACATCCTTACTGTTTAAATATACCTCTTTGCATCTTTATTTTAAAAAGCAAAAATGCATGTGTGGAATGTTTCTCTTGAGCATAGCTAGAGAATAGATCGGAGGAATCAGAGCATATGAAACCCATTTCTAGAATAGATCAATAAATACACTAGTCCTTCTCAGTGTTCTTAAACAGACCATGGTGAAAGACTGCACCAACAAAACCCTACATTTATGCAGGCAGAATAGGTAATTTCACTCCGCAATGCCTGGTTAAGGACATAGGTACCCATTCCACAAATACTGATGAGCCTATGCAAATGCTGGGTGCAAGGGGAAAAAAACCCAGCATCCTTTGAAAATGTATCCCTTTAGACTAAATTCTGTCCTTGAATATGCACACAGTTTCCATTGACTTTGATGGGCTGTGCATGAATACATTTGACAGCAGAATTTCATCCTCAGAATTCCCTTTCTTTTCTGCAGCTTCCTGCTTGGCGCTTACATTTTTATTTTCTCTTGTTTCAACTAATCAAAATATTCCTGTATTGCTGCATTAAAAGGAATTTTCTTGGGACTTACTGCTTAGTTTAAAATTATTATTATTGAAAGTAATTTAAATGAGATGCCTACCATAATAACATAAATATTTTTATTTTATTCACTGTGTATTCGGCAGATAGCTGATACATTAGCTTTAGAAACTGCCAGGTATAGTTACAACTGAAAGGGATGTTGTGTTTTTCAGAACTTAGACAGGGAGCATAGATAATCTGCCTAAAATCTTTAACAATAATGAGGAGTTCCATGTGTTAATTTGGGTATCAACCTTTTATCTGTGTTGACCACTGGATCTGTGTATTAGACTCTACTCAGCTAATGAGAAATAGCCTGATACCTGAGTGAAACAAATCAGCTGGAGCCAGGTGGTAGACTGGAAGAGATCGATTTTTTAAAACCACTGACTCCCACCGGTGTGATTTGATGCTGCCCCACCTGCAGCAAGGCTTGAGATCTTGTTAGACCTGTTCAGTTTGGTGAACATTTCAATCAACAACTGCTGCCCTACTGCTGTCATTTCCAGTGCCTATCTTAAACCTTCTTTCTTATTTTGTAAGGTGGCCAGAGAAGTGATCTGGCCAATTCTTCTCTTCTTTTAAGGGAATAATGGGGGAAGAGGGGCCTTCCCTACGAAAGATTAGGCTGTAAAGGTATTATCTTGCACCACTTTTCATCTCACTGTCTGAAATAAGCTAATCTTAATTTTCAGATATGACCATTTTCTAAATTCCAACTTCCAAGGTGCATCATTTAAAGTCATAAAATTAGAGGACCTCTAATACAAAAAATGATTTGCCACCAGTGGTGCCTCCCATTTTGGCATGAGGAGAGAAAAAAAGGAAAGATGTTTCCCAGCCCAGTTTCAGCCAAGATGTTAATGCTTCTGCTGAAGACTTAAAATTTTGCCCATTCAAGCTGATTCATTAAAAACAGCCTCTGCTTTGTGCTTTCCTGCTCAGTGGTAAACATTTATTTTCACCTCACCTTTTACTGTTCTTTTCTTGTCTTTCCTTGCTAAAACTTACCTCTGCTCTCGACTGTAGGTAACAATGAGAATTCCAGACGACATTGCCAAGTCCTAGGCATTTTCAGTACCTGTTAGTAACTATGAAAGCTGGCATGTCTGAAGGTGGTCTCTTTTTTCTCTTGTGTATGAAGCCAGATTTGACTGCTCAAAATAGAGTCTTGGTGTGAAAGTTTAATGCAGGAGAGAATTCCCATTCCGCAGCATCTTCCTGGCCATTTAGGCAAATGGCACATTTCCTACAGATGTCAGTGGTGGTGTTGGGTGTTCTATCTGTTTTCCATAATAATACCTTTAACATTGGAATGAATAATTATGTCTGTATTTGCTTTTCAGAACGTTTATGTTGTAACAGCTTGTAAACTGTTCCTTTGATGCAAGCTTGTTTCTGATCAGAGTATTAAGGAAGCAGATTGTTTAAATGCATCAATTGTGATAATCAGAAAAATTCCATGCTATACAGCAAATATGAAAATGCCTCATTTATTTGCTGATGTCAGATTTTTAAGGGATACCAACACTATTGTTACCATCATTACAAAGCCTCAACTGGGAATAATCAGGGAGTCTCACTCTCTATGACAATTTTTGGAAAGCAGTTTGTGATTGACGATTTAATGAAGCAGAAAGTAGAGTTAGGTTTGCATTATAGGAGAATACCGAAATGAAATGAAATCTCGTCCTCAAAAGGAAAAAACCCCTAACTTTATAGCTCCTCTTCTTCAGATTTCTTCATTTAAATGCACATAGCAACTTCGTCTACAATGAAGTAAAAAAAGCCTCTTTTCCCCTTGAAAACAGTAATGAGGGTAATTTTAAGTAATTCCATTTTTGTAATAAGATAATCCTTTTCAATGCTTATGGTAATATTGTGATAAAGGTCGATTTTAAAACTATTATTTTTGGATAGAGGATTCTATTTTTGGCTTCCACAAAGGCAGAAATTCTGAATTCACTATAAGTTTGCCTGGATGCTGCTCCTGGGGTCCATAAATTCAAGGATCTCATCCAGATTCTATTGAGCCCAGTGGGCAGATACTCCATAATATCATCTGTCGCTAAATCTTGTCCCACTTACACTGTTTCTCGTTGATAAAAATACTGGTGTATGGTACCTGTGGGATTTGCTTGTGATATTTGTACACAAGCAGATTTAATCAGTGCAAGACTGGTTGCACTTACCTAATTGATTGACTTCAGTGACAGCAGAGGAGATAAGAACATGTCAAGATGACTGTGAAGTTTTTGAACAAGTGTCCTGGTGTATCATACGCTTTCACTCAACATCTCACTGATTCTGGCCCACGCTATAGCAAGGATGTCCAGTTGCTGCTGGTGGGGTTAAAAGAAAATTAATTTGTCCCCTGTATTTTCTGATGCTAAAATTCTGTATCTTATAATACATGTTCTTTGTAACACTGATAGGCAGTGTGCACGTCTGTATGCGTAGGTGCAATGATTATAGATCTGATAAACTGCAGTAATGTTTAGCTGTTAGCACGAGCATTTGATAACTTTATCTGTCAGTTCTCCTTGAAACATGTTATCCAATTCTTAGTATATCTTTCCAAACTCTGAGCAGCTTTCAAGTACTTTGCGTTAAAAAAATCCAAGACATAAATGCTTTTCTTTCTCTAGTGTCCTAGTGGAGGGAAGTCCTGGTCAGATAATATGAAGTGCTGGAAAGAAGTTAGAGCTTTTTGATAGAGGAATATGAATTTTATACAACAGCTTAATATTCAGAACTCAAAATCTTTCTGTTTAGCCATGGAAGGTCCAAAGGCAGTAGGATGTCATTGCCTCTAGGTACACAGCAAGATCTTTCCAGCAGTCCACTAAGCAAAACATACTTTCATTAATGTATTTTCTCTTTATCAAAACCCAAAATATTAATATGACTATTAATAGAGAGCAGAACAGTTGTTGACATAGCCACTGAACTAGAATGGTTTCCCTACTTATTTCAGTTGATTGGCCAGACTTTACTTATACGCCCTTGCTGGTTTGGGGGTATTTTTCATCTAAGAATAAGCAAATACCAGCCTTTCAGCCACATACAGATATAATAGAAATGAGAAATAGAATGATTTTAAAATTGGCAGAGACCACTTTCTGTAATCGGTATTATGAGTATTACTAGCATTAGTTCTAATAGTAACTATTCCTATCAGCTATACGTATAGTGTTTACTTGTTTATATCAAGTGTTTCTTTAACTTTGAATACATGTCTTAAAGGATATTTCATTTCATGTCAGTAATCCTTGACTGCTTCTTCAGATAGTTCTCTGTCATGCATTCTCTCAGCACAGCAAAAGGGCAATAACGTGTGTTATGTCCAAGATGATCACTGCAGTATACTATAGATATATTTTACTTGCATTTTGCTTTTCTTTCTGTTGTGTACTTTTACACTGTTAGACTTTAATTAGCACATTAAATACATAGTTTCCCTTTATGAAGCTAGAAGGGTTTTCTTTGTGCTGAAAATGAGTGGTTCAGTTACCCTCCTACTAATGGCTAAAATGTAATTAACATTGTCTTGAGACTGATTTTCATTTATGCTGCCATTCACCATAAGCTGAACATCGTTCTCTGGGAAAAGTCAATGTGTCACTTTTATTAGCCTAGTTTGCACTTTAACACCAGGAAAATTAATTCAGGATACATTAACGTACTTCAAATACAATGAAATGGTCTGATGACAGAAGATAACTCTAATGTGTCCTTGATACAGTCATACAGTTTGGTTGTGGGTCTGCTTGATAAATGGGATCGCATTTACATGTGTGATCTTGGTGAAAAGGACAGAATGTAAAAAACATTTCCAAACCAGCTGCTGTTCATAACTTGCCAAGGCTTACGTCCTTCCATCACATGTGAACAGGAGCCAGAAAACCTATTTTAGGTGGTTTCTTTCCGTCACCTATGTTATCTTCAAAGGCTGCAGCTGTGCAATTGTATCTAAGTTTTTAGTCCTGAAAAATATCAATGATATCCATTCCATCCTTATAGCTCAATTGCATAATCACTGGCAATAGATTTTGTGGCATATTTAACTGCCTGAGAAGCCTATAACAGAACTATTTCAGTAATACAGGTGGCAGAATAAAGCCTTAAATTACATTTTCTCCTCTGTATGTTTTTAAATATCTAGTCCATGCCAACTTGCATGAGACAACTGTGACTTCTCTGCTGTCACTGAAATTTTACAGTCAGGTGCTTCTAAGGAAAGATTTCCCTCATTTAATTTACAATATCCATTGCCCACTTTAATCCTAGAGCTCCTACTTAGTGTCCTCTCTGGGCCTCTAAACAATACCTCTTTTCCTCCCCTTGGGTCTAGCACTAAGAGACTACGTCCCTGCTGTGGGAAATGCTATAATGTAAATAAGAAATACATACCTATTGAACTACTACTATAGATCCTTTCTAGCAATTATTCTGATTGCTGCTGCTGTTGACAGCGGTTCACCCACATCCTGAGCTAGCTGTTGTACATGTTTCACCATAAATGGTATTGCAGTGAGATTATGAACTTCCCTACACCTTCAGTCACTCCATCCCAAGATCACACTCCCAAAAACTTGAGGGAAATAGCAGACCTCAGAAACCTTCATCTTTTCCAGAAGTGACTCCTTGATGCATGATTTTTTCTTGTGATTGCAAAAGTAACAATCTGACTCTGAAGCATGCTCACGGAAGTCAAGTATTTTGCTATTTTTCCCCAGTTCTTACGTGTCTCCCCTGGACGAACCTTTAGCATCTGTAAATCTGAAACAATAATAACTGTGGCGATGAAGAGAGACTGTGGTGATTATTATAGTTTTGCTTTGCCTTCTATTGGGAGCACCTTTTTATAGCAGTAACTTCTCCGTGTAACGCTTTAAAAATAAGTGGAACAGGTTGAAGGCGTACCAGGTGTGCAGAGGGAGATAAACTCAAATAGTACTATATTATGACAGCAAAATCTACTGGTTCTTTTAGAAAAGCGTACCTTTAGAAGAGACCAGACAATTCTGTAGTGAAAAGCTCAGCAATTTCACTTCAGCTTCCACCAGAGATTGCAGAAGCAGAAGTGAGGCGTGTAAGGAAGGTGTTCCGAATGGTCACCTTCCCCGTCCTCTGCTGCTGCAGAGCTGAGTGCCCCCACTACAGGAATTATTCCAGCCTTATGGAAAGGGAGCAGTTTGGGGGCCTGCCATTCTTTTAGTTACCCAAGAGCAGTGTTTGGCACTAGGTTCTGCAGAATATGGACGAAACCAGTGTTCAGAGTGAAGTTACAGTGTGTCATTGTTTTTGGCATTTAGGAGTAGTTCTGCATCTTATCACCTGCCTCTGGGGTGAGAAAACCAAAAATAATTACAGGGCTACCATGAATGCAGAAATAGCTATTACTCATAAACTTTTCCTTCTCAACGTAATTACAAGTCCATTATGGCTTGGATAATTATTGCAGTGAGCAAAGTTTGGAATCTCCAAGATCAGGTAACTTTATTTCAGACCAAGAGATCAAGTCTTGGGCCAGCTGATTGCCCGGTGTAATCAACGAAGGGTCTGATTTCAGGTTGCTTTGTGTAACAGTGAAGTGGTTCATCACAGGTTAATTCGTGCAACAAAGATTAACAATTGAATTACATGTAAAAAGGCCAGGAAGTGTATATCTAATGTGATGCTTTTCTTTAGTTGCCTCCTTCTCAGGCTGTGTAGGAGCACGAATGCCTAAGTAGTTTTGTCCTATCAGTGTGGTCCGTACCACGGTTAAGGATAGCATCTTCCATGGCTTGGCAATGGTAGGCAGGGCTATGGGAATCAGACAGATTAATCCATTCTTTCTGGTGATGTACGTATCAGTTTGGAAATCTGTCTTCCTCTGTGTAGCGTGGACATGCCTGTGTCAGTCATACTGCAGGGTGTAAAGGCTCAGCAATTGACCCAGACAATGAAGAGCACTTGTCTGTCCAAGCTCACGGTTCTGCTCTAAAGCCTATTGAATTCATTTGAGGATGAGTGAAATTTTTTCTGAGGATCCACTAGGCTGAGGTCTCACTGGGTGAGGTCTGAACTCTAAGGCAGCTGACAAAAAGGGACAGGAAAACCAAGGCGAATTAAGACCTAGTTGTTTCAGAAGAGCAGTGGATTATTGTGCTAGCCTGTTGTTAGCACAAAGAGCTAGGCAGAAATTTGAATATGAAGGCAACGTCCTGTTTGGACTCAGGTTAAATCCTCAGGAAGGCAAGAGAAAGAACACCTGCTAATGGACAATGTAATCATTCCGAAGTATGAGAGAGGTATCAAATCGTGTGTTCTGCAAGAGCCGTGTAATGGAAGAGATTAAGTCACTTTGGCTGGTTTCACTGTGTGGAAGTAGTACTTGTAGGTTCATAAACAGGGAAGCATTATGGACTCATACAGTCGTGTCTCCATCTGGTTCCCAGATTGAGCCTTTGAAATTGGCACCTGCATCATGTGGTGCCTTCCTGGGAATAGTAGAGTAACCCACAGACTTGCTGCCATTCAAATGAGTGAACCGTAAAGTGTAATTTCTTAGTTAAATTTTGGCAAAAAGCATGGTAGCCACTAGGTATGTGACATAGAGTAACACTTTAACACAGCTGTTTTATTTCAGCAGATTTTCAGTTGATCTAGCTGTTTGGGCTGAGCATCTGTTTTACTGAATTAGACCCAAATACATGAAAGATATGAAGAAAAAGAGCAAAAGCCCATAGCTCCAGAGATAAGACCAGTTTGCACCAAAGCAACATATTTCTTCCTCTGTAAGAGGCCTGGCTGACAAAGTTAACATGAAAAGACACTTTTTTTTCCTGTAATGTACAGCTTGGTCCTGTGTACAGATTGTGTTAAAAAACATTTTCAAAAGACATGTTTGCTGTTCAGGATCTAATCTCAGCAGGAATGCCCAGCCCACCTGCCCATCATTGCTCTCATTAAATCAGTGTGTTCAGTCTCAGCATGTTTATAGGTCTGTCAGCATTTTCATTTAATAACCATCACATGTAATACGTTAGCCTTTTTCTTTCTATTGCACAGAGGTTATCAGTATGCTGTGGACATTATGGTATTTTACAATATATTTAAGAAACAGTGTGCTTTAAATTTGATTGAACAGTTTTGACTGAGATGCTGGATTAGCATTTCAAATACTTTTTTGTCTTAACCTCTTCGGTAAGCCCTGATTATTTAAAAGTAAAACGTTTTCAGAAATAGATGACATTGCTAATTGAAACTGTCACAAATGAAAAAATAATGTACACGCTGCAAGTTAACCAAAATAATTTGGCTGTCTGTAGGGACCATTACAGCAATCAGAGGCAGGTTAACTATGGGGAGGAGCAGCAGGAGACAGGGAGTGGATAGCAATATACATAATATCTACTAGCCAAAACACATTTTTTACAGAATGTGTATGGTCTACTCAGTCTTTCTGTAATCTGATGTTGTGTATAGACATTAGATAGTTGGTTCCAAGGAATTATATTTGAGAAATCATGGCATTCCAGTTAAGTTTCTGTTGACTGGAAAAGGGGAATCACAATGCCCATTTTTAAAAAGGGGGAAAAAAGAAAACCTGGGGAACTACGGCCTGGTCAGTCTCACCTCCGTGCCTGGCAAGATCATGGAGCATATCCTCCTGGAAGCTATGGTAAGGCACCTGGAAAATAAGGAGGTGATTGGTGACAGCCAACATGGCTTCACTAAGGGCAAATAGTTTCCAACAAAATTGGTGGCCTTCTACAACAAGGTTACATCATTGATGGACAAAGGAAGAACAACTGATTTCATGTACTTGGACTGGTGCAAAGCCTTGGACACTGTCCCACACACCCCCAACATCCTTGTCTCTGAACTGGAGAGACGTGGATCTGACGGGTGGACTACTCTGTGGATAAGGAGTTGGCTGGATGGTAGCACTCGAAGAGTTGCAGGCAATGGTTTGATGTCCCAAGTGCAGACGAGTGACACGTGGCGTTCCTCAGCAGCCGGTATTGGGGCCAACACTGTTTAACATCTTTGTTGGTGATGCGGACAGCGGGATCGAGTGCACCCTCAGTTAGTTTGCTAACAGTGCCAAGCTGTGTGGTGTGGTCGACGTACTGGAGGGAAGTGGTGCTGTCCAGAGGGATCTCGACAGCCTGGAGAGGTGGGCCCGAGCAAACCTCCTGAAGTTCAACAAGGCCAGGAGCAAGGTCCTGCACATGGGTCGGGACAATCCCCAGCGCAGATGCAGTCAGGGCAGAGAATGGAGCGAGAGCAGCTCTGGAGAGAAGGACTTGGGGGTGTTGGTTGTTGAGGAGCTAAGCGTGACCCGGCAGTGCGCACTTGCAGCCCAGAAAGCCAACTGTATCCTGGGCTGCATCAAAAGAAGCATGAACAGGGTGATTCTCCCCCACTGCTCCGCTC
>JAVJGJ010000001.1:83192779-83249797 GCA_035590215.1 Microhierax caerulescens | reverse complement strand
CCTGCCCGTGGCAGGGGGGTGGGACTGGGTGGTCTTTAGGTTCCCTTCCAACCCATTCCATTCCATGATTCTATGACATGCCACACAAAAAAAGAGAGCGGAGACTAATTGACAGACAGTGGTTGTGCTCAGGTTAATGTGAATCCTGGTTTCTGGCATGCTTTTAATGCTCATTTAGTTCAGCTGTGTAGCAGAGAAGGAAAAAAATCTTCCTCTGCACCCTCAGCACACTACTCCAGCAGCTATAAAATTTAGTAACACAGACGTCATGAGTTTTGTCCCTAAAACACATCCTTTGGGGTTTAGTGCCATGTTAATGAAAATCAAGAGAATTAATACCTTTGTATGAGTGCTGGAGACAGGATTTAAGACCTGTGGATTTGTAAAATGCGCTCCATTCATTAATCTAAAGTCTTAGATCTCTTCTATTAGCAAAGGTAGAAAATGGTACACATGAAGAAAACACCCTTAAGTGTGCATTGGCACTGAAGAAATTACTTTCATAATGGGGCCTGTGTTTCTAATGGGATTAATATATTTTCAGGTGCATTAGGGAAAACTGTTCTTTACTGCTGTCCGCCCCAAAATGAGGAGCTCTGAAAATCTTACTCAGTTCAGAGTGCCTGTACTTGGAATCTTAACTTGAAAAGCAGACTCTGAACACATGAAGGTGAGAAAGCATGTAAGAGAGTTGTCACTTTTTTAGCGCTTGGAGCAGCATCTGGATAGAAACACGGTGAGCCAAGAACATGTTTAGATACAGTCTGCTGATTTGAGAGTCTGTAGGTTTTCTCCGACAGTAGCCATCAAACAAGTCCAGCAAAGCATGAAGTAACTTTTTTTTCCCTTCTGGGTCTTGTTCAACTTTACTGAAAAAGCTCTGCTTTCAGGCAAATGCACTGAACACGTTTCTTTAAAATATATTGAAATAATATGTTTTAGAAAAATGCCAAAATGCCAGGACTTTAAAATTTTCAGAGAGTAACAATAGTTTATACTGTCAAATAGTGAGTCTGTGTACGGAACTGCTCTCTGTAAGTTTTCAAGTAACTTTTAGCAGTAACTGTGTTCAATTCCAGCAGTTACACATTGGTGGTATTATAGGAATTGCTCTCTCTATATATAAGACCTTGACAGATGGGGAAATCTGGGGATTTAAGTACCAATATTAATGATACTGTTAGATTTAAATTCAGTTTGTGTTTGTTTTCTGCTTATTCTGTGATAGTGAAAAAGTTACCTGACTTGAGATGTGTATTTCAGAACTGTTCATTTAACAGGAAAAATGAAAAAAAGACTAGCAGGAGTGCAATGTATGTATCGTCTGTAATAGCTGTGCTCCCTGTGATCAAAGGGAGAACTTCTAAATATGCAAATATGTAGTATTTTGTGACTATGATCAAGAGCTGGCAAGAATCTCATCAGATCTATATAGGCAGGGTCATAACAAGTTGTTTATAGAAATTTAGTGTGACCGTAACTTTTTAAGTTTTTACCATGAATGTGCTTGCCCTTTTCTTCTTTTCAAATGCTGTTGTTTCATTTTCTGAGATTCTTTAATTCTTTGTCAGTCATCATTTACTTAGCACTTGAAGGCAGAGTTCAGGTGTTGCCTCTTGGTCAGGTGTAACTATGGTAACAAGACAAGAATTAGTATTTGTGGTCTTCCAATGCACATTTTGCCAAAGGTTAATAATGATCCAAATGTTGGCAGCACTAAATATCCCCAAGCAATTATGGAAGGAATTGAATTAAGAAAAAGTAAGAATGAATGATATTGGTATTGATGATTCTAGACATCAGAGACCAGCTGGGAAGGAAATTAAGTCCTCCTATGATACATGGGAAAGGCAGAATTTTAAATACCACTCTCTTCTTTTCTGAAGATAAGAGGTGGACAGGACGTGGCCTGGCCTCATTTCTCTGCGAGGGTCATTTTTCAGCCTCCTTAGCCCCCCTCGTCTAACAAAGGGAAGGGCTGGGAAATTGTGAACCTGGTTTGGAGATGGAGATGTGCTGAGCTCGTGGTGAGCATGTTAGAGGACATATCAGTACTCAGGTGTCTCTTCCTATTTCTCTGCAAACTGTTCTTCTGAGGCAACCTGAACTGGTGTAACTGCTTGCTGCCTCTCAGCCCATCTTGGTCAGGAATCTCCATACCGTCCCATCCTGTCTGGTGGCTCAGCTTGTAAGACCCAAAGCTGCAGCATGTCAGCTAAGTCAGCAGAAAAGCAGCTCAGTAAAATGCACCTAACTTCCGCTGGTTTAGCAGGATCAAACGGTGCGAAGAAGCAGGAGATGGGGAGGGCTGCGGCAGCCAGCGGCTGCGTTCCTCAGGGAGGGGGTGTTGTGTTCCTGTTTCACAGAACTCTGGTCCTGCTAGCTGCTGCTGGAGAAAGTGCTCCCAGGTGTCAGTTCTGCCTGTTCACTGACATCTGTCCTTGGCTCATGTTTCTCCCTTCCCCAGCAGGGATGGCAGATTCATGGCTGCTTGTCTGAATCACAAACCATGAGGTTTTAATTCCCCATCCTCCAAACTGCTGTGGACCTGATGAATGTTCCTGTCAGCGTGCTGGGGCTGGAGTCATGAACAAAATGCCCCATGTAACCTCTGGCATGATGCTGCTCTAACTACAGCTGTCATTTTTGCACGCTGCAGTACATGGAAGTATTTTGTGAGATTCATTCCACCTGCAAGGAAGCAAAGCTCAGCTCCAGCGTTCATCATGGCCATTTTTCAGAGGCATCCATTTCCAAGATGAGCATTCTCTCCTATTTGAACAGTGCTCTCTGAGAGGACAACTGTACTGAACCTAGCCCTGATAGAAAGTTCTCATAGGATGTTGCCTATATTAGTAGATGTTAAATGCTTTGTCCCTTTGACATAACTAGAAATAGCCTGTATCAGTTCATTGTAAATGAGCTTCTGGCACTGATCTTTGCACTCACTTTGGTCTGGGTCGGTATCTTAGCAAACCACCTTTTATCTAAAGCTACCTGTAGTCTTTAGCAGTCATAAATATATCTGTTCCTTCTTAAAGTCTCTGCAGACCGCCCACACGTGTCCTGGAAAAGACCAGGTGGTGTAGATATAATTGTATTTTAAGTATTACTTCTCTGATTGCAATTTCTGATCCTCCTGATGAAGTGGTCTGTCTGTTTTGTTTGTGTTATCAATGAGAATGCTTTCAAAATTGCTCTGGTGCCAAGGAGAGCAGAAGGAAAACATTGCTTTATGGTAAGCATTTTGAAAGAATGTTTACACCCAGAGCATCAAATTAATTTCCCCAAAGAACAGGCTGAGCTGATCGAAACCAAAAATGATCATTGATTTTGCACGTATTTGAATACAAATAATTTAATTTTAAAAATTCTATTACATGCAGCAGCTCATGGTTATTTCCATATTTCCTCAAGCACAACATAATTATTTTCTTTGGCTCCATTTACTTTGTTTCGTTAACCATGGAAAATCTTTTTGCTGGGATGCAGGCAGGTGCAGAAGCAGTTTCGTGACTGGGCAGAATCGGGGCACTGCTTGAGACCTGATGTTCCAAATCGTAGTTCGTTGAGGTGCCAGCCAGTGGAGGCAGAGCAGCAGCACATCATTCTTGTGTTCTCATTTTTGTTGTGTTTTTCTGCAAAGCTTTTGATTCTCAGTTGAACTCCTTTGGGAATCCTAATGGAAAAGTAGTTGAAAGCTTAAAAAAACCTCTAGAAATTCTGCCAAATCTTCATGTATTCTCAGAAACTGTTTAGCATTTGTGAGAATTGACTTTCACTAGCACCCACATGCTTAGTTCATCAAATACATATTTTTCAGATGTGCCTCATCGCAGTGAATTTCATTACAGTTACATAATACCCTACAAGGCCAGGGAATTGTGATCGTTCTGCTAAACACAGGGAATTGAGAAGCTTAGACTTTATAACCATTCCTCGGGCCTTTCAGGATATATGTGGCTGAAGTAGGAGTCACTGTCTAGGTCACCTCGTCTTCCTTTGCTTACACACTTGATAATTGCTGCCCTGTTCCTTAAACTTGTTCTGAACCTCTATCTGTAAGAGAGATGGTATCATAAACAGCAAAGTAGACTGGAAAATCCCAGTACATGGCATTGATTACAAAACTGTGAATTCATCCTCCCTGAAATAAAAAACTATACCATTTAATGTAATGCATTAGGCATTACAGGCAAAAAAACCTTCAGTATAATCCCAGGCCTCTGAAAGGCCTAAGAATTAGTATGAAAAACCTTCCAAATCTAGTAGAGCTGAATATAGTGAATGCAAAAGATGAGGTGCCAATTTCTTTTGCTCTGTACAGTTGGTATTTAACTAGCAGGTCAAACAGGACAGTGTTTAATACTCTAAGGCGAGCCTTTGTGGAAACGGTAAGTAATGAAAAAAGTATTCCATTTTATTATAGATAGCTTTACCAACCTTTTCCATTAAGCCTTACACTAATTAAAAGGAGATTTTGTATCTTTTGGAGTCAAAACAGGTATATGTACATGCTAAAAATAGAAACCCCTTGATAGGCAGCTTTTGGGATTCTGCAGGGACTGTTTTAACTTCTGGCTGAAAGAGATGGCAGCCTGTCAGAGCAGCTGTGTTGGGTGGTATCAGACGTGTCTGTGTCGGAGAGTGACACATGTCTCTCTTGTGAAGCTTCTCTGGTCATGCTGCAGTAGTGAAACAAGTTGTCACATGGTGGATGATCATTCAGGACTCAGTTCAGATCCTTGTTACTGGCCTGGGAGCACTGTGGGGTGTGCTTGACCCCCAAGATAAAAGGAGAGCACTGGGCGACCCTGCCAGCTGTTCTAGAAATTACAGTGATGGGTGGCAGAGGTGCTACAGTCAGGCTGACTAGCAGCAGGCAGAAAGTGCACAGATTTCAAGGGATCCCTGAAACATAAAGGGCAGGGGTTTGAAAAATGCATATGCAGATAGAATTTGTCATAATGTGATAGTTTTGAAAGTGATGCTGGCACTCTGCAACTTACATATTATGTCTCACCCTTTATCCAAACAGTGATTTCAAGGGAGTTTATAAGTACTGTCAGTATCTTCTCTCCATAGGCAAATGTGTATATAACTACGAGGAAGTTAAAGTAGAAAACCCAACATTTTCAAAGCAAGGATCAAATTCTGGTGTGAATGGCTCAAGTACGACACCTAAATTCATATCCAGCCTGATCACTGAAAATGCTGAGCACACAATTCCCAGGCAGCTCACTTGTATAGAATTTGAATGGAGTAGTGTTACTTAATTAGGTCTGTAAATATGGATTTAGGTCAGTAATGGCACAGAAGTTTGAAAATGTTGTGCTTGGGCTTGTCCCTTAGTCTTGCAACAAATGTGTGATGCTGCTACAGCCAGGACGCAGTCTTGTCAGAAATTCATCTGCTCCTAAGCAAATGTAGTCCGTAGGTTATTGGTATTTTTTGTCATAAAGCCTCTTGCAGGAGAAGCTTCTCTCTGGCCAGAGAACAAAAATAAAGTTATCATACGTATCACTGTATCAGTGTCATTATCTCAGCACAATCAAAAAGTATTACAGAGAGCGCTATTCCAGATTTTCATTAGTCAGGAACAGAGCTGAAGTTCTTGCCCCCAATAAAAGATGAAGCTCTGTGCATGTCTTAACTTAAACCATGTCAGTAGCTCCAGTGAAGTAGCTAAAGATCAGGAGACTACTGACATGACCAGCCAAGTTGGTATCAGGGAGTCACGTCAGTTAGGTGAGGTGGTATGAGAGCAGTAGCACTAAGACAATGGGGTTACTTGGCAGACAGCAGTGTTCAGGATACTGAACACAACATTTTTGTAGATGATTATGTAGAACAAATAAACCTCATATGAAATCTGTTCACGCAGTTATGAAAAAGCAGACTTTTAGGTCTGAGCATGAGTTTAATGTGAACAGAATCTCTAAACAGAGAATTGACAGTGTTGACAAAGGTAATATTACATTTGAATTAGAAGCTTTGTACGGTTAATTAGAAGTCAAAGACACAGTTATAATAGAAGTCATTATCCAAGAGTATTAAATCAGTTGCAAGTCCAAGCCCATAAAAGAATTAATCATGAATAATTTAATGTTGGATATCGAGGGCTTGTATTTTCCACTAATGCCCAAATCCATTCCATTAACCAATACAATTCTTCAACTCCATAAAATGAGTCCCTGAAAGCAGGACAATAGAAGAACAACTCTGTGGGAAGAAATTTTAATTCTGCTTTTAAAGCACAGTTACAGTAACTAGAATAGGGTTTCTATCTAGAGAATCACACTGGCTAAGGCCAAAGGTTTTTCTGATCCATTTCCCTGTGTCCAACAGTGGCTGATGGCAGATGCTGTGGAATGATATAAGAGCAAAGTAAGCTGCTTTCAAGGGTGTGTAACTCAGCGTCTAGTTCTTTCTTCCATTAATTTATTTAATTGTTCTTTAAATTGTCATGGAGATCAGTCCATGAAAACTTTCCTCTTTTCCATGGCAATGAATTTCCTGAATCATTTACATTAGTTTGAAAAACATCATCTTCTGTTTGTTTTGATGCCTGCCATGTGATGATTTTCCCCTTTTGTGGTGCGAGACTAAGAATCTCCAGTCTTGGCTCCCTTTCACCAGACTACTGATCATCCATCGCATGGATCTCTCTTATAGCCTCTCTCAGGCATCTTTTCTTGCATCACCTTTATGGCCCTTTTGGGGCCCTTCTCAGCTGTCCTAGACGTGAACAACAAATAGTTGAAGGAGGCTAGAGAGACGGAAAGCAAAAAGATTCATTTGTTTTTTAAGAAGAGGGAGTTGAAGTGCTGGGGACGTTGGGGGAAATTCCGATTGTAGAAAGCAGAAAGGCATGAAAGCAGCATTGAATGATGGGGAGATTGTGGTTACCATCTAACCACTTGTAAGTTGCCAACTCTGCTCAAACCAGATCTTACTGAAGTCAGTGCAAGCCATCACACTAACTGTGACCCGTGCAAACAGGCTTTTGTTGAGCAAAACTATCGTTTTATCAGGGTACGTCAGGAGCTTTGTGCAGCTTTTGGCTGCAGGGCCCCTAGCTTGTGGTAAATTTTGAGCAAACAGGAAAACCAAAGCAAATAAAAGCCAAAGTAAGATTATTTCATTCCCCTGTGTCTGGTGGCACCTTGAAGAAGAACCAAGCTTTTATTGCTGTCATCTAAAGGTTTTCTTCTTTTTTAACCCAAAAGATAAGCTTGTCACAAACCAGTACCTAACCTACTGCAGCCGTTTATCAACTTGGGTCCTGCAGGAGCGAATGTCTGGAGGCAGTCTGTATAGCTGGTAACAAGCTGATAAATGGTCACACCAGGCTCAGTGTTGGCATCTGGAGGCAGTTATTTATCAGATCGAGTGCTTTATAAACTATTGATAAAAGGCTCGGTACCTTTCCCTTCTTCCTAACTTCCTAACTGTAAACTTACCTCTGAACAAGTTATCTGGAAAAAGCCATCCCTCAAGCATATATTTCTTAATTTTCAAAATTTAGAAAAAAAGGCTAGGACCTTGGACCTCGAGATTTTTATTATTTATTTATTATTTATATTATTATTATTATTGTTATTATTATTGTTATTGTTATTGCACTTGGTTAAGGTTATGGACTGTCATATCTCAGTAAGATACATGATCTGTTTGTCATCAGGTTTACACTCATTAAAATCACTAAGAATTTTGCTGTTGAAGTCATCAGATGCAGTATGAGTCCTAGGCCTTTCTAGATGTTTGAACTTGGAAACAGTCTCCTTTAGTAATCTAACACTACAAATAACAGCATTTATTATCAACGTTGAGTGTTACAGAGTGACTGGTTCTTAATATAGTGCTTTATTCATATGATTATTTTCTCATTTTTAAAATGAGAAGAAGCTGAAGGAAGGAAAGGAAGCTGTTACTCTTACACCAACATCAGAATAATTATTTGCTTCAGATCTCTGTATACATCAGATTTGGAAAATATTCCAGATGTCCTGGGTACAAAGCACATAATTTGATGTCAAGTCCAGATTTATTTTCTTGAGCACATGGGACTGACAGTAATGCAAGTTCTCTACCAATCATTCCAGAAGGATTAGTCATTAAACAATAGTTGCAGAATGTACAATATAATCTTAAAGGCATTGAATCTGCAGCGTGCATGTTCACCAGGATATTATTACAAGATCTTTGTGTCTTTTTTCTAATGGCTCTGTGGATTCCCTGTTTTCAGCCTGCTACAACCGGCTTTACAAGTGTCCAGCCGCTCTCTTTCTCTGTTATTAATTTTTTTCTATTGTAAAGCATTTCTGATCATACTTCTCTCTCACTACTTTTAAAATTTATTGCTTTTCTGTTGTACTGTTAGGGATTTTATTTTCCAATTGGTATTAATTTTTAACTACTTACGTAAATCTGTATCAGTTCAGATTCATGCAGAAAAAACAGTTTGTCACAAATCTGCAAAAGCTAAATGATGAAAGCAGAGCTTTCAGACTCACTACTTTCTTTCTCTGCCTGCTTCATCAGACCTAAAAAGATTTTATCTTCATTCAGATTCTTATACTGATCTGTACTATAGCCTTTATGTATGACAGGGTAAATAAATGTATGGAGCAGTTTCGTGGCCTATCTTCAAGATCAGAAACGTTGCATCCATTTATATCTGCAAAGGGTCTGGCAGTAGTTGCTGTCACAGGCTAGTCACACAGAAAAGGTTCTGAATCAGCAGTGCCACATAAATCCAGGCACCAAAATACCTCTATGGGCATGGAACCTGTAATCAGGAAGGTGCTTGGAAATACAATTTTGGTTGCTGTGTTATATGGAAAAAAAAAAAAATAATCGACATTTTCTTGCAAAGGGATGAAGTGTTGGGCTCCTCAGCTGTAGGAATGACAGTGTTCTAATCAAAGGTACATGTGGATAAATGGCACTTGCCTAACTTTTGTTCCTAGAAATACAGTGTGAATGCCCTTCTCAGCAAATGGTGTGGCACAGTGAATAGGTAAGTTTACCCCCAGTGGCATGAGGGTAGTACATCCTCTGCAGCCACTACAGGCAGGGACCAGTGTCCTTATCCAGTCACTGCATGGATTTTTTCTAAGGGCATGCTGTGACCCAAATTCTGTCTGGGGCATCATGGTGTCCTTGCACATGTCATGGTCACATGTCTCAGAGCAGGCTTTGGCCCCATTTGCCATATGGGAGCTGGAACATTGTGTTTTTTTCTGAATGTCCCTTTAGTTTATTTCTGTGTTTCTGTTCAAAGCTCAAATGAAGAGCTAATTGCTACCCCAGCAGAGCCCATTGGCTGCAGGCTTCCCTGCTGCTCTGCTATTAGTCTGCTCATGAATGAATTCTTGTGTTTGAGGCAGGTTTCCAGGACCCCTGGGATGGTCCCTGTTTAGCTCAGTCTGCTTATTGCTTGACATTCCTAAATATGAACGCGCTACGAAAACTACCAAAGGCCAGTCTGTAAGGAAACTTTTGAATGGGCAGCTCAGTCACTTCTCTGCACAGTGACCAGGAGAACGTGAGTTCTCTTGTTCCTTACAAACCTCTTTTCTCTCTTTAGAAATACGAAAATCTAGTTTGACCATTGAACTCTGTCTCTGCCGTGGGAGCTCACATTAATTGCCACATTGGGGCTGATTTCATCCTTGCAAATCTGTTCTTTTCTCATTTTCCACTGCATCATTTTCTCCTTGTCTTCCCACCATGCTGGTTGCATCATCTATGTTGCTATCAGGATTTTCCATGTGCAGCAGGGGAAATGGCATGGCAGCGCTCCAGGGATTGCTCCTGGCTTTGCCAGTGGCTCTGTGTGGAGGCTTGAGCAACTATCCTAAGCTTGCCGCTTCCCAGCTTTCACCTCTGGAAAATGGCATGGGTGAGAGCAGAACTTTTAAAATGATGTGAAAATGAAGTCAGAGTTCATAAATGTATTAGGATTGTTGTTACTGTAGACAATGCTAAATGGCATTCCTGTCAGAGAAGCGCTTTGTAGACATGGAGGGAACTAAATCTCTCTATATATTTATAAACGCCATATGTATACCTTGATTTACCTGTTTTGCTGACAGGGCTTGCTTGATCTCACAGAGTTAAACCAAAGTTGTGAGAGATTGGAGGAAAGGAACAAATATGTCTGTTTGAGACCTGCAATATCCCATTGTCACTATGGCAGGGCTGAATTTTAAAGAGGGATGTGAAGAAACTGACCCTGTGATGTCTCTGGTGAAGGAAGTGACTGGTATAAATTAAAAAAAAAAAAAAAAAAAAAAAAAGCTGGGGAAATTGTAGGAGATAAAAGAACAGCTAAGTAAGATGAGGCAAAAACATCACAGATTTTGAGGTGAAAATGAGACGTTTGCATTGTGTGCCTGGGTTATGAGGATCCTCAAGTCTAAAAGACTTAAGTAGGTGCTGTGCATGTGGTGCTCGTCAAGGCAACAGCAGAGGAGGAGAGTCTGCTGTGGATATCCGTAATAAGGAAGGCTGCATCTGTGCTTCTACCCACGTCAGTCAGGCCTCAGATAGGTCGGTGTCTACATGTGACTGACGAAGGAAACATGAGTCTTCAAGCCAGACTTAGGGTGATAGTTTGGAATGTGAAAATAATTGAATGTTTTACAGCAGGGCTTCCAAGTACAAACAAAATTCTGCATAAAGCACTGCCAGACAGACTTGGCAGATGTATTGTCACACATTACATGATGATACTGAAGTTGTTTTCAGGTGTGCATTTGTTTGTTGATACAACAATGGGAAAATCTAAACTATTCAGAAAAGAAAACATTCAACTTCCTTTTGTTCCATCTGTTCTGCATGTCTCAGAGGACTCTAGCGGGGCCCAAGTCCCCCCCAGCCTGAGTCTGGGGAAGCCTTTTACAGAAAACTTGTTCCCCATTAACATAAAAACACATCATTTATACGTCTGTGATTAGTGCTTAGAAATATTTTTTCCAAGGAAGTTGATGTAGCTACTGTGATCGTTGACTTGTTTATGTATTCCTAATCTAGAGTATAAATAGTTCTGGTCAGTGCAGCAACAGGCTTCATCCCACATGTGATGATGTGGGAGGGAGAGAACACATAATGAAGTGTGAGAGCAGCAAGAGCAGTGTATGTGAGCAGGGAGGTCTCTGCTGAAACAACAGCTTCATTAGTCAGCTGTGCCCAGCATCCATTGCAACAATTGCTGCATGTGATGTAATATATAGAAATTTGCAAGGTCCTGTATCCATTAACAAAGTGAAGGGGGGACAGCACTTTTCCTGTAGTTTCTTTAGTCAGCAGCTCACCTTCCCTGGAGGAGCTGTGACAGTCTCCCTGCTTTCCTGTCCCCTTCCTCCATTCCCTGCTGCAGATCCCTTTCCGCTCCCATCTCCTGCCCTTCCCAGCCTCAGCTTTCTCCCAACTTGTCACCTGATGGCTGTGACAGTGCAGAAAGATGGCTGTGGCCAGAGCAGAAAGTTAGGGCTGGGGCAGGAGGGAGTGTGTGGGTGGTACAGAGCCCTGCCCATGCTTTGTCACGCATCCCAGGGCAGCAGTGGCTGCCCGAGGGGCAGAGGAACAGAGTGTGCAGGCAGGGAACTCTGTGGCTTTTGTCATGCTCTGGCTCTGCAAAGACAGAAAAAACCCTGTCAGATTGCTCTACTAGATATTCTGAATGCTAGGGGTTGTTCTAATACTCTCCTTGTTGGCCAGGCCCCAAGGAGCTGTATGGCAGATGGGGAGAGGGTTCCCCAGCCGTGTCCCTTATCATCCCCTTTAGACCACCAAGCACATGTGGGCTAGCAGTTGTGGAAGACAGGAAGGATTCATGTGCAGCTCAGAATGCAGCCTGGGAATGACAGCATCAAGCTGTGGAAGAAAGAAAAGGAAAAAAAAACCAAACCCAAACCCCCCAAAAAAACAACCCAAAACCATATTGAACAAGGCCAGTGATTTGTGGTGTGATTTGTAATGCTTCCCTCCATGAAAGCGAAGCCGTTTCAATCAGTTTGACCTACTCATTCTGGCTCTGCTACACATCACACCAAATATTTACTCTGCTAAATTGCATTGCTAGAGTCTCAGTGGCATCTTTTCTTTGAAGTGATATCCTAGAGCTTTAATTTTTTTGCTGGAAACCCCTACATCACATCCCATAGTCCACCGCTTACAGAGCTCCAAAACCCCTGCAGGCACCAAACCTCTGCATTACACGTCCTAACTGCAGGCCTGAGAATCAAAGGAGGCTTCACGCTGGTATATCAATCCAGGAGCTGAGATACCTCTTGTGTGAAATTTTGATTGGGTTTAGCTAATTTTGCATGACATGTCGCTACCAGTCTCCCCGGTCTCAGCAATTCAGTGTCATCAGACACAGTGTATTTGTGTACCTTAGGCCAGATCTCCCAGCTCTGCTTTTCTAAAAGGTCTTCCTTTGACAATCCGACATGCCTTTCCCTCCTGAAACGATGTCTAAAAGTGCTGGCAGCCTGCCTAGGAAAAGCAAAGAAGAAATCTGCCCAAAGTTTGTTTGTTTGAAGAATAAACCTTGTTGACTATCAGCTAAAGCGGTCTGTGTAGAGACCAAAGTCAAGTATGCACATGCAGCTTCGTGGAGTTATGGTTTGGAGCCTGTGAATTAATTAGCAATTTCTCTGAAGAACCGCACCGTGACAATTCACAGACTTCATAGCTGTCTGACTTTGATAACCAGTGAAGGTGCATGACAGTTTCGTGGGATCATGTTAGCCTACTTAGCACTGCAAACCGCCAAAACACCAAAGGAGGGCTTGCCAAAGGTATGCTAACACAATTCCTAAATGTTAGACATCAAAGGAGTAAAGGGACTTTGTCATTTTAAACCTGAGAAAAATTAAAATTTGCATTGACTCTACAGCTAGAAAAAAGTAAAATCCCATTGGAGGATTTGACTCCTTAGCTCCCTGAGCGTAAAGGGGATCCCATACGGCTTGGATAGCTTACTGGTAACGTTACAAACTGTCCTGTTGCTAAATAGTTCATTACCTTCTCTAGGTAGTTTGCCTCTGTGCTGCCTGCTCCCAGAAATCCTTAGCAGAGGGTACAGGCTTGAAATGACACAGTTCTGCTCTGTGAAGTCACTGCTAAGAACATTAAAATCTTGTGTGCCTTTATCACAGCAGCGGGGCTGTAAGGAGCACTGGCACCGAAAACAGAGGCAACATCCTATCATCCTGACTTTGTTCTTGCATTTGTCGTTTTGTTGGATGTTTCACCTTCCAGAAAACTGTTACCTATTGTTAGCTGATTCAGCAGCTTGACCTCAGATCTGAACCATGGAATGGACACTACACAAATAGCAAAAAAACCTCAAACCCAAAACAGAAGATCCTAGCTTTGAGCAATTCCAGTCTAGATATGAGACAGGCAAAGGTGAGGAAAGCTTTTCAACAGGCAAAGGCATTTTTCTCTCTCTTTGGGTGAAGTGATTTATTTCCTGGCTTTTTTGTTATTTAAAGACGTGGAATTACATCCTGGCAATGTCCACAAACCAGGATTGCCTAGTCGTAACAATATACAAATGTGAAACAAGGGAATTTACCAGCCTGAACAGCAGCCTCACTTCACCAAGGCAGCTACAATAGCACCTGGATTTTGCCTCAAAGATGTATTTCTTTCCTTCTTGAGTTTTTTACTGAAGATCACAGGCAGTGTAATGAGAGGCCTCTCACTGCTGGTCATCTTATTAATAATCCCATTTTTCCTTTATAACACCTACCTGTCATATTGCTCTTCTCTCCCTATTTAATACACACAGCACCCTCTTAAATATTTAGCTTTTCTTTTCTCCCCCTCAGACTTAGAAGTGATAGATTCTATCTATGCAGAGATGAAAGTTCGTTACCAAGAATATAAAATAGCTCAAAGGCTTTGCAGAAGTTAACTCCCAGATTAAGTATAATTAGGTATTTTTCCTGAATGCCTTGTGTGTGACAGTAGAGGGGCAGTCAGGCTCTGTGATTATCCCATGTTGCTTTTTCCCTAGAGCACAATCCAGTCATTGGCTGTTCTCTGTTTTTAACTGGAAAATAGTGATTGCTGTGCTATATATGAAGATGAGGGTTTGTTTCACTGCTTATCCTTGCCAAGTCTGTTCACTCCATAAGCATTAATTCTGCCCCAGTGGAAGAGTGAGAGTGTGGCTGAAGGTAAGTCACCTCCATCACATGACAGTCTAAACTTCTCAAGCAATCACAGATTGAAGAAGAAAGAATGAAAAATTTATTTGGACATCGATTCTGCCACCCATTGCTTTCTCAACAATGGTTTTGCAATGACGTTTTTATAGTGAAAAAAAAAAAATATCCATTTTTTCCCTCTTTAGCAGCTGTGTGGACGACTAGGAGTCAGCAGGTAGATACAATCGGAGAAACCCACATCTGGGTTTCTGTTGATGCCCCTTTTTAACTCTCTCTCAGCACATCTGATTGTGAAGCTCTCTCGCCTGTACTGAGGAATAAGGGAAACTGATTAAGTAGCAAGTGCTTAAATTAAATGTGATTAATTTGCTTTTATATCCCTCTCTTCTCTCCCATTCCCAGTGACCTCAGATTTCACTCTTCAGAATGAAAGGTGCACACATTAAACCAAACAGCTAGCTTTGAAGTTCATGTCAGTATTTTTGCATTTTTTGCATTCAGGTTTCGCCATCATTTCTCATACTTGCAGTATTTCAATTTGTGCTTGCTTTATATTAAAGGACTCACACATTATTTTGTGTTAATTCTGGCCACAGTTCCTTTCGTCCTTTGGACCCATGATAATTGCAGCTAATTTTTCAGTTTTTTTCAGTCCATCCTAAAGGCTTGGAAACCACAGGGCAAATAAAGAAATTAGAAATATATTTTATTTATTTCAAGCTGTTTGCAAGCTCAGAGCTCTGAAAATAGCATACTACAACCGAGGAAATCTGCTTTGGAGCATTTTCAGTTTCTCTGAACCACCATGTGTCTAGCCCCACCAGCTGCTTCTAAAACTTGTACTTCAGCTTCCATAGTCTTATCATTAAAGGTGGATTTAAGAACCAATGAACAAACCTTTGTATTTGCAACCAGAAGCTGGGAGAAGACTCTGCATTTAAGGGCAAGCTCAGCTTTACTCCAGCGTTGAGTACTAATCCAGTATAATCAAGTGTTAGATGGTGTGAACTCGGCAGCTCCTTGGGAGAGATGCATATATTCGCTTTATTGTTCAGCTGCTGCTTTCTGACTTATCAAATCCCTTCTTTTGTTTCCAGTCCTTGCAGTGGTAACATGAGGAAAAAAGCTGAATTTGACCACATCCATGAGGATGTCAAGCATTTAGATTTTATTGGTTTAGAAGCTTACTAAATTTAAACAGAAGCATTACCATGGCCTTAGACTCTCTTGACAGTGAAACTCTTCCTTGGGGGGATTTCTGTAATGCTTTCTAATCAGCTTAAGGAGTTAATTAAACAGCTGTCACAGCTTCTTAATTCTGAGACTTGATGCTAAATAAGATTTGAAATTAGTTATGCATGACTGAAGCATGGATTCTCTGATATAAACAAGATGGCTGCTAGCTGAAGAGGAGGAAAATGTAAGCCTTTTTAAAATAGTGAAAAGATTCAAGGTGGTACGCTGGATTAACGCCCTACAAGATGATTAATAGAAAAGAAAAAAAAAAGGAGGAAAATATAGGATATTACATGAGTGCCAAATGGCATGGATTTTCAGGCAGCTATCCATTCTCATTTGGTGGCATGCCCTGGACTTCAGGAGATTTCAATGATAATTTTATTCTCTTCCCTATTGCAGTCTGTACTTAACTAAACCCAAAAGCCAATTGAAGCCTATTGAAAACAAAAAGGAAAATGTTTGATTTTACAAGTTTGCTATTTAACCTGCAAAAATATATTCCACTACTGTAATAAAAAAATTTTACTGGAGATCTGCTGTGCTTATAGAGCATGTATTATAGCATTGTGGGGACTTCTTAGTATTTTTTCCACCATGTGTATTGTAGTAGGACAAGTACTTCTCCTGAAGGGGCATGAGTGTCGTGGATGGAGTGATGCACTTCACTTGCAAGACAGAAGCAATGACATATTTTATTGATATAAGATAGTGAGTTAACAGAGTTCAGTGGTAAATGTGACAGTGATGTAACAAGATTTCATGGCAAGGTACACTTGAACATTTAATGCACAGAGGACAGGGTCAGATAAAATGGTCAGGGGGAGGGCCATGAGTTGAGTCATGAGGTTCAGAAAGAACCCTCTTGTGTTCTCAACTCCTACTCAGAGGGGAGTTCAGGTGCAGCTGGATCAATACTTAATCCCAGACACAGTCAACAGTTTACATCTAAAGGATTATATTTGCACAGTCAGTCCTTTCTGTCACTTAGCTAAGATTTCAGAGTTTCAGTGCTTTTATTCCCAATTTGCTTACGGAGTATCTGATGCGATAAGGATTCTCTCAGCCACAAGGAGTGACCTTGAGAGGCGCCTCTATTCAAGGGGAGATCCTGGTATGCAGCCCACTGCCATGGAGGAATGCTCAACAGGTCCTGGTCTCTCCACTGTTTATGGAGTGAGGTGATTGACTTGTAGTTGGATTTGCGTACCAGCCCTGTTTCAGTTGGCACATGCTCAACTAGCTCTCAGCTGCTGAGCAAGATCTATGACCCTTAGCTGTTATGTTGCTGTCTGCCTCCCCAGAGCTCAGCTTCATCCAGCTGCAGCCATCAGGACCGCCACTGGTGGCTATTGCTTAAGCAGAACGTGTGGGGGGAGCACACTGCCACACTGCTAAGTCCAGGTTCTTTTGAGGAATCATGTCTGCAAGTCTTGTGAAAACAAGCCAGCACCTTGCTCTCTGCTGCTTGTAGTGTTGTGGAGTTTGTGAGGGCTAACGGGGATTCAGCATTAAAATGATGTGCTGAATCATGCTAAAGTGCTTTTGGAAAAGAATGTTGACAGTTAGTGCTAAACTTTGTCACATAAATCAGATGTGGGGACACAAAGCTAGGCATGAGTTAGTCATTTATTTATCTCTTCTAAAAGTCATTATTATTGCAAACATTAGGAAATAGTGTGTATACGGAAAGAACTGGGGGAAGAAAGAGAAATTCCGTTATAAAGATGATGTTAAATTCCTTGCTTTCGCCCCAGGAATTATAAGGCAAAAGATGTCTGAAGGGAAATTAAATTGCAGGGAAGCTACCAATTAAAATTGAAAAAAATAATAGGTATTCACTTCTGCATTTCTACTTAAATAGCTGATTACTGTGTACATCTTCTGAATATGCTTCTGCTGGAGGGCTTAATATGCTCAGTTATTCAATATGAATCCTTTCAGTAGGCAAAGAATGCTTACTCCAGAATCTTCTTTAAAGGTATTGCTATTTTTTTTAACATGATAGCAATTTCAGAATAAAGATTACCTGATCTTCCATTTCTATTAGACAGAGAAAAATTTTTTCCTCTGATCATTATTTCATTTTATTATTTGGGGGTGGGTGGTGTGTGTGAGATTATAGAGATAAGCTACGTAATAGTTACAGAACATTCAACATCTTTTTTAATAGCTGCTCAGGGAATTGACTTTTAGCCGTTACAATATTTGGCTATAGCTTTGCAAAAGCCATAACTATTCCCATCTTGCAATGCCCTGACTTTATATCTCCTATAATCTATGTTAGTTACGGATAAAGGAGATAGTATTTCTTCAGGAGATTCCTTAATCACTTTAGCAGCAAAAAGCAACACTTTTAAATCAGTAACTACTTAGATTTATAGCTTTTTCATGCTGAGACTAGGAATAACAGATCTCTGTATAGCTTAATAAGCGTTGTGTTTGTTTCCTCAAACTGAAGTAATTTCTATATGCTTTCACCAGGAACCCTTTCTAGCCATTAAAGAAATGACTGAAGAAGCATTTTACCCTGCCCCTGCTCTGTAAATTAGTGTAAATAGTTAATATGCCCCTATGTTCAAGGGTGAGGTGCAAACCAGGTGCCTAAAGAAGTTGCCCTCCAAGTCCATACATGTACAGGTATGGAAAACTCTGCAAACAGAATGTACAGTTCAGTTATTCTAGTATAGATTAGCATAACCTCGGGCCATTGCCAGCTTGCTTTGCCTTTATTTTGCTTTAGAGAAGTATTGGGTGGATTTGTTTTCCTGGGCCTGAACAAGTAGTTGCTGACAGAAAGTCGGAAGATCGGCACAAACATTTGTATGAACTCCAGCCATTACTTGTTGCCCCCGACCTCCCTCATTGGTTTTGGAGATGGAGAGGGCAAAAATTGTTCTGGAGGTTTTTATGACTGTCTGAGAATCAGCAATACTGTTACATGCTGTGCATTGTGCTGATAGGGACAGTGCACAGCTCTGGAAACGTTGTTCCTGAACATAGGTCTAGAACATGGAAAAAGACAAAAACTATGAAAGTTTGTATCTAGGTTCTTTGCGGATAGGGACAACACAGGCATTTGCTTCCTTAGCTTAGTATCAGGTATCAATACACTCACCTCCTTGTATTTAAGTACCCTCATTAAAGTTACTGCGATTAGTTGCACAATTGGGTGAAGTGCAGGTATGTCAGACTGTAGACAGAAAGCTCCGGGGCAGGACCTGAGACCATATTACTGAGCTCTGAAGCCAGCTGAGACTCTGGACATGCAGAAATCCCCTGTGGATTAGATGTGCTATGCACACACTTTTAAAAAGGTATCTGAGCTGGAAAACAGATTGGTGACTGTGAAACAACTGGTGCTGGTGTACTGAGTAGCCTGGGTTTGCATGCGTTTCCGTAAAGGGGCAGGTAACAGGTATGTTAGGGTGCAGCCTGTATTCAGAACAGCCAGAGGTAGCACTGGGAAAATTCAGAATCTCAGAAGAAATTAATGAAGCTTGTGGGAATCATTCTCGGTTACTAGCTCTTACCAGGGGAAATTACAGTTGCCGTTGGTAAGCAGACCTCATTAATCACCACTGCTTCAAAGGCTTGGTTATTAAACTTTGCTTTGCTTTGTAAAGTAATTGCAAGGGTCATATGGTAATATATCAACTAAAGGAAGGAGTCCATTCCTGTTTGGGGGAACAGGTCTTTTCAGCTTGGTACAAGGTGCAAGTAGCTAGGTGTGTGGTGTGGCCTGACATAGTCCCAATAAATGAGATTCACGCCCAAGTGTTTGCAAAATCAGGACCTAATGCCTGGATTCTGTAATTACAGTGATGCTTAATAGCACTTACTCTGTCAAACTGCCCCCATTTTGCAGCTCTGTGAAGCCTACAGGAATGTGGTAAAAGTATCTAAATAACCAAGCATGCAGTAACTTTGCTGGGAAGCCCAGGTGTGAAAAAAATAAAAGAACCTGGAAACTTAATTGCAAGTCTTTCTGAGTTCTCGGTTGCCTGAACAATATATTCTCTACTGAGAACAAATGTGCACTCAAGACAGAACAGCCTTACAGTACAGGCAGATATTCTCACCTTTGTATGAATTATAATTTCAAAATACCCGAAGGGTTTTTGTGCTGAGGGATTTTCTTCTTAGGTTCTCTTTTTTGTGAAATCTCATTTCACCCTCCCCTAAAAATCGTGATGAGGATGCAGCAACATTAGCAAAGCAGCTAGCAAAAGACCAGAAGGGATTTTTTCTTTCTTAAATATTGCTTTAAGTGTCTCTGTTTCTTAAAGTAATAGGAAATGGTCTTTTTTATTAGATGAGAGAAATCTCAGCTTCTCCTCCATAGCCCAAGAGGTAGTAGGGGGAGTCATCATGTTCCTGTACTTTGGTTTCAATCACCCACTTTGTTGTCTTCCACAAGTAAAATCAGGTCAGTCTCAGAGAACATAGCATGATCTATTTAGATAATGAGAAGTTAGCACTTGGGGGGCTTTGGAAGCCTTTATTTCACAAGAGCCAGCTGAAATCAAGAGCCTTTTTTTCTACAGGGTAGTTCATGATTCACAGGTGGAGTTCTGAAAAGTTCAGAGACCTCTGCAGGAATGAGCAGTATCTTGCGATTAGTAGTGGAATGATTCAGGCCTCAGTTTGTGCTCAGTTTGTGTATCTCACACCAGTGATATCTGCTGTATGAGACTGATGTGACACCCAGGTAACTAAGAGCACTGTTTAGTCTCACACTTTTCTAAATTAGAAGTGGTAAATCAAGCAGAAGGAATGCATTTTGCGATAATCACCCCAACAGTGATGTACCAGAGATGCAGGTTTACTGCAGAGCTCATTCTGTTCAAAGAGCCCGGGCCCTTCTCAGCACTGTTCCTTCTGGGAGAGGGTGGTTTTGCACGAACCTTATTAAAAGGTAAAGGAACAGCTGTGAACAAGTGCTTGCCCACCATTACCCAGCAAGAGCCAGGATAAGTCCTAGAAAACCTGGTGACAGTCCAATTCCTCACAGTCCTGGCGCGAATGCAGTCGCTCACTCAGGACCAGAATGATGATGCAGCCTAAAGCCTGCCTCTTAAGACTGGAGTTGCTTCCATACACATGGCCAGCCTGAGCATCCAACCAAAGGTCCAGTCAGAGGCTGTGCGAGAGCACAGCCTGCATGTCAGATGGTTTAAGGTGCTGTCATGTGGCTGTTGCAGCAGATATCATTGCCATGCAGGCTGTCCACAGGCTGGAAGTTAGAAAGAGTGCGTATTGCAAAAGACAGCACCCACTGCAGGGACTTGTAAATGATCACCCAGGAGATCTGGGGCAAAGCAGATTTCTGACTGGTCTCGATCCCAACTTGTGCCCTAACAATTATAGAGGATTTCTGTGGTCTAAATGTTGTCAGTATTTGTCCAATAGTGTCATAGAATTTCAGTATTTGTAAAAAAAAAGACCTTTCAGGAAACAGTTTAGTGGGTAAAATAGCAAGACTTAAGACATTGGTTTTACATGATCAGCAAGATCATTCATTAGTGAGCTCCTCAGCATGGAGATTTCACTATTGCAAAGTACATCTTGTGTATGTGGTGCAGGGACATTCCTTGGGTGTTCAGTTGCTCTGACATTTCACGAGCATTCATGAAACAGTAATTAAGGCATGATAAATATCCTAACAGCCCTGAATCAGAACTGGGAGTTTGGTTCCAGGACTGAAGGGAGGAAATTGGTCTTTCCTGCCCGATGCACTTGGAACAGTTCTTGGAATAGCCATTAGAAACTGAAGTACAGCTG
Source organism: Microhierax caerulescens (assembly GCA_035590215.1). Lineage (NCBI taxonomy): Eukaryota > Metazoa > Chordata > Aves > Falconiformes > Falconidae > Microhierax > Microhierax caerulescens. The sequence goes on along the minus strand of JAVJGJ010000001.1, from coordinate 83,228,585 downwards.
AATCTAGAGTGCTAATGAATTAATAGCAAGATATAATAACTAAAGGGGGCTTTTTTTTGTCTCTTAGGAAGCAGAGATCCTGAATACAGCTATTCTAACTGGGAAAACAGTGGCTGTTCCTGTCAAAGTGATCTCAATGGAAGATGATGGGACTGTGACTGATCTTCTGGAGTCTGTGGAGTGCAGATCATCAGATGAAGATGTCATTAAGGTAGGATCATACTGCTGTATTACACAAAGGCAGAGGCCCTGCAAAACACGTTCTGTATTGTGACAAGTTATTTCATTTTTCTAACTGTTATACTGCTGGAAGACAAAGGTTGATTATTTTTGTTACGTGTAGATTGGTTTGGTGGAGTAATAAAACAAGCACAAAATCACGTATTTTCCATTCTGCATGTGAAATACTTGGAATTGTCTGTCATGCCCCACTTTTGAAGTATTTTCTGAGTTCACTGTACCTTTGCCTTTTACTTTTCAGCTATATGGGCTGTGTAGGTTCAGCTGATATTTTGAGAATCTGGTTTGCCATGACTCAAAAAGTTTTTGTATGACTCAGAAAGTTTGGGTCTCTTCTTTGTACTGACCCAGTAGTGTATTGCAAACAACAATAGCTTTGAATTTGGAATTTTCTTTGGTAACAGTTGCTACTAGAGTGTCTCACAGGAAACATATTGTCCTGCAGTCACAAACTGGGAACTACTGGATAAGACACTTGGCCACTGGATTTACTCTGTACAGCAGCTCTAGAGCCTAAACTGCCTTAAAAGATAAATGGAAGGCAATAATATGCTGCTACTCTTAGTTTTGACTCACAGTGTGTATTTTTCTAGCCAGTGGTGAGGACAGAACTTGCAGGCACGCCTGTAAGTGCCTTTTTATTACTGAAACGTTAGGGTCAGGCAGGACCGTCAGGAAAGTGGCTGCTTCTTGAAGGCTCTCAGCTTGTACCAGTATTACTGGTAAAAGCTTGTAAGACGTCCTGGATATTCTTTGGTTAATATCTGTCAACACCTGCTAATGGTAGTGGAAGGACACAGTCAGCAGTGGTGATTGTGGGAGATAATGGTAGAAAGTACTCCAGCATAGTGACAGAAACGTTGGCTTGTCTACAGCAGCTTTTATCTTTGCACAAACTCAGCTGTGGCTGTCACTTGAGAAAAGGAAACAAGAGACATGGCTGCAAATAAAAGTTAAAATTGATTTTTTTTAACATAACCAGCATGTCACAACACGATTACAAATGCTACAGACCACCCCTCCAGCTGCTGGAAATCATGTTATCCCATTAACTGTTGTGAACTACATCATATTGAGGACTCAGCCTTTGTGAAATTTACCTTAGCGTAAAGTTGGCTGGATTGCTAAGTTTTCTCCCTGTTACATTAGTTCATTCTAATTTTGATTCAGACAACTGAAGGTGGTATTTCAATCCAAAGCAAGCCTCCCTGGGCCCCAATAGCTGAAACAGATTCTTCCTAGTGGATGTTTTTTGCCTTCATAGGCAAATATGAGCGTAAGTACTTGGTTTGTACTGTCATGGAAAACTGCTCAGTTTGAGATGTACCTGCAGGTTTAGTAACTTTATGTCACTGAGGGAGTGATAACTTGGAATAGGGAATTTGAAGAGTAGAGCCGAGTATAGCCTTAAGTTATCTTTCTTGAGCTATCTCTAAACAAGTGGGTTTTTTTTGTCAAAAATTTGCAATTTTTACACTCCTTGGACTTGTTATAAGTAATTTCTTCATGATAATTTCTTACACACAAGATGAACGCAAGCAGTTTCAAAGTCCAGCATTTCTTTTGTTTCCCTTTTAGAATCTACTTTGGCTTTCTATTTATCTGAACAGGCACCATGTAGGTATTTTCTGATTCATAGTGTCTTTCTGACTGTCCTCATAGTGAATTTTTTTTTTTTTTTTTTTTTTTTTTTGTCCCCTTGCTTCTGTGAACTACGAAGCCCTTTTGAATCTGGTAAATCTACCAAATATAACAAAGTCTTGGACTGGATCTATATTTAAAAACAGAAAGGAATTATTTGGGGTCCTTGTGTTGTGGAATTTAATGAACTAAGTCTTCACTCACTAACTGATTAACTAACCTCTTAGTTTTTCCAAAGAACTGGAAAAAGATCTGAAAGCAAATATTTAATTTGGAAGATATTAAAAAAAACCAGTTTTGTCTTCTGAAGTTTTAGTTTATCAAAATGATTTGGCATGTTCATTGGATATTTGTGTAATGTGTTTTGTCCTTTTTTTTGCAAAAAATATTGTGTTTTGTCTGATACAAATCTGCAGTGGTTTAGTATACAATATGCTCAGCTATAACCCTGGTAAAGAGGTTAAAGTTGTAGTACTGCTTAAATGTATCTCTGTCATTAATTCTAAGTATATGAATATACCAATAAAGTCTTGTGCATTTAATATTCTTCCATATATATATATATATATACATGCACCGCTGCACAGTGAGGCTAATGATAGGCCCTATGTCAAAGTAGGAAATTGGTAGTCAGACAGTCAGGGCTTCTGTAAACGTCCCCCTAGAGTTCACTCCTCCACAGTAGGAAGGTAGGTTTCAGCAGCATTAAAATGAGTCGCCGGTTTAAAGTGAGATCTTAATTGAAAACGTGTCCTCAAGTTTACAGTTTACCTGCTCTGTTTCAGACTAAGTCTTACTCACAGACATCTTACCTGATGAAGATAAAGATATATAATCATTGGCCAGCTTTCAGCATGCAGCAGTAATTAGAGGTTCTGTTCTCTAGGCATTAGAGTGGTGAATATAAAGTGTAAGAAAAAGTGTGCTTAAAATGCTCATTGAAATATAAAGATTAAGATTACATTTTTTTGTGTCTTTACTGTTGCTGTTTTTCAGTGTATCGGTCAGGTAGCACCTAACAGATTGATCTTTGTGGCTTAGCTTTAACTTCTGTTTTTTTGGTGTTAACTAATGATGAGCTTAAGCTCATTTTCCTTGCAGAATGCAGATACTTCATTCTTCTTTTAGTTTCAGGAGCCACATTTATTACTCACTTCTTTCATCTTAGACTTCAGAGGACTTTAAAGAGCTGGACCAAATTCCACACCAACTTGTTTTTTGCCAGACTTTTGTCTATGTGAACTCAGTTGAATACGTCAGGACAGGATTTAGTCCATTGAAACAATATTTTTATTGAATGGTCATTATCTAAATGATTCAGTCCACCAAGACAGAGTAACTGTGCTAAAAAAATGGAGGCATGTTATAGGCTGTGTTTCACAAATGAGGAATTTGAGACACACAAAATGTGACAGTTTCTAAGTGCTATGAAGAAGTTCTGACCATTGAGGTAGATGCTAAAACTCCTAATGACCTCATGAAAAAGAGGGAGATTGGTGAGCAGACTTTTTTAGATGAATTGATCAGGTGGATGCAGTTCTCAAGATGATTTAAATCAAGTATGTGCAGCCCACACAGCATCTTAACTCAGCCTTGCCTCTCACTCCTGTGGTTCTCCTTTAGTGGCTATCCAGCTGTTCCATATTGTCTGTTGCTGTTGCTTTTGCCTTTTTCCTGTGCTTCCTGTGTCTTCAATATTTCCCTCTTATGTTTCTGCCCTTACTATACCCTTTGGGTTGACAGTTTTTAGCCTTCTTAAATCAGTCCCATTGCTAAACTTTTCTGACAGCTTTGAGGAAATAAAACATCTATTGGTATCCTAATGTCTTACAAACACCATTGGTTGCATGTCTAGATGCTGCAGTTCCTTATTTAAGATTTGCAGAAGTGCTCAACTTCCATTAAGGGAGCTATGTCAGCTTTGGCAGAGCAAATGTATAATATGAAAGACCAATTCTACCTTTTCCAGAGATGGTTTTGGTGTGGCATAATCAAATTTTAAAAATTGCTATCCTTAAATACCTAAGAGTGAATATGTTCCGAGGCAGATGTTTTTGCATTGTTTCATTCTGCCGAGTGCAACGTAGTCCTGGCTTGTGCTCTCAGCTCTTCCTTAGCTTTTCATGGTGACTTTTGGCTACCCTTTTACTTGTTCTCTTTGCAGTTACTTATCAAATTGATGTAGTACTTCTGAAGGATTTCCAAGAGCTTATGAAAGTAAACAAGTAAAACACACCTTAAAAGTGATGTGAGATCTCAGAATACAAGTAGTTACCTCAGTCCAGTTTATTAGCAAAAATATTTATCTGTAGTAGTTCTCATGCTTTACACATGTGACAAGATCTTGTCTATTGCCTTTTCTAAGACTGGCATGTGTGTTGTATTTGTTCGTAGGAGACACCAGTGCTACTGCTTTTCCCACATCAGCTACCCATATAGAAATGCTGAACAGCTTTCCTGTTTCAGCTTTGTTTTGCAGCATCACCTTGTTTAACTGATTATTGGATGATAAGCCTGATTTCTGAAGCTATTTGAGCATTCAAATCCAATTAATTTGATTGGGAATGAGAAACCTAATCACCTACAAAACCTGGCCTTTATGGCTCTTCAATTTTAATTGAAAGTGTAACTGTGTATTTAGAGCAGGTGGGTATTATACAAAGCTGATGCTTTCTCCCAATTTCTATAATCTCTTCCATATAATAACTATTAAAAATAACCTGATCATTTGCAAGTAGGCAATTATGTTGCAGCTGTAAAGGATTTTTGTTTGAGTAAATTTAGGACATCTTCTTTAGACTTCAGGATTTAAGTGCCTTCAGCAATTTCTCTCAGCATTTGTGAGCCTGTGAAAAGCTGTTGTAGTGTTGGAGATTTTGTGCAGACCTGCAGGTGATATCAAAACGAAACCTGTGAACATGAAGTTCCATTACATGCTCCATTTCATTCTACTAAAAGCCAGACAGGGAGAAGTGAAACTTAAGGAATGAAGGAAAGTGTCATTTGCCCTGGTGACTAAGCATCTAAAGGCACAATAGATGTGCACTAAACTACATTTAATGCATTGTACATTTAATACATTAAAGCTTTACATTAATTGCACTTGACTATCAGTAAAAGAAAAAATCAGGGCCAGTCTCAGGTGCATGCATGCAATTTCTGCTGATGATTGGATCTCATTTCTGCCACTGAAAATCCAGAGTTAACCCAGTGTAGGTAAGTAGGATTGCTGTACACTTTATGAAAAGAAGAGAGTGTATTCCTTCTTGGGTTTTTTTTTTTTCTGTGTCTAAGCACAGCTCCAGCCATCGCTGGATGGTTTAGTTTGGCATCAGATTAATGGTGAAAGCAGAGATCAGCCAGAGCCAATTTTAGCTGTTTCATTGTCGTAGCCATGTCAGCCCATGTTTCCCTGAAAGTTCTTCACACATTTTGATGATGCTGAGCTGAGTTTCAAGCTTGTAACGAATCTTGAAAGCAACTGTTTCCCTAGGGCTGAGCATTTCATCACAAGGATTTCAAACAGGCCTGCAGACAGGATAAGAAGCAGCCCCTTTGGCAATACAGTTGTATATGTACCACACTAATTTTTGAAGACACCTTGGCAAGTAGTTCTCCGAATTCTGCCCTTTGTACCCAGGTTAAGCAATGTGTGTGTCTAATCTAATCTCACCTGCTCTCTCTCCTCTAAGTAGATTCAGCTGGGCTGCTTTCATTGACAACTTCTTTGCAACTCATGCTGCTAGGAAAGCTGTATGTAGGTACATGTAACCTCATCTTGTACTTTGTACTATCCAGATCTGACAGTTATTGTCTCATCTCCAGCAGGGCTAATTACTGATAAGAGTTGTCTTCATGGGCTGGTTGGTTTTTCGCTTGCTGTCAAGGCTCTCAGAAAACTAGAGTGCATAAAATAAGACACTGAATGTCATAAACACAGAAAAACGGTAGAAAAGGTAGGTCAGAAATTACTAGGGGACATGAATAAAGATGATCCCAGAAGCACATTAGCTGGGAGAGGACTTCACTCAACAGCACAGGAGACAAATTAAGAAGCTGTTATTGTGCTGCTGAAGGGGGGATCCACCATGGAAGGGTCTTGGTCTCTTTCCCACTCACTCGTCAGCAAAAGATGAGTTATCCGCTTTACACACTGTCAAGAGTGAAATGATCAGCTGTTTACAAACTTGTAGTTTAAAACCAATTATGTTTAATCATATGCCTTTGCCAGAGGTTGATACATTATGTCAAGACAATGTCAATCCTTTAGTGCCATAAGCTACCTATTATTTTGCAATGGACACCCCCAGATTTGGTAATAATTAGCTTTGTCTGGTCTGTCTTTTCCTCTTTTTTTTTTTTTTTTCTTTTTTTTTCAGTAAAAAGATCCAGTCAAGGATTAGAAAAAAAAATATTGTAAGGCTGAGATTTTCAATGTGTTTTAAGGTCACTGGTCACCACTGAGTTTTACATTCCTTTTCGATTCTCCTCCCCATCCTTCTGGGTGAGGGGGAGTGAGCACGTGGCTGTGTGGTGCTTGGTTGCCAGCCAGGGTTAAACCATGACAACTTAGTCAGAAGCTGACACTGCATTGACCAGTTATCTGTAAGTGGAAAAGCCTCATATGTTTGCTTTACTCTTGATAGCATGACCGGAGTGCAGGTAGGACAGAGCCAGGGGACCAAAACTGACCTGAATATATCTCTGATGATAATCGGAGATACTCCCTCCTCATCAAAGAAGGAAAATAAGGAAAAAGCCTACTGAAAATAGTCCAGATCTTCCTGCACTGATTTCATTGTAAAACAGAAGCAAACTACTGAGAGTGGTTTTCTTATGAAGATATAAACTGGGATAAAATGAATGCCAGCTTCCTAGGGAACGGGGCAGCACCATGATCTCCCACTGCCTTAAATGTCTGTTCCACTAAACACTTCCTTAGTTAGCCTAGGGCTTTTTGGGGGTTACATCAAGTCTTTCATTTGTTAGAGTAATATTGTTTCCTTTCACGTGAAATGTAGTTTGAAATACAGAAAAAAGCAGTTGCTAACCAAACCCCCACCTAAATCCATTATATCTTCTGAAGTCATTGGGACAGGGAGATAAAAGAATTGTAATGACCCCAATATGTAAATATAGATGTAAAAGTTTGTTTGTAGGGATGGAAATTAGAGGCCAGATATCGTGAAACCAAACATAAAGCTTTCTGGTAGAAACTGAATCAGTGCGTTAGTTATCATGGATTTTCATAAAAATAAATAATGCACATTCATTTTTCAGTTTGTAAATGTAAATGTAAAGTGTCAACCTAAATGTTAGCCACTGAAATGATATTTTAGACCCCAAAAAGCATAATAGAGGAAATTGAGAATGCAGAAGAGTTTTAATGGAATTGGCCATTGGCATAAATATAAATCGTGATATAGAGAGTGATTTCATGATATGAAAGTCAAAAACTCAAGGTGTTAAAAAAGATCATCTGCTCATCTGATAAAAAATCCCTAAGGCTACACAACTTTTAGCTGAAGCAGCCAGATTTACTTAAAGTAGATGAAATTTTTAATTCTGTGAGGAATAACATTACAAGGGAACATGCTTCTGCAGTGCACAGAGTCTGTTAAGAAGCTGCACAAAAGTGGAAGCAGCTTACTTAGATCCATTTGAAAATTATCTTTGCTCAGAAATTTTGCCAGAAGATTTACAAATATATATGGGAATGAGAGATTGTAATCCAGAGAGCCTAAATAGCAACATACACATGCTAGGCAGCTATGAAGATTTGGGAGAAAGCACTGTTGGTGAAATGAGTTGGCCAGGCTAGTTCTATGGATGGTGTTTTGTACATAAAAAGCAGGTAGGACATACACAGGTGCCGTGTGAGTGACATCTCCATCTAAGTGTCCGCTAATGTAGAAAGATTTATTTTAGCTTGTGAAAGCCTTTCAGGATTTACACATATCCATCTATAAGTGCAAAGAAATTATAATCTGCCTTGTCTGCACATGCCTGAGGGAGGAAGACTCAAAGATCCAGATGAAACTGTGCTAAGGTCTCCTCTCAATATCTGCAGGTGAAAGAACAGGTCTTTTTTAGTACTGCTTTATGCAAAAAAATGCATGGAAGCCAAGAATCTTGAAGTGCAGCTTTGTCTCCAGCAGTCCTGTAGGCATGAATAACTAACTATACACTGAGATTTTGCAGCAATCATAGTTCTTTTATAAATATCACATCTTTAATTTTCCTTCTTCCTACTCTGTTAACTGGAGTCCTGCTTTTCAAACAAATAAAAAGGATCAGGGAGCCTCCTCTTAACTGCTGTATCTCAGCCCACTGAAATATGCATATACATACACAGAGACTGGGTGAGACACAGCAGAGAAGAGCCCAGGGAGGCAACTATACCTCTTCTGTAATTAGCTTTTCTCTTTCTATAGCGTGATTTTGCATGGTGAGGATCACCTCGGTGCCTGAAAAAAATTCTGAATAATCTTAGCAAGCCCCTCATAGCGTCTTCCTGATGCAGACAACCTTTATTCGCCTGACTGGGAAATAGGGACTTAAATAACTCACGTAAAAATCTCACAGTAAATAAATCTTGGAGAATTTTAGAAGGCTTTGCGGAGGCCACAGAATTCCATACCACACAAAGAGGTGCTCCCTCTTTCTCAGCCTTACTCTCCCTTAGAATGGATGATTGGCAATCATCAGATACATGCAAATTTTTTCATAGGAGGTCTTGAAGTTGAGCACAGCTGAGTGATGGCATAGGTGGGCTTCCAGCAGGAAAAGGGAGGAGAGTGAAGAGACACCGGTGGACTTCGCAACCTGCTGCTTGGAAGCCGCAATGACAAGTGCATGATTATCGAAAGATACCAAATAAGCCCAGTCTCTGCCGTGTTGTAAGTAAAACAGGGTAGGTTTATGAGCAGTTGCAATTGCAGTACCAGGTTGAGCTCAGTACAATTGCAGTAATATTTAGCCCTTATCATCAGTTGTCTACTCAGCCCACTGGTGAGTGTGAAGGATGAAACCACAGTGAGCTCCTGCCAGTTCACTGTGCCGAGGGCATGGCATTAATACAGGGAACTCTGCATATAGTTGAGCTGTGCGGTTTGTTCATGTTGTTGAGAAACCGAGAGGAGACGGGGCAGCTGCCCAGCTGCTCCAGGTGTCTGCACGGTAGGCCAGGGAATGCTTATGCAGGGAACTTGCGAATTAGCACAAGTGAAGCACTAAAGGCTGAGTGTGTCTGGCACTGCATTGACACTGAATACATGAGTGTTCCTGGGGTTGGGCCATGAGGTCTTTACAAAAGAAGAGCAAGTCTATCTGTGACATATCAGAGAAGATCTGACAGGCTGCACTGTTGTGTTACTTCCATTCCCTGTAAAGAAGTGAAACACCCATGTATCCACCTAACTCCTGAACGAGCAATTCCTGTAGAGCCTCGCTGTAAAAACTTCCATTCAACCTCCTGGGAATGTCTTAAGCTCAAGAAAAGAGGTCATCTTGGCATCCTGCTAAAAAGTAATGAAAATGGCTCTGTTCTTTCACGTAGGTGTATGTGAGGGACTCTGACCTCTACTATAGTTCACAAATGTGTGTACTCATTGCTGTACTAAAAAGCACCAGCCTCATGAAATGCATTTTCTTTGCCAGCTTTATTCTTCCCTCCTGAGCTGTACCTGCAAAGAGAAGTGCTGAGGATCAGCCGGTGCTGTGGCAGTACTTCTGGAGGCACTGCTTTTTGGAAAAGAGCCCGCATCCCTTGGGCAGATGTCTCTGCTCTGATTCTAAGCTTACTTAGGCATGAGTGAGTCAGGAACGAGGAGTTAATGCCTGAGGCTTGTTGTAAAAATTGGTTGGTCTTATGCTTGTGGCTGTGAATTTGTAGCAGAATGAGAGATGGTCCAGGACTAAGGCTCCGTCACCTGTCTCGTTCAAATAAGTAACAATAACTGAAGGTAGAACTCTGCTAATTCCCCTTTCCATTTCCTGATACCATATGTGCTACTTTTGAGAGGACGTCTTTTATTTTAGAAGGTTTATTTCTGCCAGCTCAGATGTGAGTGACAGCAGCTACTCTTTCAGGGAGTAGTGAAGATGTAGCACATCTCTAAGCACTGCATGAGTAAGTGACACTGCTGCTTGACAATTCTGTTACGTATTTTCTTAAAGGTTTCTTTGGAGGTGGGTATATCTGTCTTTGAAGGGAGGTGCAGATTTCTCCAGGGTACTGCAGAACGATCTAAATCCAGGTCTTCAGAAAGTCCCTTTCTTATGCTTCTGAGTTTAAAACCTGTGATGAATTAGACACAAGAATAGTCACCCACCCTTTGTCAGTGTTGTAATCCTGACTCCTAGACCAGGGCTTTCAGCATGAACTAGCAGAATTTGATGTTCACATCTGATCATTTGGGGCCTCAGTTCCCAGGTCCTTCTAGTGTCCTTGAGAACCCCTGCATTGCTGTGCAAACCTGGAATTTTTAGCTATCTAATTAGGCCATTTTCCAATTACAAAGGCAGATCCAGATTAAAAGCCTTCCTCATGGCTTCATCTGTTTTCTCTTCATGTCTCTGTTGCCTACATCCAGAATGCAGGCATGGAGCTGCTCTGCTTCTTCCAGCCTGGGCTGTGAGAGACAAGCTGCTGACTTGTACGGTTCTGCCATCGAGTGTCCAGGGTTCGTCATAGGCTTTTAATATGAGTTAGCTGCAAGAGATCCAGCTACCAAGTACACAGACCCACAGCTGCTCATTCCTGTAGTTTCCGTACCCCGGTGTCTTAATGTGAAATACAGCTGCACCAGGACTTCTGTATCAGCCTTGCAGTTATTATTAACATCACCAGTTCCTAAACACTGAGAACAAGCAAGACCCACCAACACAACAGGATAGAGTACAGTCTGGTGGAGTCTCTTTCATAGTCTGGCTATTCTTTCTTGTTGGTTGTTTGAAGATAGTTCAGGACTCACCTTGATTTAACAGTAAACAGATATATGGTACAAGTGCTTTTAAGCATGGAAAGAGTGTGAAACCATTTGGAAGAGCAAAGCGGTGTAACTCCCATCAGAGTCAATGGGGAACAAGCAGCTAAAATCTTACAAAATGCTTTCAGATTATCCTCCACCTTTGATTCCCCATCCTCACTGAAATCAGCTTCTGAATGTCTTATTGAATGTGTTCCTCATGTCATTTCTTTGAAGGTGAAAGGAAGCTCAGGAGACGTGTAAGCTCAGATTAGCAGCAAAGATAACTCTTCACTTGAAGGCCCAGTGGCACCTAGACTGCACTGCTGCGTAACCCTGTTAGCTGCAACAGGGCCAACAGGCTGAGAGCTAGAGCACAATTTGGCATTCTCTTTGTTGATGGTGAGAAAAGCCGATTTTTTCTAATCCTACACTGACCCTCAGCATGTTTTAAAAACAGTCTTTCCTTTGCTGACTATTAGCCCAAAGCACATCATAGCCTAAATCCTATGTATCTGCCCTGTTGCCTTCTTCATTGTAAGAGCTATAGACACAAGACAGACATTCACTATTACCATGTTTATTACTGTCTCTTTTAGTACATTTGTATTAAGATAGGATCTACATCTCCCAACAGCACCAAGTCCCAATGACCATGAACTGCAGTTCTGTATCAGAGACTTTCCTGTGACAGTCTAAACAGCTGTGAATAAAACATTTTTGATTGAACAAAGTGAGCAGAAAACAAACTTTTTATGGGCAGATATGAAATAGGAGCTGCGTCTCTTCTGTCCTCACCTGGACTTTTATCCATTCCACAAGTGTGGATTTTTTTATTTTTTTTTTTCTTTTTTCTAGAATATGTCTGTTGAGAGAAAATGTTTGCAGCCTGCCTTTCCTATTTATGCTAAGCATAGCAGGTTTTCATGGTCTGGTTGATTATTCTCAAACCTTAGAGTAATAAGACTTCCTTTCTAGCCCCAGGTAGCATTTGCAGATAGCATTCTCCATCACTTTGGGACCATGGGAAAGCTTCATAAACATTTCATTCTGGCATTTGCACAATGAGGATAATAATATCTATACCATATAGATACGTATTTATATGAAAAAATCCACACATGGACACAGGTTTACATCATAAACACTGAGACTTCACTATGATGTGCTTTACAAAGTGTTATTGATTGCAAAATGCTGAGACACTATTAGATAATAGGAAAAGTTCAAATATAAAATTTTCACCATCATCACCATTATTGTTATTATGTTATTTTACGGAACAAAGAGACACAGAAATGAAACAGTTTTGATCCATAATAATTCAATTGGTCTTAAATTAAACCTTTGTTGAGCTGTATGAGGAAAACAGGATGTCTTTGCTCCTGTCTCTTTAATGTGTTTTTTCCTTGAATTTTCTTGATTTAATGAAATGCAATCGTCAGGCAATGGCTTGTCTTGTGCATCAGAATACCTCACAAAGTGATGTGAATTATCACCATTGTTGCTACAAATACAGGTGAGAATAATACATTTAGCATTTTATCATATCTCATAGGGAAAGAAGAAAGTATGAAGTAACATTTACTTTTTGTACTGCAAACTTACTTAATTGCGTGCTAGCAACATAAATTATGTTGCTACAAAGACTTTAGTTCACTCCAGGTCATCAGAAAGGTTGCTAAACACTGGAGTCTGCCATTGTCTCCTGTCTTAGAAGCTCAGAAGAGCTTTAAGTGGTGGCTTTCACATGAGTCGCATTGTGTTCTCTGTTAGTGTGCAGAATATATTTTCCAGTACAGCAGGACATGCTTTTGCTCTTGTGATCAATATTGAATCTGAGGAACAAAGATGAAATGCTCGTTTACCTTTCTATGCTGAAAACCAGCATTTCCTGTAGATAGTATGCATGGACAACAGACAAGAGAAGTTGCACGTTACATACCTGAATATATGGCTTATAAATCGCTGAAATCTTCAAACTGAGCTGAAAGGAACAATTCGTCCAGCTACGGACAGCGTTCCTGACAGTCATTTGTCTAAGCAGGTCTTAAAAATTATTGTAGATTCTGTTCTACAATATGACAGAATCCTGCTGTCTTCCAGTCCTCAGTGATCCCTAGAGTTGGAGAGTTTCTGATCCTCTCTACTTCAAATCCTTTTTGTTTATTGCTGGCGCCAAGCCAGTCTTTCCCCATCCTATACTTAATTTTTTATTTCCAACTTTATACTTTTCTCTTACCTTTCTTGAACTGCATCTGTTTGGTTTAGGCCATTTTCTACACCATCAAGATAATTTTGAATTCTAATCCTGTTTTCCAAAGTACTTGCAACCCATCCCAGCTTGGCATCATCTGCAAATTTAATGAAATTAAATAAATGAAAATGAAATGGAAGACTCTCATTGACTTCAAGGGGCATTATAGTGAACCTGAACTGTCTTACGTCTTTAACAAGTGTTTTAATTGAGATACACTTATTGCTTTACAAGCCGTTTTTGTAAGGGAAAAAGACAGATGCATGCTGAATAATTCAGAGTCATCGTTGCTGACTGAGAGAGATGTAACTAATTTGTCAAAATAATGACCTTTGTTCACTGTGGGGAGCAAGTGGTTTTGGATTATTTCTGTCCCCAGAGAGATGCTGGAGGGGCCTGGGTTCAGCTCAGCACTGCCGCAAGGGGCTTGCTTAGAGATGTGAAAGGGAAGTTAAGCACTAGTAGCAGTGGTGTTTGCAGATGGTGGGAGGTGTGGTTGAATGACGATGATACTTTCCTTTAAGCCTGATGGAAACAGTGCTGGTACCCAGTCTGTGGAATACTTGTGAATGCCAGGATCACTCCAATGTTGTTGCCAGCTTTGGCCTTGTGTACCTGTGCATGCATGCACGTGTGTACACACATGTGTGCTCCCCTTGCTTCATGGCTGTTTCCCATTTAGAAGGAAACCAGTAGGCACCAAAGGGCTTGACATCTTCCTTAAATGAGTGCAAAGAGAGCGTGTACATAGCAGAGGGGAAAAGGATAGACAGCCCTGTCTGGAGCCTTGATGATAACAAGCAAGTAGCAGAGAGGAGTGATTTAAAAAGAAGCATATCAGGCAGTCAGCCCCCCAGCCATGCCAATCTGCTTTGACCCATGCAAGCATGATCACAGTCCGATCTCCGTGTGTCACATCTTACCCATGTTGTGGGCTGATGAGCTCACAGCCATGTGCCATTTTGCAGTCCAGCATGGAAACTCATTTGTCTTCAGTCGTCCAGAAACAGGCAACTGGAGGAAGAGAAGGTCATGTTAGTGCATCGAGTGAGGACAGGAATCCCCTCGTTACTCAGCATTCTTGCCCACAACTCCAGTGGGGAAGGATGCTGTCCCCATGTCAATGCAAACTTTGTAATCACTTTTATAGCCAGCATTATTTGGAAAACATTTTCTGGAATTTCAGCCTGTCCATGTTGGCTGATGCCAGCTTTCAACTGCTACTTCTGTATTATGGCTGCTGCTCTGCTGTTGGAGCACAATCCTGCTTAGATATGCTTCTCTGCAAGTGCTTTTTGGCTTAAAAAGGTGTAGGTCTCTGAGAAATTGTTCACGCTTTGCTGTTGGATTATTTTTCTCCAGTCACTGCAAGGTGTTGGCCAGCTTTCCAGAGCCTGGCATGCATGCAGGAGTATATACACACTGCAACATATTTCTCCTTTTTTTTTTCCTAAGTGGTAATGTTGGATATCTGTATATTTGCCAGAGGAAGAGAACTAGGCTTTGCCTGTGCAAACTCAGTATCAGAAAGAGGACTGAACCTTTAAGACTTTTTGAAATCATACTATTACCAAGATGGAAATGTCTTTTTCCTTGTAGCTTTAACTTCTAAAGCCTGCCATTGCTAAACATATTTAATCTTCTTTACCCTGTGATGGAGTGACTGAAATGCAATGCCCTTGCTCAGGATGGTGTCTTAAGTTACACAAGTAATTTCATCAGCGTTTGGTCATTGTTCTTTTAAGTACCAGCTGAGACATGGCTTAACTCAAGAGTTTCCTGCAGATCTGTACTTGTGGGACATTGAAGTCTGAGAGCACCGAAGAGTTCAAAATGCTCTCCTTTCATTTTGGCATTCTCTTCTCACTGCAGGGTCTTTTCATTCACTTCTCCTGTGTGGCTCTCACCTCCTTTAAGTCTGTGGAGGTCTGGTCTCACACTTGGCTTAGGTCAGATCAGTTCTCAGTGGTGTCCCTAATTAAAATTCGTGTATAACCCAGGACTCTTTAGGAAGAAATTAGAAGAGCAGAACACTTGTTGTTAGAGGACGGAAATGCTGGCCCTTTAGGGTAGGATGATCAAAGCTCACCAGAGTCAAAGAATATTCTGTGGTTTGGATGAAATCCTTGAGAAGAAATACTGCATCCTTAATCCTCCAGACATTAAGGTTGTCCTATGACAAGTGCTATTGTCTCCACTTAATGGATGGAAAATGGCAATACTAAAGATGGGCTCCTTGAGTGGCTAATCCAGTCTCTTGCTGGAGGGCTAGAGACGTGCAGTGCCTGTGGTGTCTGTGGCATGCTGTCACCTATGGCACAGAAAAGCCTGAGCTAGTGAGTCTGCCCAGTGCCGTACTCTATGGAGGAAGGTATGGAGCTAAATTACATGGGCACAGCACTGTGCATGCATAACTATTGCTTTTAGTGCTCAGCTGGTTAGATATGTTGTAGATCTCCATCGATCTCCCAGCTTGAGGGTTGGCATGCCCATCATCAGCCCAGGTACACCTTGCAGACATGCAATTGGGAAGGCTTGGCGCAGGAGCCCACATAAGCAGGTCTTCTAAATTCCATGTGACTGCCTTCACCACTCTCCTGTCTTCCCTCCGTTCCGACTGTTTATTGTCAAGAATATGGGCCAAACTTTATGATGCATTTGCAAATGTCAAAGTGTCATTTCTGAGTCTTCGATAACCACCTATCGCTGCAGCACGAGCTGCGTAATTAGAACTGACAATCCCAGTCTAAAGATTTCTTGGAAACTGGAAAAATGAGAATGTTGAGAAAAAAATAGAAATGCTTCCAGTCTGCAGTGCAGTGATGGAGGTGAAAGATGAGTGAATCCAAGAAGGCAGAGAATATATCAGCCCAGTGCCTTTTTCTAACTAGAAGTCCAAACAGTCTGTAAGGATTTACATTTCTCTTTGAGCCTTAAAGAAAATGTATTTTAAGCTGGCTTCTCTATTTCTCTCTCTCTCTCTTTACAGGACAAACCAACACCAAGTTTCATAGCAGTCATGCTTAAAGCCACAGTAAGGGTGCTAATTTTTCCATTTTATTTATTTTTTAGTTTTTTAGTAGTTTTCCATAAAATTATGAAACCCTTTTAAAACAGGATCTTTTTCTAACAGAGAAAAATGTAATTGGAGGCAGCATTGAATCATACTGTGTTCTCAGTTCTGAGTAGCAGATACAGATCTCAGAATATGATACGAATTTTCTGTAGGTGGACAGTGACTTTCAGTGGCCTTTAGCACTCATACCTCAGGGCAGAAACCAGTCAGCTGGAGAGGCAGGGATTTCTCTTCATTAAAAGATCCATTTGTTAACAACTGTCATCTTGGCCGACACTGGGAATTGACCTAGGAGCTCAGTCTGAAGCAGGAGAGCTAAATCCCACAGTTTGCCTAGCTGTGGGATCTTACCCTGTCTGTGCAGCAGGGCGTGCGTAGGAGCTGCAATACATTCTACTCAGCACATCACGCATGCTTCACTTCCAGCCCACTTACACCCTCAAAAGCAGCATATATGTAATAGTCATTTGAATTTGCTTATGAAGTATAGCTCTCCTTTGCATTTGTACAGTATATCAAAAATGACCTGATATGGCCAGATGAGAAATGACTGGAACTGTGTCTCAGGACAAGGAAAAAAAAACCAGGAGTTCTTTATAAAGATAGGCTTGTTAATGTGAATGTAATATATGTAATGGCAGTGCCAAAAAAAAAAAAGAAAATTTGACATAGCCAATGGAAATATTGTACTATGCAAATATGGCAGAGATTCAGACACTTCAGTCCTTATATCTGCCTATGTGGTGATGCTGCAAGGGTATCACCCAAAAAGATAAAAGGGACCATGGCTACTGAAGCCACAAGAAGCTGTGAGGGTGGCAGCAGCATGCATGCCAATGGCAAAACCATGGTGCTCCCATGGCAGTGGGGTCAAGGGGACTTCTCACAGCGAGACCAAGGTCTATCCTAGTTTTGAGTAGCAGGGTACTGTGGTAGGAGAGCCCTGGGATTTTGGGATTCCTGTCTTGGCTGGGTCACAAATGTTCAGCGAACCTTAGGCATGTGATTCAGCTCTGTATCCCAAATAGTAAATGAAAGTCGGTTTTGCTGCCTTGGTTAGATGTTCTAAGAGCTTTATGAAGGGAGCATCACTGGGTGTCTGAGTTCTCATTTCCTCTGTGACTATAAAGTGTTGCTACAATATGTTAAGGAAACATTTTTAGGAGGAAGAAGTGTGTGGATTTGTTGATTATCAAAGGGGAATAGCCTCCACATTTCAGAAACCATGCTGCACGGAGGAATAAGCTGTTGCAAGGCCACAGCAAAGCAAGATGTGGGATCCTCAGTGGTGGATACCAGTGAGAGCCCCTAGTCCACTCAGCCCAAATACAGAGGGGGAATTCAGAGAGATGCTCATTTGGGAGTAATCAAGGGCTCAAGCATGTGTGAAAGAAAAGTTTCCCCCATTAGGAAAGACATAGTAAACAGTCGATGTTGTAGTCCAGCTGTGCTACCAGCACATCTCCACCTTATGACACAGGGACAAGCCTTGGTCTCTGTGGGAGGACAAGCCCACAGCTTGCTGTAGTAAAGGAGACATTGTGGGAAGCTGCACTCTCCCTGGGTGGGGTGCACAGATGAGAAACCTCTTTTTCATGCAGGTTCTTTTCTTAAAAGAACCTTTTGCTTTTGTACTGAACAAGCAGCATTCCAGTGATGTTCCAGCTGTATGTTTGTTGTTCTAGCAGGCAACTGGGAATGGCACGCTTATTTTCTGTGGTCAGCTTATGAGGGCATAAAACACACACCAGGTACATTCATTCAAATACAGATTTGTTGCTTAATATAGTACAGAGCAGTGTAAAATCAGTAAGTATTATGGGAGCCAATGGTCATATATTTGGCCATTTGTGAACGAAGGAAAAGAGTGAAAAAAATTTGATGCCTTCAGCTGAACTGCATGCTGGATTGCCTGTGGAACAGGAAAGGAGTTGGCAGAGATTTCTGGTTCCTATAGACGAGGGGAGTATAAAGTATCCTGGATATATTGATTAGATGCTTTGCACACCTAGTTTTACTGTCATGATAATTATAGACAAAATCAAAGTTTTTGACTGTAGCTTATTGCTGCTGCTTTTTTAGTTTCACAGTCTGGGTCTGAAACCAACGTGCCGGTGTGCTGTTGGGAGCACTCCAGCCTCAGCGTGCTGTGAGAGCCAGGCAGCAGTGGGACTGCTCCACACCAGTGCTGCCGGTGCTCCTCCACCAGCCCTTTTTGCATGTGGGGAGATTCAGCATCTCCTAAGGTCCTTGGGATAATGTAGGAGTTGTATGACATACTTCGCCTTCCCGTATATTTGGTCAGATTCATATTCCACGCAGTTCTGTCCCTTTTCCTTTCAGCTGCTCCTGAAGGTGGGGGTTCCCACATACGGTATGAGCAGCCCTTAGAACAGGCTATTTCAGGCTGTGTGCATCTTGATTACGTTCCTCTCCACAGCATTGCTTCACTGACTGGATCTGACAAAGGTAGAAGACTGACCGTCCCCTTTACAGCAGGTTTCAGTGTTTAGTCCATCCCATTTGTCACATTCTTCATTGGCTCTGCTTCACTTGGAAGTCAGATATTTATTAGCCAGAGACAAACAAGCAGCCTTTTCTCCTTTCTTTTCACATGCAAAGTTGTTCTATTGTGGTTACTCCTCTTTAAGCTTTACTGGAAGGAGGGGAGAAATGCCATTCTCAGTTTAGTAATAAAAAGCTTGGGGTACTGGCTGTATTTCTCATTCTTCTCCCCCTCTGCTTGGATGACTGCAGTGAGTGATTACAGAGTGCGTGTGGTTTCCTGATCAAGAGAGAAATAGGAAGGCGCAATTTAATGTATGCAAGAAAGCCTTGTCACATTCATTACAAACAATTGTGGCTTCTAAAATCTAAAGCATGAGGTGTGGTGGGTTGAGCCCAGCAGCATTCTGGCTAGTCCTTCAGACAGTACTTACCTGTCTAAAGCTCTCCTACGTGACAGTGCTGACGTTTCCGTGTCCCACTGATTTAGAGGAGCAGATGCCGAGGCCATGTCATCCTTTTGCCTATCCTGTTCTGGCAGGATAGCTGCTCACCGAATATCAAGAGCAGCAGGTGGGCAGGAAGTTGCTACCTTCCTTTTCCAGCTGGAAAGCAGGAATTGCAGCCTAGCCAACAGCAAATGAGGGATGGCCATGGCAGCAAAAGTAGTGGAGAACTGCAGGAGTGAATGAAGCCACTTGATTTCTCTGTGCATTGCCTGCTTGCCAGGGACACAGTTATTCTCTATGCCACATCCTACAGAACTGTGTTGTGCCCTCAGTGTGGCCGTGATCGACTGCTGGTGCAGGTGAAAATAGTGAAGGACTGTCCTCTAACTACATATGAATTTTAAGCAACAGAAGGACATACCTGTGTAATCCTAGCACCTGAGCTTGCTCTTGTCTCTTTTAGATCAAGCTTTGCAAACTCCCAGTAAAACAAGGGGATAGTATCTTCATTTTACGAATACAGCAAAGAGAGATTAAAGGCCAGCTTGTTAAAGAGATTTGACCACAAAACTTGCCTTGAGCTCAGTGGGAATTAACACTTCAGTATCCTTGAGAGTATGGATCTCAATAAAAGACACATAGTCATCTAGTAAGTGTGTGGTGGATTTGGGAATGAATCTCACGCTTTCAGAAAGGTTGTTCTGTGCCTTTGCTTTCCTTTCTGCAAATGAGAATAGCACTATTCGTTGCACTGAAGGTACTCCAGATTTCATGTGATTGGATTTTAATTGAGCAGAGTTTCATTGTGATGGTTTTGTTTTGATTTGTTGCCCCAGTTGATTACAGCTTACTGGGGAAAATTTGGCAGACTGTATTCCGTTGGAATTTGTAGTTCTGTAAAACAGCTTCATGAAATTATGCTGATTTACTTGGAATATCATCTGACAGAAAAAGGAAGAAAAGGATGCTAGCAGCTTCCTATTGTCTCAAAGAAACATTTTGTTTTGACATTTACAAAATGAAATGTTTTGATTTTTAATTTCAAAATAACTTTTTTTCTTGATGTTACAGTATTTTTACATTATGTTAATCATTTGAAATTGAAATTAAATTGAATTTCATGAGCCAAAAATGAAACCACGTGTAGGTGTCTTGAAAGCCCTCATGAAGTGAAGCATTCATCCCCCAGGCAGCTCTACTGCCAGTCCCATGGGAGAGGAGCCACTCAGCACTGGGAACACATAATCCCCAGGTGGTTTCTGGCTGTCCTGAGCACGGTGGCTGAGTGGGGACAAGGAAGAAGCTCTTTGCAGACCATGGGTAGCCCATAGGCAGGCACTAAATCATAAGTGAGGACAGCATGTACAGGGGCTTAGTAATGTGTCCACAATTAACTGTGTGGCAGCTGCTCTTCTTTCACTACATCCTTGAAAAATTTATAGTTCTGTGCAAATCCCTGCATAGGGAGAAAGTTGACTGTTCTTAGTAGTGGAAGCAGTTGCAAAGCAACATGGAAGGGAAAAATCCACCAAAATCTTATACACCAAATCTTGATTTAATAAACCAAAAGGTGATTCCTGAGAAGAGACTTTTTTTTTTTTTTTTTTTTTTTTTTTGGTGTGCGTGTGTGTGGAGTGGATTTATCAGTTAGTAACACCAACGTGCTGCAAACATTGTGTCAGATCCATAAGGTTCACTAAGGAAGTATTAAACTTGCAGCTAGAATTGGATGTTTGCCCAGAATTGTAAGTCCTCTTAAAAAATGCCATTGTATATTTCACTCAGGCATATTTTGCTGAGGATAATATGTTGAAGTTTGCCACAAAGATGTGGAACAAACTAAGAATTATCTTAGAAATCAATTGGTATCACAGTTCACTTAATTGATGTGTTCTATGATGTGCTTCAGGTGGATTAGTGCAGAAAAAAACATTTTTCATTTGCACAGGTCTCTGCTAGTATCTGTCTATTGCTGAACTTCCTCTGAAGCAGTGCTAGGTGTGCTTCCGTCGTGACACTTTGCAGATGCCTGGCAGGAAAGAAGCTTCTAAGACCCTTAGAAAGTAAGGGGGATGTTTGAGCAAAAAAGCAGATACAGTTGTGGGTTGCAGTGTTTTTCTGGTGTCATGCTGCAGTAGGAAAACCACAGCAGAAAAGCATGGACGCTCTGAAGATGTGGGCCTTTGAAGTTCAGAGCACCCGCTGGTTTTCCTAAATCTTCAGAGTTCAGATGTGTCATCTCTGAAAAAGGCACAACCTTTCTGCACAGGGCAGAGAACCAGGTGCAAAGGAATGATGAGGTATGAAACCTTGTAAATTCAGCTCTTCGTTTACCAGCCTTGAAAGGGTTTTTTTCAAACTTCGGCAGATACTTCAAGACTCACAGTCAAAATTCAAAATATCTAAAATTAAGAAGACCTTATGCAGTGTAAATCCCCCAAATGGAGAAAGCTGTCAAGGTGATGCTAGATTTAAAATCTGACTGGAATCCAGATTTTCTAGGGTTCAAGCCAAGTCATTCTTCTTCCAGCAGGTGTGGAGCAGCCCAGCTTGGTATATTTACCCTGCTGAAAGTGTGAGTCCCTGAGTAACAGAGGAACAGGAAGAGCATCCCTGAACTTGATGTGATAGCCATTTGCCTTTACTGTTTCTTTCTGGGAAAATAAAATAAATAAATATTTATTTTCTCTGCCACACAGGAGGTGCTTTAATTATTCCTCAAGAGCAGCTGCTCAGTGGTTGTTCCTAATTCCAGCAGCATCCAGAGTGGTTAACACATCAGTTGCTGTCATCAGATCTGAGGATGGTGATTTCTTAGCCTCAGGGTCCTCACAGAATCCCAGACTAGGATAGGTCCCTTCTTGAGGTGGATAGCGAGTTTAGTGCTGACCTACCCGCTGTGCTACTTCTTCATTATAGTCACTTACCTCTGCCTTCCATAATTTCAGGCAGGATTCAGTTATCACAGTAACAAATCTCACTCCAACACTTCAGGTTAAGCATGGGTGATTAAAGATGACTCCGCCTCCCCTGAGTGACTTATAAGTGACTTACAGAGCTAATAATAGCCTCATCCTTATGTACCCTGGTACACAGCTTGCATTCTGGAGTCTTTTATAGCTCAAATGAGCTGCTTTTGCTTATTTATTTTCCTCCTTATTAATTTTTAATGGTTATAAGAGACTCCTCCATTCTTATTCTGACAGTAGTGATTTAGGCAGGACTCATTAACATAACTTTCATTACTAAATATCACCATTTATGCTGGTAGACCAAGGAAAATGTGTGCAGTGCTGAATCAGAAGAGATCCCATGAGCTTGCCAAGGTGGCAGGGCTGTGTTTAAAGTGTATATTATAAATGGAGAGTGCTTGTATGGGGCAACGATCACTTACAGGAACATGGACTGGGGACTGAGTTCTAGAGTGTTTCCAAAATACTGATGTTATGTGGAAGTATCAGAGACTTACTTTCCTAATTGACCACCCTTGAAATTTCTAAACCGGAACTGCTCTAGGTACATCTCATTTTCAAAGACTTACTAGCTGTGACTTTGTGAAAAGCAGTTTCCTGTCAAGGTTTTACTGTTATCCCATGGGGATGTAATAATGGTAATGAGTTGGGGAAAGACTGTTACAGCTGTTTCTGAGACCTAACAGTGAAATGCTGGGTACCTCTTCTGGGAGTTACGACGTACATTCCCCTTTCCCTCCCTCCCATTAGGTCTTTGGATTCTTCTCAGCTCAAAGCTAACATGGATTTTATGGGACCAGAGAAATGGTCAGCCACACAAATTCTTATCTACCCTAGGCAGCTTCTGCAAAAGAGTAATGAGAAAAGCAGTAAGATCCTTCTAGGAAAGGGATGGGAACAATAATCTCTGGAGAACTGGATACAGGAGGTCAGTGATAGGGATCGTGTGTGATTTGAGGGGATCTCTTGCTTCTTTCCATGGCTTTCCCAGGCAGGCTGAAGTCCTGCTACTACAAGTCTTCAAAGAGTTTAGTGTTTCCTTCAACAGATAGTCTGGCAAACTGTGAAATAAAGTAAGATAAATTAAGAAAAACTAATTTCTCTTGATTTTGATCACACCAGAAGAGCATACAGAATGTGGGGTGTTTTAACAGACAGCATTGACTTATTTTCAAATAACACAGGCTTTTTAGTTAAATGTAAAAGAGAAGTGCCTTGGACCAGCAATGCCCCCCTCCTTTTCTGGTCGGTATTTTTTTGCCAAGCAAACGTTCCTGGGTTGAAGTGGCACAGCAGCATCACCTTCACAGTTGCAAGGCTACCACCTGAGTTTTGGGCTCAGTTTTGGGGTACCTGATGTACAGAGCTGCACGTGGGGCTGAGGAATGTGTATGTACAGCATGGATTTTGTGGTAGGAAGCAGCAGTGACTTTATTTCTGTTTCTGACAATAGGGCTAGGGCTTTGGATTAAATGCAACGATGAGCACATTTGAAATATTCCGCCCTGCACATTTTGTAGCGGCTGATGATTGAACTCGGCATGCAGCTTGCCAGAAGCCATGTGTTTGGTAGGTATGTACCTGGCGCACTTAGAAATCTCATTCCTAATTCTGCGCTGTGCTGGCCATAAGGTATGGACCTCTGACCTCTGCTGCCCTGGCACACAGATTAGATGTGTGTGCGTGACTCAGGAAGCTGCCTTAGTTGTTCACAAATGTCCGAAAAAGGTGGAGCTGCAGAAGCTGCATGAAACATAAAGCACTTTTGTAACCTACCAAGCTCATGCCCAAAAAACCCTTTCAGACCCCAGTCCCCTCAAGAGATGAAGGTCCACTGTGTTGAATTTCTAGAGCATCTTGTGAGCACCAAGTACAGCTTCCCTTAATTAATGTAATTCAGCTCAGCACAGTTGTGTGAAAAGCTCCAGTGACACAAAGCCCAGAAAGGTTTTAGCAATGGAGCACAGTGCCAGAAGGGTTTAATGGCATTATAATGTCCTTCAATTACGGTGGCCACAAGACAGAGAGATATATTCCAGTAGTACGTTAATAGTAAAAGAAAATCTACTCTGTCTCTCCTGAACCCTTGTCACCTCTACTGAAAAACTGGAGTTGCCACATCCCTGAGATACCAAAACTCAAAGGCAGGAGGAAAGGAAAAGGAGATATGGGTGTGAGCCCACAGATTTTGGAAAGAAAACAAATGGGGTTTTCCCCCAAATTGC
This sequence comes from Microhierax caerulescens, assembly GCA_035590215.1. NCBI lineage: Eukaryota > Metazoa > Chordata > Aves > Falconiformes > Falconidae > Microhierax > Microhierax caerulescens. Next base: position 83,204,251 of record JAVJGJ010000001.1, on the reverse strand, counting down.
CCACCTTGCTCCAGCTCCTTTGTAGTTCCTATTGCATTTTATGATGTGTTTAATAATTTTAAGAAATCTGTGTTTTGGGACCAAGCTTTTGCAACGTCATAAGGTTCCTTAATACCTAATTGTCGGGTAGCTCTTGGCCGATTTAGTACAGACACTCTCTTCCGTTTGCAGACTCTTGCACACACATCCGAGGGTATGTGCAGTCACTCCATTCATGCATTTAATAAACTGGGAACCGCAGCCATTTCTGTGGTGTGTGGCGAGGCGTGTAAAGCAAGAACAGCAGTACAGGAAGGAGGGTTGGTAATTCAAGGCTGTTTATAAGAATTAACGCTAAAGAAAAGGAGCTGCGTGACAGACTGAGGAATTGAAATCCATTACATATTGAAAAGGAGACGTGGGCTCAGAACAGGCAGTGGCAGCAGAAGCTCCTCTGTGCTGCCCCCATCAATGTTAACAGGGGGAAGGCATGTGAGGGGGTACCCGGTCTCTCCCTCCGCCTCTGTCAGCCACAGGGGCTGCCCAGAGGCTGCCAGCTGCTGAGCTGCATTTGATGGGTCTTTGCTCATGTGTATATTTGTCCGGCAGATGCTCAGCTGAGTCCCATCAAACTAATTTCACAAAATAGCCACTCATTTCCAACAAACAGCTTAGAGAACTAATCTCAAAAGAGACAGAGAAGCTCAATTTTTCTTCTTTCTCGACATCTTTTTAGTGTTCCTGTGTTGGAAGATGAATGGTTCGGATGTGTCTGCAGTAACACAGGCATGCCTGATCTGCCTTTTTATTGATGACCTGTTTCTGAATGTCCTGGCCTGATTTATGAAAATGTACTGTACTTTGCACCATGTTTTGATGTTGCTTTGTTAGGACTGCATGCAAACTGCAGCAGAACAGTGATGCTTATTCATTCCAACAGAGAAGGGCTGGCTGCGAACTGAATGAGCTCATAGTTGTTGCTGTCTTCACTTACAGAAAGGGAAACAGGAGAAAGAGGTATCCCAAGTGTAGTCATTCTTTTCCTGACCATCAGTTTGTTTTATAAATCATAATCTTGAAAGTACAAGGTCATGGTATATATTTAATAATTCATATAGTAGGCTTTTAGGGATGGATTCTATTTTTAACTCTGTAGTAAACCCTGATAAAGTTGGAACTGAGGTCTGTTTGCCTGCCAAATTTTCTTTCCCTGGTTATTGCTTGAGCATTAATGAATTTGAAGTCTGAGAGTCTGATTCCCATCTCTTACTAGCATAATACAGCAGTTACCCCTGTTGCCTGGGAGACTCTCAGCCTTGTTCCATCCCCTGTGTACTGAACTGCTCTTCACACACACAGACAGTAATAAAAGCAACAGCAATATCCCACCTGCGTTATCTATCTGTGCTTCAAAAGCCACTGCTCAGACAGTGCAGGCAGTGGGAGGATGTTCGGCAGGTCCCCTGCGAGAAGCCCTGTTGCAAGTGTGGAGCAGTGGGTGCGCAGGGGAGGCAAGTGAGGTCTGCCAGGGAGCTGGGCTGCAGGAGCTCAGCACCCTGCTCGGCAGAGGACACTGCGGTGGTTTGGAAACATCCCTCAACTATGACTTCTGTGCTGCAAGGCACAGAAATTTACCTGTTACCTTGAATCACTAGGAAGTGTTTCAGTCCTAGGTTGATCACCCAGGGGGAAGTTTGTTACCTGGTGTGTGAATTAGCTAAGATTCACAAGTATGAGTTGTTGCTAGCTGGAAGCGGAGGTGGTGAGGAAATCACACGGAAAGCTATTACCTGGCCCCATGTGCTACTAAAGAAAACCCTTATCTTCAGGAGGTTTGCTTGTACTTGTAGTCCAGCCTGCAGGGCACAAAGACAAGTGAAGGACCTCAGGGCCATTAGCTCCCAGGCCAAATGTTTTCCTTGGAGCCACTTCAGCCCTGATTTGTTGCCTCTCAGGCAGAAGTCAGCACTTTGAGACTCTGACCAGTTTTTCTTCTCACTGGCATCCCACGAAACAGAGGAAAGGTGGAAAGCAGCAGACAGCTTACTAGCACATGGGAGAGTTGTCTGGTTTGAGAACAGCACTTAAATTACAAAAATGCCACAGGGATGAGTGCAATGCCAGCAAGGAGTAGACACTTTCCGCTTAGAGAAGCAAGTACGCGTGGTGTGGGAGAAGGAGCAGATGCACCAGGCACTGCCCAAAGGTCTTCTGACTTCCCACCTGTCAGACAGGCTGTTAGACGTTGCAGGTGGGAAGTATGATGTACTTCTCGCCCTGAAAATATTACGCTCACATTGGAGTGCCTTCCGCAGGGATGCAGGAATAGTGACTGCAATCTTGCTGCTGCCTAGATGCGCTGCTCCCGGAAGGGGAATGTGCTTATGCTTCCAGACTTCCCTATAGCCATTTCAGCAGGCTCTCATGAAGTTTTTCCCAGAGTTTTGCAGTCTCCTCTTCCTCAGCTCAGCCTAGTTAGAATCAGCTTTATGATGAAGTGTATATTACATCAGTGCCACAGCCGGGACTTGTCTGTGCTCAGCTGCCTGCAGTGAGGTCCTTCCCTTGTGTTGCATACCCCCATGCTTTGAGGCCTTTTTGACAGCAACTAGGTTTTGTAGCTGTGCAGCACAATGAGATTGGATCCTGACAGGAGCTGTTAAGAACTACTGTAAAACATGCTAACATGAGAATATCCCGAAAAATGTAACTCTGCCTGCAAATAAACTCCTTCCTTTCCTGCTGAAACCAATGGCAACTGTAAGATTTTGCCCTTAAAACGGACATTGCTTACCAGAAAGATAGTGCAAGAGTCTCGGCAGTACATTTTTGGTACATTACCTAGGCTCAGTCAAGCAAGGACGGAAATGGATTTGCTGTGGATCTGTCTCTAAGGGGGGGTTGTTGTTGTTGTTTAAAGATAATATTAGGAATGGAGATTATGCTACAAAAGCCGGTGACATCTAAATACGATTTAAATGCATTTAGCATTTAAACAGAAAAGTAAACAACGGCATTGAATTCAGATGAGGACGAGACTTGGCAGGCCTGCCTGGTAATAGATTGTGAATGGAGTTCAGGGTTTTAGTAGATCATTCCTTCAGATCTTCAGAATAGTGAAGTGGTAGTTAATAAATTATTTGATGTGTACTTACATATTTTAACTAGCTGTAATGAACAGGTCCAGTCAGGTAACCTGGATCCTTGCAATGTCTGCTAAATTGCTTGAGTGAGATTTAGTAACTCTCAGCAATACTGATGTTCAGAGCTGCAGGTAATAAATGAAGTGACATCAGGACCAGCTTGAGCAGAAGATTGTGTAAGACCTTTGCAAGACTTGCAACAGAGATGAGGCTGTTTGGCCCCAGTGAACACCACTGGGCCTCAGTGAGCTCTTCCCTTTGATCCATTTTTTGGTTGATGTGACCACCCCAGGCCCTGGCACCTGTAATGGGACTCCTGAAGAACACTTTGTCCCAGTTTGGAATGGACTAGATAATTTTGTCCCCTACTCAGTTCTTCATGCAGACAGTTACATCTTCCTCCCTGCAGTATGTGGGGCTGCACACAAAGTAGAGAAGGATAGCAGGGTCTGACTGAGCTGTGAGACGAAGACAAGAATGTTCTGTCGGTGCCATTATACTGGGACAATCCTAGTGCTGGAGTGGGAATTAAGGACAGAAAGAAGCTGTTCTTTTATCTTGGATTCTATTGGAAATGTTTACAGCACAAAAAGCCTGCCTGATAAAATTATGCCAAATTATACAGACTGTTAAGGGCATACTAGGCACCTCTCTTGCTATTCCTAGCTGTCCCCTGAACTCAGAGCTAGTGTAAAACTTTATCCTGCCTCTTCCTCCCACTCACTTTCCCAGCATGTGGTACGCTTTATAATTTGTGAAGAGGTTCATTATTTTTTTTTTTCTTTCTCCTTTTTTCAGGTTTCTGACAGATGTGACTATGTCTTTGTCAATGGGAAGGAAATGAAAGGCAAAGTGAATGTCATAGTTAATTTTACTTACCAGCATCTGAGTGCCCCTTTAGAAATGACAGTCTGGGTTCCTCGTCTCCCGCTGCAGATAGAGGTCTCTGACACAGAACTAAATCAGATCAAGGGGTGGAGAGTCCCCATCATCTCTAATAAGAGGTAGGTTTCATTAGAGAATGCTCATTTCAGGCTGTGGACTTGCCAAAGACCTGTAAGAGCCAGCAAATCTGAACATGCTCATTTGGCCTTAAATGCAATTCAGGTGTAAATTTGAAGGTCGCCAGATATTTATTCAATAGACTCCTGCGCTGGACTTAGGAGGGAAATGGAAACTGCAGGTCGCATGATTCTACATTGGAAATAAATTCTCTTCTATAGTGCTAGGGACTGAGGTGGAAAGAGCCAGCTGGTTGGGTTAGGTGGGATCAGCCATGAAGCAGCAGGAAGACATCAACAATGACTGGCCCTGGCAAGGCTGGTCATTCTCCAGCCTGGTTCACAGGTCCTGCCAGTTCATTCATTCATTGTCAGTGATCACAATTAGTACGTAGTTGCTTCATACCACTGTAATGTACAATGACACTGATCTAGGACACTGATGCACTACAGCTTTAAAAATTCTGTCTGTGCCCATAGGTCAGTGGCATGTGAATGACAGGACAGAGCACAGATGTAGGCGTATCTAGACTGTATCTGTTGCCAGTGTTACTAAGAACAAGAACAAACTGATAAAGCAGATACTTGCTATTCCCATCCACTGTTGAAGACATCATTTATTACCAGGTATGGTTCTGTGATTCTGTTAGTATCACAGCAAAGAGATGAGGATTTTGGTGCAGATGTGATTCCTATCAAAATGCCATACAGAAAGAGATGTGCATGTGTGCAGACAGAGGAGATTTCTGTGGCAACACAAATAAAGGTCCATGAAGAAAAAAGTCTTCAAAGAAAAGAAAAGGCCTTAAAGAAAAGGTCTTCAAAGTAAGGACTAACGTGGACAATGTGGTAGAGAAGCTAGCAGGCCAGGTGGTGATTTCAGCAGCTGTTTTGGAGATCTGAGCAGCCTGGAGTTCTCAGTTATGGACAAGGGAAACATGATAGAATTGGGGGAACCCAACTGACTTCAGAAATGCACTGAAGTGAGCAGCGTCAGCAGAGCAACAGAAGGGGGCAGAGGCCCCCTTGTTCCAGTAATGGCTGCAGACTTATGTCAGCAATAGCTCTCCTGTTGCAAGCTCTCCCAGCATCAGTTTAAATTAATTTTTTTATTCTTGGTGTTCTACCAGACCAGCCAGGGACAGTGATGATGAAGAAGAGGATGAACGTAAGGGAAGAGGCTGTACCCTTCAGTACCAACATGCAATGGTGCGAGTCCTCACGCAGTTTGTGGCTGAAGCCTCAGACCCTGGTGGCCAGCTGAGCTATTTACTGGGTTCTGACTGGCAGATTGACATTACCGACCTGGTGAGTGACTTCATGCAGGTGGAGGAGCCAAGAATTGCTAAGCTGCAGGACAGACAGGTTTTAATTGGGCAGGAGCTCGGAATGACGACAATTCAGGTAGGGAAAATTAATTACTTACTCCTTTTCCTCCATTAACCCACCACCTTGGGTACTAAGGTACTGATGAGCTGTATAGCGGCTTCTTGTATTAGCAACATAAATTGGAGCTACAAATTTTTGCATGGAGCAGAATTGCAGCAAGGACTGGAAGACACAGAGGAGATGGTTTCTTCTTCTTATCTTGTGCCCTGAAGTAATGTAGATTGCAGTTTTAGTAAATTTAGTCCAACCTGTAATCTTGAAGGCTTTTTCTGATTATTTTTGTCTAAGGCTTCTTTTGAACCATGAGCCAGTATATGGGCTATCACAAGGCATGCAGCTGGTGAAACAGCTTGGTCTTCTCAGAGCCTACATCGACAGAGCAAAGGGTAAAGTAAAAATAAACTAGTGCTTCTTTGAGGAGCTGAGGCTGGAATCTAAGTCCCATGGGATCAAACCTCCTGCATGCCTTGTAAGCTCGAGCACGTTAGAAAATATAAATGTTAGGGTGTATTTCAGAAGGTGCACAAAGCAATAATAATAATTGGCACTTCTACAATGATGTTAGAAGACTGACTGATTAGCGACAACTAAGCAACGTTCTCCAGGGGTGCAGATTTAGCTTTGTTACTTTCAGCCAATATGGCCACTGTACATGTGGCTGTGCTTGAGTGTTCCCACTCTAAAGTCACTCACCTAATCCTATGCATCATCTCACTGGCAGCTTTCTTTCCACATAGAGTTGTTCCTGCAGTGCAGAAAAATGATGGCCTAGGAAATGGGGTACCAGAAGGCGTGTGTGTGTGTGTGTGTGTGTGGAGGGAGAGGAAAGAGAAACAGGAGAGAGAAAAAGAGATATAATTCAGTGATACTATGAAGTAGAAAACATGCTAACAAGCACTGGGACAGGACAAAAGAATCTAGCTCTCCAAACCTGCTCATCACCCTGAACTCTCAGACCATAAAATAGCCACCATGTCAATCCATAACACAGGTTGTCAGGGCTGGAGAAATGAGATTTGTGATTTTTGACTTGCTGTAAAATTGATAAAGATTTTCTGAATGACTTTCCAAAACTCTGGGATTTACAGTGCTCCAGCAAATGCCCATAAAACTGAGGAAATAAAAATCCAAACAAAAATGGTGAGAGCAAGTTAGATTTAAAGAATCCCTCTTTTAAACTGGTTAAAAAATGCTCTGTACCCTATATGGATCATTAAATTCAACTTGCTTGCTAATTAGCATCTTTGAATGGCAAGTATCAGTGCACTGACCTCCATGCAATCTTTTAACCAAAACAAGTTTTCTCTGTCTATTTTGTATACAGTATCATAAGTGGTTATTGTAGTACTACATTAGCCTTTCTTTCCACAGGATAAAAATAAATGCCGTTTACTTGATGGGTTTTATATAAATCTACAGACTGCATTATACATATATGCTAGCTAAAAGTGATCATTAATAAAATAATTGCATTTAACATAAAGATTGTATTTACAAATAGTTAATACATCTGAAGCAGATGCGGTTAGCCTATCGCAGAGGTGAATGGCATGCCACAATGACATTGCTAAAAGATTTTATAAGCACCCTGTTATTACAGAAGAATTATAAAATATGACTAGGCTTTTTTTAATCTGCTAAGAGTAATTTCACCCATCAACATAAATATCACTCATCTGTATTACGGTGGCTTCTTGTAGCTATTTTGCTTTGTGCTATGCAAAATGGCTGTTGCTAACTTCAGTTTTTCTTTTCAGATCTTGTCCCCCCTTTCAGATGCTATCTTGGCTGAGAAGACAGTGACAGTTCTGGATGAGAAGGTGACAATAACTGACCTGGGAGTGCAGCTGGTGACTGGATTGTCGCTTTCCCTGCAGCTCAGTCCAGGAAGCAATAAGGCCATCTTTGCTACAGCAGTAGCACAAGAGCTGCTCCAGTCTCCGAAGCAGGTATTATTGCCCACATGTGTTGTAGAAGGATACCACTCTGGTTCACGACATGTGGCCCTACCAGCTGATGGAATCAAGCGGATTTTTATTAGTAATATGCTGATAATACATTTTCCATATGGCACTTCTTTCCTGAAGGCTACCAGGTGCCCTAACAGAAAAACAAAGAGCTCATAAACATGTCACTGTGTCTAAACTACTCGTCAACAAACCGGCATACCCCATCTGTTGTGGCTGCATCCTGTAAATAACACATGCAACCAAACGATGCATTATAACTAAGGCGCAGCAGTCCCCTTACATGCAGCCGTCCACACACCTATCCCTTTCTGTCCCATCCAGCACCTACTAACTAGATCACAGGACATATTGCCAACTAGGTTCCCAAGGTCAGCCTGCCACCACAGGTATCCAAATCAACCCTTTAAGTCTGTCTGTAAAGGAGAAAGTGTTTTGCGTTATGCCAAACTGTTCTTCCTTTAGTTACTTTCTGTGAGCTTTTTAAGCAGTTGGGGAATATTCCTTTCATTCTGATTCATTACTAGAATGTGAATCAGCATCATTGACTCATTTCCTGATTCATGATTTCATGAACCAACTCTTCCCTGATCACCCCCCACCCCCCCCCCCCCCACCCCCCTTATTCTTAGTCCCATATTGGGGAACCAACGAACCAACAATTACCAAGGGCTTTTGGACTTTGTCTTGTCCGCACCAGTCCCTGCTTGATATTTATCTCTCTGTTTCTGTCTACATTTGAAATTTGAAACTTTTTCTTCAACCCAAATCCATCAGTCTTGGTCTTACAACAAGGATGCACTGGGCTCTTCACACTTAACCATGTGCTGAGCTGTAAAGGTAAATGGTCATGACAAGCACTTATACAATCTGGCCAACTGTGGAGATGCTTTACTTCATCATAGGGTCTTACCCTTGGGATGCAAGATGAGAAATAATGCAGTACCACTGTCTTTACGGAGTGATAAGAACCAGGCTTCCATAGTCTTCCAGGAGTTAAGAAATCAACACTGGGCAGCGAGAAATAAGGCCAGTGAGCTAATCCATTGCTGACATGGGGAGTTAAACAAACTGTCTTGAAACCAGCCCAAAAGCTGGTGGTGCTGGCATTTAGTTCCCCTATACTGCCCAGCACTGGCATTTCAGTTCCCAGAAATGGTGTTTAGATGAGTACCCCTCTCAATGCAGGGGTACAGTCAGGACAACATTGGATCAGTATTAAAGCAACGAGGAGGATGTGCACGCTCCAGGCTTAAAGGACTGACACCGTTTTTAAAGGCATCTGATTCCTTCCATTGCTTTGTACGTGATTTTCAAGCACAATCCCTATAAGCAAAGCATTGCAAGATTATTTCATGATGATGCAGGTTTAAGCAACACGGTGGGAGGATGGGAGTTGATGATATAAATTCTATGCGGGCTTCAAGAAACATCCAAAGATTAATAAATACAAAGCCTGGATTTATGATTGTGTCAGCAAAGTCTTAAGGCTCTGTCCTGGTACAGAGACAGAAGCAAATCTCCCATTGAAGCATGGAGAGCTTTATGGCTGTAAGGATTTCAGAATCAGGCCAGTAGATTATCCACGATACAATCCCAAAAGACGGGAGGCTTATTCTCCGTGATCTGAACAGGTGAATGACTATGTGCTAGAAACAATTTAAAAGATAATCGTATGTATTTATTCTCTATATGTTGAATTAGAATGTAAATATCGTCTGCTTGAAAAACTACTTATTTAAAGAAACGAGACTTTTATAATCACACTTCTCACAAGTACACTTATTAATCTGTTGGTTGGGTGCTTGTCTGTCTGTCAGGCTTTCTGTCAGAGCAGGGTGATCCCAGCTCTTACCAGGCAAGAACTCACCTTATTTTAGACAGCAAAGAATCTGCTCATCCAGCCAGGAGTCTGTCTGGTGTGGATTCTTCAGTGTCTAATACACTGCAAATACCCTGGCAGAAACAGAGCAAGTCAGACCATCAGAAGCAGGAATTAGATTCCAGGAGAGCAATCTGAATTTTGTCTGTAAATGATTGGTGTGTGAATGTGAAGATTTTTTCAGGTAGCACAACCTCCAAGAGCCATTTGAGAGTCCTTAGTGGACATGACTTTCAGAAATGGGCGAGCTCTGAAAATCTAAGAATATTTTAAAGTATTTCAAGTTAGAAACCAAAAGTCAGGGTTCGTAGGGATGTTGCATCATTACACACATGCAAGTATAGAATTAGTACTCAGGTGTGACCCGTTTACATTCATTAAGCTTCCATGCATTCTGAAGTATACAGTCTGCATTGCTGTGACATGAGATTAAATGTTTATTATTGTCTTGCTTTTAATTGCTAACAAGCATGAAAATTACCCTGGCTGTTTCCCAAAGAAGGAACTGATTGGTTTTCTCTGGTTGTACCAAATGCATATTTAAATTGAGAGACAAAAATCAAGGACTGGAGGTATGAAGCCATGTATGGACCAACTTGCTGTAGTGGGTATTTTTTAACATGTATTGTCTGTAACAAAAGTAGCCTTTGTATTATACTCAGTTTAGAAATCATGTTGTTGGGGTTTTTTTCATTGAAGTATACAAGAGTAAGTGATCTTAGTCACTAGTAACGCTTTCTGACACAGTTTATTATGGTCCTAAAGTAGATTCTGCAGAGCCCAGGGGATACACCTCCTTTAAGGACCTTTGGGGAAACAAATCTTACTATCAGTGAGTGTTTTAAAATAGTATTTCTGTTTGTATCTTGGCTAAGATACTAATTTTATTGCTCTTCCTTTTTATTTCTTTTCTGTTTATAAATGCTATGTTGACCTTGTGAGGAGAATGGAGTAGACCAGGACAGAACATATTTCCCTCAATGTCCATTCTGAGTGTATTTGTTTTATGTATTACAGGAAGCAGCCATGAGCTGCTGGATCCAGTTCAGTGATGGATCCGTCATGCCCCTGGATATTTATGACTCCAAAGACTTCTCCTTGTCAGTTACATCTCTGGATGAGAAGGTGGTCTCCATTCACCATGACCCCAAGTTCAAGTGGCCTGTGATTGCTGCTGAGACAGAAGGCCAGGGGACACTGGTGAAGGTAGAGATGGTGATCAGCGAGTCATGCCAGAAATCCAAAAGAAAGAGTATCCTAGCTGTTGGAAGTGGTAGCATTAGAGTCAAATTTGGGCAGAGTGATGCTAACCCTAACATCAGTGACAGTAAACACAGGGGTGCTGGTGTCCACCTAGATAATCGTGCCAGTGACTGGCATCAAAAAAACAGTTTGCAGGAAAGAACTGGGCTAGATGGCCAGTACTACAGCTCCTCAATGGGCCTTGAGCAAGGCAAAGGAACCACCACTCAAAGGTCTATTTTAAACAAGAAAGAAGACAGAGAAAGCCTCCTGGATGATGACAGTCACCTGCAGAACACCCCAACAGACTTCACGACTTTCCCTGCACAGGTGGATCTTCCAAGAAACAATGGAGATTTTGAGGAGAATGACCTAGTCCAGGCCCCTAGGGGACTGAGCGATCTGGAGATAGGAATGTATGCTCTTCTGGGAGTCTTTTGCCTGGCAATTCTGGTCTTTCTTATCAATTGTGTCACTTTTGCTTTGAAGTACAGAAACAAACAAGCTCCCTTTGAAGAGCAAGAAGGCATGAGCCACTCTCATGACTGGGTTGGGCTAAGCAACAGGACAGAACTTCTGGAGAATCACATGAATTTCTCAACCCAACAGGACGAACGTATCACAGCCATTGACAGAGGAGTGGACTACGAAGAGAGCAAATATCTCCTCAACACAAATGCCACCAAAAATATTAATGGACATTCTCTTAGGTCTACTGAGTCTACATTTACTGAAGGGAAAGAACAGAAAAGTGAAGCAACTACTTCTCCTACCTCTAAGAGGAAACGGGTTAAATTCACCACCTTTACCACCATCTCCTCTGATGATAGGTGTCCAACTGTCAACTCGATCTTGATGAGTAGCGAGGA
>JAVJGJ010000001.1:83157747-83173582 GCA_035590215.1 Microhierax caerulescens | reverse complement strand
GGCAAAAAGTGATGATGACCTCATCTTAAGCCAGCTCACAAGAGCAGTCGCATTTTTTTAGTCTCTAAGCCAAAGACAAATTTATGGTACGCAGACAGAACTCCATTGACTCAGTTGCAGTATCACCATTAATGTTAGTACTCAATTGCTGAGATAATTGTTTATAGTAATCAACACTTGAAAAGTAAACCTAAAAGAAAAAAAACTTCTTATCTTACATCTTTCCTGGTGTCTTTGCACAGGAAGGAAAGAAGGGAGAAGCCAGCTTACATGCAGGATTTTACAAGTAAAGTTTAACATTTCATTTTTTAAATGTTGATACTGCCTTGTTAGAAGACTGTTCTTAAATGAATTTAACAGCACTTTGACCAGGCCTTTTACTTAGAATCAGTTGTGATGTTGTGTTGCGATTACTAGACACGGAAAATAGACCTGCGTATTTTCTAACCTATTTTAAAAAAAGCATATTCAAGTACTTTTATTTGGCAGAAGTTTCTCAAGAGATTATAGGCCATGTTCCTCTGTTTTGTTTGAACAAGATTCTGGGTCAGAAGCAGAATGTTCTAATAAGTTCTAGTAATTTTTAGATGCTGCATATAGCCCTCATTTCATCTGTAGTCATAACACATAATTTTTTTACATCTTACAGTTGCACGCTTGTACTGAAACAGTCTTTACCAGAAGGAAAACTTTCTATTTGTGTAATATTTATTGATGTTAAACCCACATTATATCAGCACAACAATCCCAAGTAATGATAATACATTTTTTTTTATAAATACAATTAAAAGGTGGCAAAATAATGTAGTGAAGCTAAACAAAAAAGTAAATTAGCATGTCACAGTCAAGAAAAATTTGGCAAATTATATGACATGCTTCTAGGATAGAATCAGATTATTCCCAGATGACAGACTATGACGTTAATCTAGATTAACGATCCCCATACCTGGTCACATCCTGCACCAGAATAGTACTACCTTATGTGCTAAAGTTTATTAGTCACTAAAAAAAAAACAAAACAAACTTTGTGTACTTACAAAGCAATACATGTATAGCAGTAATGCAATATATGGTGTACACAATTACAAAATTTTTAAAAAAACAAAACAAAAAACAACCTAAGTACAGGACTTCTGAATAACTGAACTGAGATAAAAGATTTCAACACTTTTATTATAAATAATGAAAGATACCATATATGTGCTTCATATAAGGAATACAGTGTTTTCCTTTCATATCAAAGTATCGTAGCTCGTACCGTCAAATGCTCATTTTTCTTGTCAGGCCTAGTAATTCTTCCATCCCTCCCTCCCCTTCATCTGAAATCCATTTGGTTCTAATTTAAAACTACCTAGTCAGGTCTGACTTATTAGGTGGGGCTACAGTATGATGTGGGTTTGCCTTGCATTCTGAAAGTAGCCTTCAGGCTTTTCTATGGCACACAGACTCTACCCATTAAAAGAGCTGTCATTTGCCTACAGTCAGAAGAAGAAAAACCACCAAAACCTACCAGAGACATGTGCTATGTTAAGAAAAAAAAAAAAGAAAAAAGCGCACAAATTTGATGATGTTTGTGTCCATTTTCTTTTTCTACCTCCTCAGATCTGCAAGCTTATCACCTGTGGTGTATCCTTGTCATTTAAATTTATATTGCAGTCTCAACCCATTTTTCACTTACTATACATTTCCTAAAATCCTCATTACACAAGCTTTAAGCAGTCAAACATCCCATACGTACACTCCATAGTTTTCTGCTCACCTTAGAATTCCAGATTCTTGAATGGGAGTATTAGGAGGCTACAGACTCAGGAAATTCATATCTGTCTTCAGGAAATTCCTGTCTTCAGGAAATCCATAGAGTCTTTCAACCTCTTGCCCTGTCCCCTTCCCACCTCTTGTAGTAACCTACTGCAGTGGTTCATACTGTCGGCATTTTTTTCCCCGTCTAGTTACCAATATTCATAATCTGGAATAGACTGTTATTACATGCCATCTCTTTTTTTCTTCATTATCTTGAAAAGGTTAAATTACTTATGCTTAAACTGTCTTTGCTGTATGTTTGTAAGCCTCCTTGTCGATGGCAAAACGGAAAAATATGAGTGAATTTAAAATTACCGTGTTGATGTTGCTTTATAGAGTTGTCCATGCTAACAGAATTTAAGGCAAGATATTTTTTCATTGGAGAATAGAAGGCACTTTGCAGAGATACAGCATTTGCTTACGTTTCTCTTCCTTGTCCCTTCCTGTTTTATTCTTACAGTATTGCACTTGTTCATTGTAGCTATCAGAATGTGTTGCCACTTTAGAAGTCTAGATAATGATACATTCTAGTTTTCTTTGCGATCTAAGGGCCTCAAGTAAAACATCTTGCACCACTGAGGTTGTGTAGCATCTACTTACGGCTTATGAAGGCATGTAGTGATAAATAGTGTTCTCTTCTGAAAAATCTGTCTCTCTGATATATCGTGGCCTTTATGAAAAGGGCTATTCGTAAGAGCTGAAGCAACTCAGGTATAAGGCAACTGGTGAACGTGAGTTGTTGTGCAGTGTGTACATTTCTATTAATAATCTACCTATTTTTCTAATTTGGTATAATGAATAAGGAATATATGGTTATTGTGTTTGTTGTTTATCTTTTGTACTTGAAGGTGTCTGCCTTTGCATAAAGTGACATAGGAGTATCATTGGTCAAGGCAATGGCTTTCAGTGTTTCTGCTTTGAAAGAAAATGATGGAAGCGGCAGCTGAATCTACAGATCGTCACTCTCTACCAAGCCAGATTGCATTGTCAGGTGGACTGGATTTGCTTCAGGCTGGAAAGCTGCTTTGATGTCTAGTCCTTGATCACAAAGTGCAGCGTATCGGCTGGCTGAGGGCCGCACCTTCTTTGGCTTGGTTGTCTGAGGTGGTTGTTGCCACTGAGCTACAGATTAAAAAGGAAGGAAAAAATGTTAGCCATCTTGAGCGCTGCAACAAAGCATGGCCAGATGCACAATCAAGCCTTTGTAGAGGAGATAGTAATTTATGAGCAGCGGAAAACATTATATCAAAGGTGAGTTTGTTTCATTTCTGTGTGTTTTGGTATTTGTTTTTTTTTCCTCAGCATCTACTTTCACCTTCAAACATGTAAGTAAAAACAATAGCATCTCTGTTTGTTACTTTGCCTTTTTGGCATTGCTTTCTACCTTTCCTTGTGTCACTGAGCGGGGCAACAGCAAGGGGGTTGTTTCCATGCACTCATGTTACAGTCACAGGCCTGTTCAAGGGTTATTTGTTGTGTATGAAAGGAAATAGTCTGGTTGCCATTGCCACCCCTCGGCTCAGCATTATTTAGCATACAAGTCTCTAATTCATGTTGCAATACCCCCACCTTCCCCGAAACCATCCTTTATCATTCCAGTCTCTCCCCTTACCCCCTTAATTTGTTATGAGAGGACCAGCAAGAGATTTTTGTTTAAGAAAACATTTGCTGTGTAAGGAGCTGCTTTGGAACAAACTTAAAATAATTAACCAGAAAGCCATAAAAACATCTACTACACTTCTGGTAGCTGTCACAGGTGTATTACAGACTAATGTCCAAAAGAATACAAAAAGTTAGGGAAGTGCTAGCAGAGCAATAGTAATAATGATCCACAAAAATAATGTAATCATGCCATTATCTGATGTTAATTAGCTATATTTAGTATACTAAGCAAAAACAGAAAGCATGCATGTTTGTTTTGCTTTAGGTATCTGAAAGATGGTGACATGTACTTTGACAGAGCATTTGTTGTCTTGATGTGGATCTTTACTATTGAGGAGAAACTCTAAAAAGAGAGAGACACCAATGGTAAACCATTCTGCAAACAAACTGAAACTTACAAAACTGTTGCTTTTGGGGGGATTAATGTGATCATGATAAGGGAAGTCACTTACTATAAACATCCAACCTGGCAGTGCAAGACACAATCCCAGCCTCATTCTTAGCTGAAACAGTGTACCAGCCAGCATCCTCCTTGGCAGCTCCCTGAATAAGCAGGCAGATGTAGCCATAGTTATCCTGGTGCATGCTAAACAAAAGAAAAGTAGAAAATTACTATTTAAAATGCAAAACTGTGTAGACTGTTTTAAAATGTCATTATAAACTGACCCAATCCTAGTTCCAGATTGATAATAGTCCATTTTCAATTACTGTGGAACTTTCTCTGAAATTAGCAAGTGAAATACAAAACCTTGAGTATGCTTGACAATTGGCAATGGTTTAATATCCTGTACTGAAAACTAAGCAGCAAAAATGTATGAAGTAACTTCTCTTTCACAATTACAGATTAAGACATCTGGAAATCTGATTTAAGTAGTAGGGAGACCAGAACTTACGCAGACGTTTTGGGGAAAGGATAAAAAGAATTTAGAGGAATGAGGTACTGAACTACTTTTAGTTATTCAGAAAGACAGCAATAATTTATTACAGTATCGTATCAGTAACAAGTTCCTTTTCTAGCAATATATCATCAGTTTGCTTTTAAACATTCCTTCGAATATTGAAGACACATTTGTTGATCTTAGAATATAAAATATTGAATCTTAGTTGCTTAACTACACAGCAGAGTTATGAAGCAAGGTTTCTGCTGAAAAGCAGATAGCTTTACTTAGAAGCCCTGGTTTTCACCACTAAATATCTTTAAGTCTTCATTCTAGAAGAGAAAAACACTTCTATACTTGCTTAAAGTGCAAAGATAGTTGTTTAAGTCCAAGGATGGAAAACAGAACTAGCATTTTAATTCCGGCTCAACCACCAGGCTGGCTTCAGGTTTGAATAAATTATTTCAATAACTCATTAATGTTTATGAGATGCTGTTCACACAAAGTATTCTCATGACCTTCTGGCTTTTCATTTGTGGTACAGGATAAACCGTCACTGAAGATATACAAGGGGAGATTATTCCAAGTCAGTCTAACCTCACTCGGTCAGTGTTGTATGTGAGTGACTCATTCTCTTTCTTCCAAAATATCTGAGGAGACGGCTCTCCCGAGATTCGACACTCCAGTCGCACTGGGAACCCCTCAGTCACACCTGTGTTTTGTAGCTTCTCGATAAACACAGGTGCTTTGTGTACTTCCTTAGCTGTGAAAATAAAGATGCAGTCATGAAGACACCAGTCTATGAAAATTTAGCCTTTCTTTCAGCAACATGCTAAGAAACAGTAGTGAGAAATCTCAAGTGGCAGGAAACTGAAGTGTTGTCTCCATTAACCATGAACTCCAATCCTGGTTCGCCTGAAGAAAACAGTCACATCAGTATTTTAATGGGGAAAGGTAAGCACTAACAGAGCTGAGTAGTTTCCCCTTCCCCCGAAGAACTGAAATGGGAAACATGAAGACCAGATAAACTGGCTCCACGCTGCTTGTTAAACAGTGCTCCTTCATATTCCATAAAAGGATGGGCTTTTAATTATACAAGGAGCTGCTCTACCAGGAGGCTGGAATGGCATTTGTCTAATATGCGGTGAAACATGCAAATTGTATCCTACTAGCCTGCCCACTGGTAGGTATGGGTCTGCACAAGTTGCCATTAAAAAAAACATTCAAGTAAATAGTCTGGCTTGCAGCCTCAGCTGTGCCCCAGGACAACAGCCCTCTTCTCTTAACTGCATGCACAGAGGTTACGTGCCAGCCAACTTATGCCACAGCAGAACATCAGTGTATCACCTCCAAGTATACTGTAGTTCTGCTGCTGCGAGGCTTCCTTTTCTTTCCGCTCCTACCCTTCAACCGTGTCATTTGACATCACTTGACATTTTCTTTTTCACGTTATCCTTACAGTGCTCAGTGTGGAAGCTTAGCGTGAAGATGTTACCTGCAACGATGAGCTCCAGGCTGAATGTATTTTCACCAGCTCGATTGCTGGCAATGCATGTATAAATTCCAGCATCTCTGGCTGTGACTGGTTCTATGATCAAAGAGTGCACACCGTTCTCACGCACCAACATCTTATGAGAACTATCAGGGCGAATCGGTCTTCCATTAAGTTGCCAGCTTAAATCTGGAGTCGGTAATCCACTAACCTGTAGTGTAAACACAGAATAATGGGAAATGGTCTTAGCCATATGAAGCACTGGAGGAGTCCTGACTTGTTACTTCAGAAGTTTGTGTTTGTTTGCTACTGCAAGTGTACCACAAGATTTGAAGATCTAATTCTGCCCTGAATTAGATATTGACTCAGTTGTATTCATTTACTTATTTTGTGGCCAGCTCCCTGAATTACATTATGTCTCATGGGCGTGACTGAAAAAAACATCAGTGTTTAGATATGCTAGAAGTTAAATCATCATATACCGCCAAACAAACAGGGTGACACCTTTTGCCTTTTTTTGTTTGCTATTCAGGTGGAATAAGAAGATACTCCTTTCTAGATTAACTTCTTGTGGAAAATGTGCAGACAAAAAGATGTTAGCTGACTTATTATTGAACTCTTAAGTTCCATTCCACTCTGCTTAAGTCTAACCTAGCAACAGCACCACCTGCACTAGTTAATGCTTGGTCTTTGCGAACAAGTCTTGTACTTTTGAAAGCTGTGCCATTTGCTGTGGGTACTGCTTGAAAACAAATAGCTTCTCCCAAATATATCAGCATAAAGCAAACAGAAATCATCCAAACCTTAATTTGTTCTATTAGGCAAAGTCATAAATCAAGATTATATTCTTTGAAACTTTAATGGGGAATCAAAACTCAAGTAGTAAAAGGACTTGGACTGGAGAAGCACACGGCCTTTGTAAGTGGTGGTGCTGCTTCCTTCCACACCCCAGCATAGCTGACTTCTAAAAATCAGTTTACTGTGAGCTGGAAGATTTGCCTGAAGCTCTGGCATTGGAAGGGAGGCAAGCTTTAATTGTCCACTTACTCATAAGTAGTAAGATTAATTACTCTACTGACAGTCGCTGAAACTGCCAATAGGTAAAACAACTTTAAAAATAAACTAATTTGGTTTTGAGTCAGCTGATGTTATCAAAAGGTTGCTGCTGTCCTTTGCATGGTACTTGCCTTGCACTCCATTCTGCAGAGTTTTCCTTCTTGAACAGCCAGGTCTCCAGGAGCCTGCAGAAAATGAGGCCGGAAGAATCATCCCCAGATTGGTTCATTTTCATCACCACTGTCCCTTGATCGAAATCATGGTCTTAAAGTAACATGAAATAAAGGTAAATTAGTTTTTCTCTCTGCTAAATCACAAGAACCAAAATCACGTATAAAACTGCTTTGAACTTTAAGCCACTTCTCTGACCTATAACATAATCACTCCATATTTACACACATACACTGGTAGCATTTGGCTCCAGACCAAGTTAATTATGATCCCGTACATATTAATTACTTCTCATTTAATTCACATGTTGTGGCAAAAATATGATCTAGAAAATAGTCTTGCTACAGAATAATTGCTTGTAATAATAATTCATTTATACCTGATAGTATTTTTGTTTATAGTTAGTCTTTAAATCACTAAAATACAAATAAGTTGGTAGGCTCTAGCATCTAGCTTCAGTTCCTCATTTTCAGTGGCCTATGTATTTCATCCTTTCACTGTTGCTGATTACACCAGAAAGTGCAGGTTTGTTAATTATATTTACCTTTGAGAAAATAACAGCCACTAAAAACTAACTCGTCTCAGTTGAGACTTTTCACATCAGACTTACTTTTCATCTTC
Organism: Microhierax caerulescens; assembly: GCA_035590215.1. Lineage (NCBI taxonomy): Eukaryota > Metazoa > Chordata > Aves > Falconiformes > Falconidae > Microhierax > Microhierax caerulescens. The sequence continues at coordinate 83,165,902 of JAVJGJ010000001.1, read as the reverse complement.
TCTTGTTTTGCACTACTAAAGACCATACAGAAAATTCTGTGGATATTTCTTCCTCATTTAACAGGTTTTGAACATTTTCAAAGCCACCAAATCATGGTGTCAAAACAATGAGAATTTGTGAGCAATAGGAAGAAAAACTTCAGTTGTTAAATTGTTCTTCGCAAACGTACTGTAAGAAGTTTAATAAAAGAAGGAAAAATAACTCCTGTCCCCAGAAACATTATCAATCACCTTAAGTTTCCACAGTATCATTTAATCCATTTTCAGCATTGACTATTCTTGCCTGTTAATTTAATCTATCGAATCTTTCTCAAAGTGGTTCCTCATTTAACTGTATTTTTTCCATTTGAAAATAGCATTATTTCATGTATGTGATTTAGTAATCAAAAAAAACTTGTAACTGAAACAAAATTTTAGATCAGTTTTTGTCCTTGCCTGAGCAGCTCCAGCAGATTCCATTCTGGAGCCTGCTGCCTACAGTAACATCCTGTTGCAGTGAAGAGGAGCTATTCAAATATCATCCAAGATAACTTTTACAGTGAAATTCTCTTTTCTGAATGTCATTTTCTGGTGACTTTTGCCAGGGTTTCTGTTTTGGCCAGTGTCTGCAGTCCAGATGCTGCAGTATATGTGGTTATACTGCATTTTCTACTGCCATGGGGCATTTCTTTAGGTTCAAATAATTCATAACAAAAAAAATCTTAACACTACCACCACCACCACCATTACATTTGGAAAACAAGATGCTGTACTCCTGTATAGGAGGTAAACACTAACTTCACACTTTGTTCCACTGAGGTTAATTTTAATTAGAGTCACTTGAATTTGGTTTATTTGTCCTTTGTTGCCCTTCTGTCTGTTACTGTTCTGTGTGAATTGTGACCAGTCACCACTTTTGCTACAGTATTACCTGTCATAAACAGATAAAATTTGACTTCTAATGATCATCACAGTCTTCCCACAGCTGTAACTAAAGGTAAAGGTGTGTGAGAAGGGGAATCTAGCCTGTACCACTTACTAATGTAGGAATGAATACTGACATGGGGAACACACGCCGACATCTCTGCACACACCGAAAGCTTACGTAGCTCTTCAGGTGCCTAAATCCAGGTCTTAAGCACTGAATATATTTTGCCACTTGAACACGCCTGAAGCTCCTTCAGTAGCTCCTGTGTTACAGCTCATAGGCCACACCAAGCTCTAGCTGGTGCGTTGTTCCTAACCAATTTTGCAGATGTACGTGCCTCAGATGCACGTAGATGGGATGCAAGATAGACGGTAATAAAGAAAACCTGTACTTCTATCTTTTGGCAATTAGTTCTGCAAGAGCAACTAGAAATGATGGTAGCTAGTCAAGTTAGTGCTACACAGTGCTTGGCAACCCAGGCAAAATCTGCCTTCATAGTATCTATATGCATCCTGTTTAGGTACTGTTGGTAAGATGCCAATAAAGTACAAGAAACTAGTGCTTCCTCACGTCGTGCAAGGCTGAGCCGCACAGGTTAACCAGCGCCACAGGAGGGTGAAAGTCCTTCTGAAAGTCACCATCTCCCTGCTGCAGCTGCATAAAAAGGCAGCACTGTCAGAAACTGGGGCGGGAGGAGTGGGTGGGGTGGAGAATGTACACCAAATTAAATAGAAAACAAAAAGGTGAAGAGTTTGTGACCAAAGATCTTTTCTTCTGGTAGCATGTTCCAGAATGGTGAAAACTGAAGTTTTCAAATTACATATTTGAAAGGAAACCCAAGTCCGCATGCTGTTTAGTCTAGAGTCAGAAATAAATAATGCATTTCCACGTCTAAAATTGCAGACTACTTTAAGGCTTTACCTTGAGAGATGAAACTAGGGTGATTTTAATTCTAAAAGGTTTTGTGGTTGTAAAGGAATAATAAAATTAGTAGAGCCAAGTACTTCAAATGTCTACAAATGACAAATTGCAATAGACTGGAATACCCACGAATTACTTGTGGGTTCTTTAGCGTTGTGATGCAGCCATCAAATTGCAGAGATGAGTTTCAGCAATACTGGCATCACATACTAAGTGTGTCTGGGGGAGACTCCATGGGTCGGTGCGGCACAAGGCACTGGCAATTTCAGCAAGCAAGAAGCTGGGGAAGACTTTATGACTGGCCATATGATAATGGTAGCTAATTTGGGATAAAGGAAATTAAGTTCAAATTAATATTGTAATTGGGAGCAGGGGCAATAGGCATATTTCTTTTTTAAAGTTTCCTTAAACCTCATGCATTTTAAGATGATTTATTTGGGGCTCTGGCTGCACAAGACCTTATGTACTACAGTACTGACCACCATGTGGTCTGAGGGATTGAGCCCAAGCTTTGTACCCATCAGACAAATCACGTTTCCCCCACCAAGTAATGCTAAGAAGGTGATGTTTGCAAGCTAAGCAAATTTCAGAAAAATACACTGAAAACTAAACAACTACAAAGAGTGTTTTAAATCATCTGTGACATAGTGAAGACGACAAAAACCAGAGTTCTGCCAGAACATATTCTGTAAGAGATTAAAAATACTTCAGGAAAAAGTCTGTCAACAGTGTAGCAAGTAATCAAGTTCATTAAGGCAATAATTACACTTGTTAGAAAAAAACCAAACTAAACCAAAACAACAAACTTGTTGCTCTCGGGCAGAAAAGCTTATAGAAATACCACAGGAGCATTACTTATGGAAAATATATGACAATACATGTGATAAATATCATGGTGCACAAGGGAGCACAACATTAGGGTACGTTACAGTGGGAGTCTGTCACAGGAAGGTTTCACACGCTCACGTTTCTTTCGTCTCAGGGAGAACTGGGTGATGGGTGTAGTGAGAAATGTCACTAAACAGAAATATTATTGTGCTAAATGCTTAGCAGAAACAGACTTTCTGTAAGTAAAGATATCAGGATGAGCGCTTCACGTATGGTAATTTTGCTGGAAATTCCAATCTCCAATAACTGCCCTAATTTTAATTAAACTGCTATGTGGAAATCTCTTATTTGCAATTCATTACTCTGCTATACACTCAACCAAAGCAACAGCAGCTGCCCAAGTGTTTGTCTCAATTAGAAAATAAAATACCAGCTGTAAGCTGTGCAGACTTTGTTTGCATTTGGAGAGACTGAAAAAGGAGCCTCCTCCATTATTAGCCAAGGGTTCTGCCCATGACCGAGACACACACGTTCTGTCCTTCAGAAAGCTGCAAAGTGTGAGCTGCTCACTGCTCTTCCCCACACCTAGCTCCTGTCCCCATTTTTGTTTCCCCTTTCTCACCCTGGGTGCACTAACTAATTCAGTTTCAAAACCTGACTTTTCACGGCAGCTTTTCCCTTCGGTGATTAACAGAGACTTTTCATTTTTACCCATTATTTGAAGGTGCCAAGTGCTTTGGTTGCTGGACAGGCTATGCCAGATGGACCCAGGTTTTTCAGAGCTGTTCTCACAACGCAGTGATGGCAGGATATTCCCCTCCATAAGTGTTCTGAGCTTAACATAAGTTAAGTGTTAAACATAAGTGTTTTGGGTTTAACAGGCCTAAATGCGAAGCATTAGATGGGGAGGTGGCAGGCCACCTCGGAGAGTTAGGAAATGGTTTCTGTACTGTGGGAAGCCCCCCCCCCCCCCCCTTGTCTCACGCAGGAATAAGACTGACAAGATCTTTTTATCAACCAACCTCACTTCCTAAACCTTTCTAGTGATCTGAGGGGGGACAGAGAGCCTGTTTTGCCTGCAGCACTTCTACAGTGCATACTACTGATTGTTACAGGAGTAATTTCTTTATTACACTTTGACTATGTAATTACATCTATTTTATATATTACAGCTGGGCGATATTGAGAGTCTAATACCATTGTGACCATTAAGCAAAACATGTGCCTCATCACTGCAGAATCCGGAACTGGATTCTTTGAAAGCAGTTCTGTTTGGGTAACCAAAATTAACTTTTTTGTATTGCCTAAAGATGCCTAAGCTGTGCTAAACAACCTTGTAAATGCTTTCGGTAAAGAATTAAAAAAAAAAGAAGTATTTGAAGGGAAAAATTCCTTATATGGTCCAAAACCATAAACCAAAGCTTCCTATGTGAATAACTGCAAACTCACCAAAGTTAAGTTTAATACTTTATTTCTGACTCATATAAGAGCCTGAACCGAAATCACTGAAATACTGGAATATTTCTAATGTAAATCTAAAACTTCTTTGGCATGCAGTTATTTCTGCTGTTTCTTTACATGAATGCTTATTAATACTGGCAGAAAGTATAGGTTCTGGGTAGAATCCCAGTCGGGTGTCAAGGTCCTTCCTAACAGCTGATAGTGTAATTTGAGATAAGGAGTAATTACTGAACATCACAAATAAAGGAAGAAAAGACAGGCAAAATTAAAAATACTTAAAAAGTCACGTCATTTCAGAAGTTGCTCATACTTCCAAATGTGTAAGATTTGCAGAGACTTTCTAACAGCAGAGGTTACATTTCTTCCTGAATTTCATACTTTTAACTTACCTTCTTACTTGACATTCTTTATCTTACCATAACATTTTTCCAAAACATACTGTTAAAAGAAAATAAAAAAAAAGCATTAAGTACCTTCTTATATGAGGCTGACCAGAAGGTGACCAAGGACTGTGGCCTCTTTGATTTATAGCTTGAACCATCAGCCTGCCCGTGCAAGTTACTCTGCCCTGTTAGGATGACGGAGAGGAAGAACATTAACAGACTTAAAACACATAATATTACAAAATGTTCAACCTAACCTATTCTTTTTTGCCCACCTAATACAAAGTCTGCAATGCAACCTCCTTTTTCAGAAAGTCATTCAAAAACTTCAAAAACAACAAAAGCATTTAAAACCAATTTTTTTGTGTAATTCATAGATTACTATAAGATATTATTCTGCATACATCATTTTTTTGGCTCGCTGAAAGCAGATCTTGGGTCAGCCAGAGAATAAAATTATGTATCAAAAGTAACTGAAAAGACCTCTGTTTGATAAATAATGTAACTTTTCTGTTCAACCTGGAACTATACTGACGTTGGCGTACAATTATTAAAGGCTATCTAGATGCTGACTTGCTTTGAAGTATTTTCAGTTACTGTGTAAGGCTGTCCATTTCTGCAGATGTCTGTCACATCGGGATGACACTGTTGGTTTCAATCATGTAATTAGACTGCGCTGGCCCATTTGCATACTGAACTGCTCGCTGCCAGCGCGAGCGGCTGACCCCCCTTCTGGTGTTTTCGTCCAGGCCAGTCAACATAATGCATATGAGACAAAACTGGCGTTTCAGCAGTGAAATCATTACTCCTATTTTATTCATCATGACTTATTATCCCTAAAAATTTTATTTGCTTGATCATAACTACCATAAAGTATTTAAGAAAGTTAATGATTGATTTTCATGCATGTTTCATACTTTCTAATTAAAATCTCTCTTTTTTTTTTTCCTGTGCTAATACAGTTGTCTTTAATACTCACTTCCATCCGTTACACCTCACAATCTCAACAAACAGGGTCCTGATAACATTTTATCCCCTCAGCAGTGTCCGATTTACCACCTGCCCCAGCCTTAGTTACCCAAGAAGCCACCTTTGCAAGGCTTGTAAGAGGGCAGTGCAGCTGTGTCTAGACAGTGAGCCTTGGAGGGCTTTTGTAACCCAAGAGACTTGGTCCTGTCCTTCAGGATTTGTGAGTGAAACAGCCTGATTTTAAGGGGCCTCTTCTAATAAGAACGAATGTTTTTGAAAATTTTAGACATGCAGTTCCTTGGCTCACTTATTCCTAACTCCAAAATTTGCGGACCTTTGGTATTTGTTTCGGTTCTTGAGAAAACAAAGCTCCTGTTTGAGTTTTCTGGAGGCATGTCTTACCCTTTGGCGGGTTTCAGCTGTCACCAGCTCTCATCTCCTCTGTTACAAGTCCCTCTTCAGCCTTCTGCACTTAAGAACATAAAACACCATGAGTTTGTGCCCCAGCTGTACTGCGGCCACTCATTCAGCACACAGGTGGCACAGACGCTGGCAGAATTGCAAAGTCGTGAAGAAGGTAGAAATTCCTTGGAGATTTCTAGTAAACCAGTGGTTAAGGCATGTGCATTGTCAGCACTGTTCTGGAGGACCGAGTGCCAGTTTTCCACCTGGGAGACTCCCACTCTGATCTAGTTTCACAGCAATGTGTAACTGTGTTCCCTAAGTGTCTTGGGACAGGATTATGCATTATGCGCTGTTGACTGCTGTTTAAAATTTTGTTTGTGTAACAGGCCCTGTATCAGCCACACTTTGCTGTTTGGGTCTGCTTTAGACAAAATTTTAACAAAGCCTTTGTGCAAGTAACATCTGATCAGCGCTCCAGCAAGGCTTACAGGTGGCTGGGTCTCTCTACGGAGGGTGTTCCTGAGGTGACAAATGCTGCTCTGCTTCTTGATCGTACTTTGCAGCTCAGCAAGCTCTACGCATACTTACGGGTGGGCTTTGGGTGCAGGATGCGCAGCTTCTGACACGAAATCATTGCATTTGTGTGTAGAACAGTTACTGTGCGTAGAACAGAAGTACAAGATAGTGTTTCTAGACATGCCTCGGCACTTTGAATCCTCTTTTGTCTTAGAACTGGGGAAAGAAGAAGAAAAGGTGTTTGATCCAAATGCTTTGGATGCCGATCGCTGTGAAAGCTGTTACGGGGCAGAGTCAGAGGACGTTCGGTAACCTTTATATCTTCTTGGTGCTGGAATCAGTACAGTTAACGTGGCATACGTGGGAGTTTTTCCAAAATGTCTGTGAAGGTCTGTGCAATGAAATCCTCCTGGGTGCCTGCTCAGAGCAAGAACTGTTGTGGTTTAGTACGCCTGCGCTGCACTTGACTGTTAAGAGCAGCAGCGTGGGAGGGAGTCAGGGGAGGGGCAGGGAGGGATCGTGACGCACAAGAGGGGAGACTGGGCCCCGAGAGCCCCAGGACTCACGGCAGCTCCTGCTCTCGGCATTGCCAGAATTTGACAGCTCAGACATGGTTCTTCTTCTTTCTCCCCTCCCTTTCTCTGCTGTAACACCAGTCGCTTGGCTGTCCTCCCCCAAAGAGGGTACACAGGCGTCTTCCATTCTGCTGTTCCAGTACCTAGACACGTAGCCCTGCACGCTACCTGTGGGAGCAGGACAGAGGGAAAGAGAGAGAAAATTATGAGCAGGGAGCAAAAGAGATGGATTGAGAGAGAAATCAAATCAGAGGCACAAGGATGGAGGGAGAGAGATACAAAGACAGGGAGCAAGGCAGAGGGATTAGGGAGCAGCGGTGGGGGAAAGAGACAAGAGATCAGGACGAAAACAAGGAGAAAGGAAAACAAGCCCTGGGCTGCAGGATGGGGAAAAAGAGGCCAGAGAACGGGACACAGGGGAATAATGGCAATGTGAGCTGGGCAGGGGGATATGGTGAGGAGCGGCAGGACAGGCAGCAGGACAGAGATATGCAGACTAAATGTTAGGCAGAGGATGCAGGACTGAAACAGTAAGAGGAAAGACAAAGGGAGATGGAGGAAAGAAAAAAGCTCCAGACCACAGGGTGGAAAGGGAGGAATTAAAGAACAGGGACAGAGTACCGGCCAGAGAGAGGTGGAGAAACGCAGAAGATCGCACAGGCCACGGCAGAGAGAGGCAGTCAAAAAACAGGGACAGGGAGCCGGGCAGTAAGAGAGACAGAAATAAAAATGGGGGGAAACAATAAGCCACAGGGAAGAGAGGGAGGAAGTGAAAAACAAGGTACAAGGGACCAGACTGAACATGGTGTAGGAAGGGGACAAAATATCAGCAGGCTACCAGGAAGAGGGAGGAGTTAAAGAACATGGACTGGGAGTCAGAGAGTCACAGAGAAAGGGGAATGGAAAAAAAAGCCAGCGATGGGCTACAAGACAAAAAGGGAAGAAAACAGCGTCAGGGAGCCAAACACAGACAGAGGGAAACAAATGAATTGCTCAGCACTCCAGGACAGACAATGTGGAGTTAAAACCTGGAGAAAGGGAGCTGGACCAAGGAAAAAGTCCAGACAGGCTACTGGGGGCTGTTAAAGAAAATGTATTTTGAATTAAGAATTGTAAAGTGCTGAAGCTGCTAAATGGCAGAACCAGGCCTTGTTCCCTGTACAGCCCTAATCCAAGGCTGGTTTAAAACT
>JAVJGJ010000001.1:83130284-83157647 GCA_035590215.1 Microhierax caerulescens | reverse complement strand
CAGCTAGTCAAGTAGTGCTACAGAGTGCTGGCAGCCCAAGCAAAATCTGCCTTCGTAGTATCTATATGCATCCTGTTTGGATACTGTTGATAAGATGCCAATAAAGTACAAGTAACTAGTGCTTCCTAATGTCTTGCAAGGCTGAGCCTCCCAGGTTAACTAGCACCACAGAAGTGTGAAAGTCCTTCTGAAAGCCACCATCTCACTGCTGCAGCTGCATAAAAAGGTAGCACTGCTCAAAACTGGGGCGGGCAGTTGGGGTGGGGAGTGTACACCAAATTAAATAGAAAACAAAAAGGATAAGAGTTTGTGACCAAAGATCTTTTCTTCTGATAGTGTGTTCTGCAATGGTGAAAACTAAAGTTTTCAATTTACACATCTGAAAGGAAACCTGAGTCAGCATGCTGTTTAGTCTAGAGTCAGAAATAAGCATTTATTTTTACCTTTTTGTAAATTCACATCTAAAATTGCAGACTACTTTAAGGCTTTACCTTAAGAGGTGAAACTAGGGTGATTTTAATTCTAAAACGTTTTGTGGTTTTAAAGAAACAATGAAATTAGTAGAGCCAAGTACTTCAGATGTCTACAAATGACAAACTGCAATAGACTGGAATACCCATGGATTAGTTGTGGGTTCTTTAGAGTTGTGATGGGGGCATAAAATTGCAAAGATAAGTTTCAGCAATACTGACATCGCATACTAAATGTGTCCAGGGGAGACTCCATGGATTGGTGTGGTGCAAGGCACAGGAAATTTCAGTAAGCAAGAAGCTGGGCAAGACCATATGATAATGGTCGCTAATTTGGGATAAAGGAGATTAAGTTCAAATTAATAGTGTAATTGGGAGCAGGAGCAACAGGAATATTTCTTTTTTAAAGTTTCCTTAAATCTCATGCATTTTAAGATGATTTATTTGGGGCTCTAGCTGCAGCGCATCACAAGAGAGCTTACGTACTACAGTGTTGAGCACTATGTCATCTAAGGGATTGAGCCCAAGCTTTGTACCCATCAGACAATTCAAAAGTTCCCCCTGCCAAGTAATGCTAAGAAGGTAGTGTTTGCAAGCTAAGCAAATTTCAGAAAAATACATTGAAAACTAAGTAACTACAAAGAGCGTTTTAAATTATCTGCGACATAGTGAAGACGACAAAAAAACAGAGTTCTGCCAGCACATATTATGTAAGAGATTAAAAATACTTCAGGAAAAAGCATTTAAACAAGTGTTTAAACAAGTAAACAAGCATTGTAACAAGTAATCAACTTCATTAAGCTAATAATTGCACTTGTTGAAAAAAAAAAAAAACAACCCACACCAAAACAACAAAAAAAGTTTTGTCGATCTCGAGCAGAAAAGCTTAGAGAAATAACATTGTAATGCCACAGGAGTATTACTTATGGAAAGTATATGGCAATACATGTGATAAGCATCATGGTGCACAAGGGAGCACATTATTGTTACATTAGAAAAGCCAACGCTGGGAGTCTGTCATAGGAAGGTTTCACACGCTCACATTTCTTCAGTCTCAGGGAGAACTGGGTGATAGGCGTAGCGAGACATGTCACTAAAAAGAAATAGTATTGTGCTGAATGCTTAGCAGAATCAGACCTTCTGTAAGTTGAAGGTATCAGGATCAGCCCTTCACATATGGTAATTTTGCTGGGAATTAGACTCTCGAATAACTGCCCTAATTTTAATTAAACTGCTATGTGGAATTCTCTTATTTATAATTCATTGCTCTGCTGGACACTCAACCGAAGTAATAGTAGCTGCCTGAGTGCTTTTCTCAATTAGAAAATAAAATACCATCTGTAAGCTGCCACAAACTTTGACTGCATTTGGAAAGATTAAAAAAGGAGCCTCCTCCATTATTACCCAAGGGTTCTGCCCGTCACTGAGAGACACACGTTCTGTCCTTCAAGAAAGGTGGAGAAGTGTGAGCTGCTCACTGCTCTGCCCCACACCTAGCTTCCTGTCCCTGTTTTTAAAGACGCTTTCCCTTTCTCACACTGGGTGCACTAACTTAATTCAGTTTCGAAACCTGACTTTTCATGGCCGCTTTTCCCTTCAGAGATTGACAGAGACTTTTCATTTTTACCCATTATTTGCAGGTGCCAAGTGCCTTGTTTGCTGGACAGGCTGTGGCACATGGACCCAGCTTTTTCTGAGCTGTTCTCACAATGCAGTGATGTCAGGATATTCCTCTCCATAAGTGTTCTGAGCTTTGGGCTTAACAGGCCTAAATGCGAAGCATTAGAGGGGGAGGCGGTAGGCTGCCTTGGAGAGATGTTGGGAAATGCTTTCAGTATTTGCAGGAAGCTCCCTTTGTCTCACCCAGGAATAAGACTGCCAGGATCTTTTAAACAACCAACCTCACTTCCTAAAACTTTCTAGTTATTAAAGGGGGAAAGAGAGCCTGTTTTGCATGCAGCAGTTCTACAGTACATACTAGTACCACTACTGATTGTTACAGGAATAATTTCTTTCTTGCATTTTGACTATGCAATTACATCTATTTTATATATTACAGCTAGGCAATATTGAGATTCTATGACCATTGTGACCATTAAGCAGAACATGCGCCTCATCACTGCAGAATCCGGAACCGGAGCCCTCATGCTCCTTTGAAAGCAGTTCTGTTTGGGTAACCAAAATTATTTTTTTTTTTATTGCGTAGAGATGTCTAAGCTGTGCTAAACAGCCTCATAAATGCTTTGGGTAATGAAGGAGGAAAGAAAAAAAAAATTTTTAAGGGAAAATTCCCTTATATGGTTCAAACACATAACCCAAAGCTTCCTATGTGAATAATTGTAAACCCACCAAAGATAAGTTTAATACTTTATTTCTGACTCATAATTCCTTATAAGAACCTAAACCAAAATCACTGAAATACTAAAATATTTCTAATGTAAATCTGAAACTCCTTTGGCATGCAGCTATTTCTGATATTTCTTTACATGAATACTTATTAATACCTGCAGAAAATACAGGTTCTGGGGAGAATCCTAGTCAGGTGTCAAAGTCCTTCCTAACAGCTGATAGTGTAATTTGAAATACAGAGTAATTACTGAACATCGCAAATAAAGAAAGAGGAGGCAGGCAAAATTAAAGATACTTAAAAGTCATGTCATTTCAGAAGTTGCTTATACTTCCAAGTGTGCAAGATTTGCAGAGATGTTTAGACAGCAGAGGTCAAATTTCTTCCTGAGTTTCATACTTTTAACTTACCTTCTTACTTGACATTCTTTATCTTACCGTAATATTTCCACAAAACATATTGTTAAAAAAAAGAAGCATCAAGTACCTTCTTATATGAGGCTGACCAGAAGGTGACCAAGGACTGCGGCCTCTTTGATTTACAGCTTGAACCATCAGCCTGCCTGTGCAACTTACTCTGCCCTGTTAAGATGATGGAGAGGAAGAAAATTAACAGACTTAAAATAGTACTATTAAGAAATGCTCAACCTGACCTGTTCTTTTTTGCCCACCTGTTACGGAGTCTGCAATGCAACCTCTTCTTTCACAGTCTTTGAAAAATGTTTGCCAAGATACCGTCCGATATTAAACTATTTTATCAGCTTCCAGTCTAAAAAAAACAGACTGGAATCATTGTGACTATAACACAGTCAGGGTTAGAATGTTCCATCTGGAAGTTTTTCTTTTAAGAAAGATAATTAGTACCACTGGCAATTAAGTCCCTAAAAGAGTATACTAAGTTACTGACGTGAGTGGGCAGTTCCTCTGTGTATGGCAAGTGGACAGAAAGACGAGACAATTAGTTTAGGATCTTGAAAATGGTGCTTGTGAAGTGTTGGTAGTTAACAACAGAGTGCTTCCAAAGTGGATTAATCCACTTGATCTGGTGGGGCCACAGCTCAAAAAAACTTTTATGAATTTAAAACCCAAAAAAGAATGGTATGAGTACTTAGAGCGTCCTCTCTGAAGGACAAGCTTGGGCTGGGGGTAGGAATCTCATCAAAGCACACAACTGCACTGGTGGATGTTGGAGGTAGTTCAGTCATTTTAGGTTATTTTCAGTGAATGATAAATAAAACACAAGCTCTCTTGTGTCTGGTCCCCTTTTTTGTTTTAATTTGTTTTTTAGAAGACAGACTGTCCACCACAAGCACTCCTGGTAACAAATCTGCGATGGGGTGGCCTAAAGCCAGAATTGCTGACATCCAGGGGTCTGCAGAATTCACCATGTAAGGGGTAAAAGCAACTGGTGGTATTAACAAATGTACACAATAGATAAAGCTAGGTATAAAAATAATACTGTAGTAAAACTTCATACACTTTTATTTAACGATGTAATAATTTTAATAACTTTTGAAAAATGATAGTTTTATATAGCTCTTTGTTAAACTTATAGATAACATACATCATCTGTCTCTCTACCCCCTGGCCTGGTAGCAGTAAGGCACCATCCACCCCAGCTTTGCAGTGTCTGTCAGTTCTAAGCTGTGAGCACCACCCTCAAGTCAGTCAGCATAAAAGTGACAGATATTTTTGTCACAGTGATTCAGGGGCTGCAAATAGCTGTTCACTAACAACTGGCCAAAGCCCACTGGAAAACAATTTCCCTGGGGTCACAAGCAGCCTTCAAATGGCAATGACCTTTGCACTACTGCTGGACTGTTAGAAATGAAGCCTCTGCGTCCCACTTTTACTCCCATAACCCGTTTAGTCTACAAGGAAAACCTACCTGCACTAAAACAAACTATTGTGCATGAACTGCAGCAATTTCTTAAGCACAATCCTTTATTTTTTTCTTTCCCCCCCCCCACTTACAAGACCATTAAAGACATCTGTTGCAAATACATTTCTATTTTAGGCACCGCTGCATGTTAACGTGTTTCTGGCAGGTGATGGATTCACACGTTTTGGGATAATTTCCGCATACATCAGTCACGAAGGCAGCACAAATGGAAACACAAAGGACAGTAAGGAATTTGGATAGGTAACTACAAACAGAAAACCAAAAATTTGGAAAAGTCATGGGACAAATCGGAAGGAAGCGGCAAGTGGGAAGTAATTCATGAGAAGATGGCCTAGGAAAAAAGGGAAATCCAGACTGGGGACTGTGGGTGCATACTGCAAAGAAGTTGAGAGAACAGGATAAAAAGAAAGAAGGTGAAAATAAGGACTCAATTGGAGCCCATACAGATGATGGAAAGAGATCAGTTAAGGGATGCCACCTGTAACTAAAGGCCTAAAACAGGCAAATTTTTGTGTTTCTCTAGGCCCAAGGTCAGTTTGCTCTGGATTAAGTTATATGGCAAATTTTACTGCAACCCCCTGTGCCATGTTGGAACCGTAATTCCAGATCGCTGCACTTTACATCGCAGGTGATGGTGCATGGCCACATTAACTACCACGGATAATTTCCAAGGTGTGTCAACAAGTCATTTTACAAACATAAATCCTGTCACATTAGGTCAGATTGTGAGATGGCGTAAACTAGTAGAACTTTAATGAACTGAATCCACTTAAATAAAATCAATTTCTATCAGCTAAGAATATGCCTTTTTTGCTTTGTGGTTTGGTGGTTCCAATAGCCATGACCAAAACACAGCAGCAGCCTAGAAAATACCTACCAGTCCATCAGAATCCTGATGTAGGCTCCCTTGTATTTATGTATTTCACTTTTCTTAAGGAAAGGTTCCAAATTTGCCAAAGTTTGTGATAGCTTTGAGATGTAGACAACTTTCCCTTAGAATTGAGAAGGCTATGCCAAAATTATTTCCACTCAGGATGACTTAAAAGAATTGGAATCCAGATCTTTGAGTGTGAAAAGCTAGTACATTAACTCATAGCCCTTCGTTCCCTCCACTGTACTGTTAAACACATAGTAAAAGCAAGCAAATAGTAGAAGAGAGAAGTATCCTTGCTTGGGAATTACACTGTAAAGAAAAGAATAAAATGGGCTTGGTGAAACAGACAGATGTTTTGTTCAGGGGGGCAGAGGAGGACGCTTCTGGTTCTTCCCCAAAGAGGGGGAAAAGCACAGACGCAGAATTTTATCATTGAACAAAACTGCTTTTTCCATCCACAAACTACAACAATACAAACTCAGCTCATTTTAGTCCACCTAAAAAGCCGCTAACAAACCAGTGTCGTCAATAACCAGAAGCGATAACCTAGGTCACTCTTGTGTCATTGAGTGAGCATTATCCAAAATAACAAATGCTACAAAGTAGGCCCTAAATATTCAGGGACAGAGTACAGTGCCTAAACACAAAGCCAGTTTATTCACCAAGTTCTCTTAAGACTGGATCACGCAGTAACACTCTGTAGGGAAACTGCATATGCAATGAAAGAGCACTTAACGGAAAAGGAATAGGATTCACATCTTACCTTGAGCATGTATGTGTGTATCATTTTTAAACCTGCTGTGAATTTCCACAATTTAAATGGTACCAAGTGTTATAACACTTTGGTCATCTATGTGTAAAAGCTCGCAGCTTGAAGAATTCCCTTGGCCTTATGCTATTTCATTATTATTTCTTTATTTCTGTTAACTGTATATGTAGAAATAATATTTAAACTGCATAGACTTAAGCGCTGCAGTTTGTAGAATCTAGCCTAAAACTGCTATTTGGGTGTCGTCTGTATGTACAATCTCATACATTTACAAGTGTGCTGCAATATGAGCAGGACTGACAGTTAAAAAGCAAGGCAAAAATGGCAGTGTCGTGCTAAGTAACCTAGCAACATTCATAACAGAGCACAACACTCCTGTTTAGATTAAACTCTGTCCCAGTGATACAGTTTGTTATTTTACAGTGTGATTCTACTTGCAGGCCTGGTCTTGGCAAGCTGCTTGGTGCTACAGAGGAAAGTAATTCATAACATCCAAAAGTCATGTTACTGCCTTGGTTTCTCACGTGCAAATTTTTCCCCTCAATTTGCTGTGCTGTAGGAATAGTGGACTGAAAAAGTTACTTCAGTAGGATGCGTGAACTGTAAGTTTAGCTATGTTCAGCACACTAGTGGGTTTCTATTGTATACCTCAGCTTTTGTATTGAGTCTGCAAAGAACAAGTAATATTACAAAACCAGTAACACTCAGTGTTTCAGAAAAACATTGTTTAAGAGATCAACACAGGAGACCTCCCTGCTACATAATAAGTGCTAAAACTTTTTGCCTTAAAAAATTGCAATCGGCTCCTAACATAAACGTGTTGAGGTGTGTTATACTCCTGCTCATTGCAAAAAGTTGCTCAGTCAGTGAGTAGTGTCAACAGAAGAAAAATTAAATCACGGGATTGAGTTACTTCTGTTGGTAAATCGGATTTTTTCTTCCTTTATAGTATGCATGCTATCCATGTTCAGTTAGGGTGGAAGAGTGATTAAAAAACAACACCCCTCCCCTCTGAAACCTCAAACCATAGGAAAAAACCTGCTGTTGAATTGCTAATCTCTTGGAGATAGAAAGGTCCCACCCTATTGATGCAAGATGAAAACAGAAATCTAACTTACACACTTTATGGTGACTTCATCATTTAATTAAATTGTGCATATGTAAGATGAGATAGTTTTCTGAAGATTTATGACCAGAAGCATGTTTGCTCTGGAGCCAAACCTTCATTTACCTGTGGGTTAGCAGCCATAATAGTGTAATTCCCATCATCATCCAGGGTGGAGGCTGCAGTATGCAGTGAGCAAGTTCCATCAGGTTCTCTTTGAATTCGGTAGTGATCACTTCGTTTAGAAATTTGCTTCCCATCTTTAAACCAATAAATCTGCAGGCAAAAACAAGGCACTGCTGCTAAGAGGTGGGTGCTCATTGTCATCATTACTCAATTAATAGTGTTAATGACTCCTTAAACATTAAAAGACAACAGTTTGATCAACTAGTAAAAGTGCAGAACCACACTCCATGAACCGCTTTCTCTAAAAGACAAGTTACAGATTAGCAATCCTTCAAAGAGAAAGATGGCAGCATGAATGTTTAATGAAGTTTACAGGTGTGTAAGGGCTGTACCCATCCCAAGGGCAGAAGAGCAGCCGAACATTTCAAGAACTGAACAAAAATATCATTGCAAAGAAAAGTGCTGTTTCAGAGAAGGTTACTAGTTTTACATTTTTATTTCACTTAAATCTGAAGAAGTTGCAGAAAGAGCTTAAGAATGCTATTGTTCTCTTTTCAGAAAATAAAACACATAAACCAAGGTAATTATAGGGATAATTAAGTCAGTGATGAATAAAATAGGAGTAATGATCTCACTGCTGAAACACCAGTTTTGTCTCATATCCATTATGTTGACTGGCCTGGACCAAAAAGCCAGAAGGGAGTTCAGCCGCACACACTGGCAGTGAGCAAGCAGTTCAGTAGGCCCGTGGGCTAGTGCAGTATAATTACCTGATTGAAACCAACAGTGTCACCCCTATGTGACAGACATCTGCAGAAATGGACATACTTACACAGTAATAGGAAATACTTCAAAGCAAGTCAGCATATAGATAGCCTTCAATAATTGTACACCAACAGCAGTTTAATTCCATGTTGTACAGAACAGTTACATTATTTATCAGAGGTCTTTTCCATTACTTTTGATACATAATTTTATTCTCTGGCTGACCCAAGATCTACTTTTAGTGAGCCAAAAAAATGATGTATGCAGAATAATATCTTATAGTAATCCATGAATTACACAAAAAAACATGTATGTGTTTGAATGCCTCAAACTGGAGGCAAAAAATAAATAAACAATCAAATATTTTGACCTAGCTTTGTGGGGTTTTTACTGTATTTTAAAAATAATAAAATTTCCTTCTGCTGAATCAGAAGAAAAACACAGTGTGTTCATGAAAACACACACAGGAATATGTGAAAAATTTTATACTAGGAAGGGTGTAATCAACTCCCCAAACTGTTATTTAAAGTAGAATGTTACTTGTAATTTCTGAAGTGTGTATTATGCCGTAACACCAGTGGTGGTCAGTATTTCTTCAGTCACTTGTGTAGATACCTACACAGTCTTTATGAGGCCAATTTGTACAAAGTACGACGACTGTATTTGTCCTGGTCGCATGACTGCTGGGACTATTTACCATGAGGAAAACACACACATTTTCCTCATCTAATTCTTTAAGTGGGAATTTAGGTCTTACAGTGAGGGAAAGGTGATGGCTTCTCAGTAAAAATGAAGTGACAAAGCAAAGCTCAGTTCCTGATAGAGTTTAATATGCCAGGTTCTTCATATGTGCCAAGATTTCAAAGCTCTAAATTCACTCACTTGCAGGGGGGAAAGTTAAAGATACACTTTTAAATTTCACAAAAAGACAACGGAGAATGTTTTGGAGGGAATAAGTGGAAATTTCCCTTAAAAATTAATTACCATGTATGGTTTTTATATTAACAAGCACTATGTGTAACTAGAAATGATTTCATTTCCTCAATATCTGGTTAGACTTGTTTCCCATTTTGTCTGTCAGCAGCCTTGCAGAGACTCTGTGGTGCTAACAGAAGATTCAGTCATGTCTTCTCGTCTGCTGACAGAGCACTTACTGGAGATGCAAAAGATACTTGATCACTTATATACACATGCTGATGGGTGCTAGTAACAACATAGCTGCAAAAAATAAGTTTTAACTTGCGTGCTTTACATGTGTTATAACGTTGCTTGGAAATGGACTGTGTTAGGTAGTAATTATTTAATAACGATGCACTTACCAGAAATATCAGGAGACATGCCAGGAATTATTGCACGGAATACATGGAAATATCCAGCAAATCAGCTACTCAAACATCATGCCTATGTTGTCCAATACTTATTTCCACTAAGTATAGAAGCACTGGCATCTGGGTTTTAATTATGAGCAGTAAATTCTTAGTATTACCTTTATCTTAATAATACAGAGTTATTAAGTAAAACACTACCACTACTGGACACAACGGCCTTTGCAGGGAAATATTTTCTTTCTAGGATACCTTTTAATAAATTTATCAATACACTATGTAAGCGCTGAACACTGCATCTGAATTGCTGACTTGTGATCCATTGGAATATGCAGCACAAAAGAGGTTTTGTTCTTGGGCAGTGCAGGCATTTTTAATCACTAAGAATTATATTCAGCCACATGAAAAGTGAGCAGTACAAGTTTTATGCAACATTTGTCTCTCAATCTTTTGCATGGTGGTGTCTTAATTCTGAAGATAAATATCCCTTATAAAGAAGTATTCCACAATCTCTCCTGTATCACTACAGGTTCTCATTTTAATGAGAAAATAGTTTTACATTACACTGAAGGTTACAACAAAAGTAGACTCAGATTTAGAAGGCATATTTATGAAGACAGAATTTGCACATCAGTGTTCAATTTACAGGGCATGTTCAGGGGAAAAAATAATCAAGCCAATAACCCTGCTTAGAAAAATCCCTTGAAATGAGTGCCAGATTTTAGAAACACTGCAGTCCTTCCCAAAGCCATTCCTTGGCAGAGCTGACAGAATACTTAGAAGGGAGGAGCTTAAAGTTAGTAAATTGTTTCCAGCTTTTCATTTGCCAAAGTCAAGAATTTATTCAGGGGCAACATTTCCAGCCTCAACAAATGACAGCAGAAGGGCAGCCCTGAGCCATTGAGCATTTCAAAATTGCTATCTTGGCATGCTCCAGCAGATGAAGGGAAGACGAAACCTTGGATGTTTGCAAAGCCCAGCTAACAAGTAGTCATCCAACAGGACTCAAATTGGTTCCATCCCAAGCAACTTAACAAATCACACAAAGCATCTGTGAGTGAATGGAATAAAGGGTCATAGTCCCAGGTGAAAGAGCAAATCACATCTTAATGTGCATGCTTTGACACTGCAGAAAACCAGAAAACTGTATCTGGATCAGAGTGCATTCACATCAGATACTGCTTTATAATGCCAAGCTTTATGGGAATGACTAACAACACAGATTTCCTGGCTGTGCAGTCCCTAGCACCAAAACAAAGTGAGTGAGGGAAAGGAGAAATCCTCTTTCATCTGTCTTAAATCAGATTAAGATGACTGTGAAACTACAACTTAATTGAAAACTGTGAAAATTAGGGAAAGTTGATTAAGTCTGACTCACAATAGGTAATCTAGCAAATCAGTCATAAGCCGCAGGCAAAAAGAGTACTTCTCCTGCACACTGCACCTCTAACACCAACGAACCCATTTGATTTCCACCTTTATTCAGCACAACAGACTCTTCTGTACAGTCATCTCAAAAGTAATGGTGGATGTCCAATGTTTGGTTTCAGTGAGACTGGGCTAATCTCAGTGTGTGTCTTCAGTTTGAAGCAGGAGTGCTTTTTTTTTGAGAGGAGTATACTGATCAGCCCCACTTACTTTGCAGCGGTTCACATCATGTTGTGGTCTTGGAGCACAGAATTGGATTCCTTTCTGATGAAGCCAAGCCACAAAAATGTGCTGCAAGAACACATCTAATGTGCTGCATCTGCTTCAGTCTGTGAGGCAAGATTAGAGCTAGCCTGAAGTAAAACCTCCTGAAATGCATGCAGGGATGGCTATGTTATTCTAGAGATTTGCTTCTTTTGGTCTGCACTACTTGTTAATGTACATGCAGCCCTAATTCTCTGTTGTTCTTTCTCTGCTACCTGACAAAGTCAATCTTTCTTTTTACAGTTTGCACAGTATCTGTATACACCCGTATCGCTGGAAATGTAAAGTCATTTGCATTTGTCTGTCCAAAATCCTAAATACCTGTCAAACTTACACTAGAGGAGACATTTGGATGTGGCTGCTGCTGTGAAGATCTTATCTAAGAGATAAGACATCTTTGATCTTGCCTAAGACGAAAAGAGACCCTGTCCACAGGAGGTCACTGTAAGAGCTGCAAGGACCTCACAGGGAAGAAAAGGGCTTTGACAAGGAAGGTGGAGAAGCTACTGGTGTCTGCCTGTTGCATAATGAGTCAATTGATTGTCAAGCAATTTTTGACATGGTTAAACACAACCTACCAAAAGAAGGCATTCTTGCAAGACTACTGACATCATTCAACTGGTACTTTTACATTTGCTAAAAGGAAATGCTTCCCAAGCCCAACCCTCCCTCACAAGCTCATCATTAATACCTTACCATCATGTCTCATCTTGCTGTTGGGATATATGGGAGCTTATGGTATTTTATTATGCCTTCGTCTAACTTTCAATAAGATTTAGTCTTGTTAGGGTGTGTAGATATAAACCCTGCAATGCTGAAGAATGCAGAGATACCATGCTGCTCCTGAACCAAAAGCAACATATTTTTGCCCTAGCATGTTGCTGTGCCTGAGCTAATTGCCCATGTTAACCTGATGAGGTTGCTTTTGGGACCAGCTCACATGGGGCTTCCTAGTATTGCACTGTGTTCTGTGGTATGGATGCACCCTGCAAGTAACTCTGAAACAATGACGGAAGTATTACTTTTAGGCAAAATAATTGAGAGGAAGTCGAGGGAGGGAGTAACTAAGAGCTGAAGCCTCAGAGTAGGAGTTTTGTCTAGTATAAATCTAAATAATCCAGTGATGTCAAAAGAGATTTGACAGTTTATACCAGCTAGGAGTCTTTCTTGTCAAGACAGAATGTCTGCTGTTCCTGTAAAATATAGCCCATAGGGTACAGGGGCTGACTGTAAGGTACCAACACAGAACTCTTCAGAGCTTTTCTAGGAAGGTTTACCCTCTTTTCTTACCTTTGGCTTTGGATTTCCTGCCACTTTGCATGTAAACGTGACTGGCATTCCCTCAAAGATTTTGTAATGCTTCAGCTTTATCTCAAAATATGGTGACATACTGTTGTCAATGGGTTCATCTCCATGTTGCACCTCATCATCTGATTCTTCCACAGGAGATCTCTCCAGCCTGTATTCAATTTCACTGATCAATCTTTGCTCAAAGCTGGAGACTTTATACTCCTGTCAAACAAGAAAGGTACCTATTAGTGTCCAGCTTCAACACATTGCTCAGCAATATGCGTTCCTAATTTTTTTTTTTCTACTGATCTTTGACAATCTAGTAAGGTTTTACATATAAAACGAAACTGATTCTTGTTGAAGAAAAACACTGTAATCTGCGCCTCCAATAACTTCCCCATGAAAAAATGAAGGCATCTGGTATGAGGCAAAAAATTGTATTTCATGTTATCTTACGGTCTAATTTATAAGGGGAAGGAAAGTTATTGGTTGCTTTCTTTCAATTTTTTTTAAAAAAGCCTATAAGAAAAAAAGTATTCTGAAGCAGTTCATAATGACAAAAGAAACACACTAATATATTCCTTGAGGGTACAGGCAGATTTAGGGTGGGTTTTGTTTCTAGATGGCCAGAAGACCATATGGTTCACATCTGCTATTTGCATAGAACTGTACCAGAGGCTGCACCAGAAGGCTAATGTTATTTTGTTTGCAGTTGCCTGTAAAAACAAACAAGAAGAAAAAAAAAAAAAAGAGAAAGAAAATGGCAACACTGGCAGTTGACAGTAGTTGCCTCCCTTTACTCCTGTTGCCACCATCTCCTTTGTCTGGCCAAAAGTATCACTTCTTCCTTAAAAACAAAAGATATCATAACAGTATTCAAGATACAGAAAGAAGAGTAGAAAGTTTCATTCAGTGTAAAACACTACTGCTAGTTTAAATTTGCTATGCTGACACCAGGAAACATACTGTGCCATGCACAGTTATTTACTTTCTTGAACTGTTCATGCTATATACTTTGTAGTACAGAAGTCCTACTTTGAAACTTTGTGCTGATAAGTGCAGAAGCAGGGACAAAAAAAGTTTTTTTAAAAATCTTTATTAGCCAATGCTCACGTCACTCAGCAGAAACTCAGGCTCTCTTTCAAATGACCTTTGGTCATTGTCTCTGACCCTTATTTTATTTAGATAGAACACGTCTCATACAAAGCTTCCTTTCACATACCCACCCTCTGTCATTGCCTCTAGTCTGGGAACGACATGTAATCTTTTCTACGGAATGGTTACAGAATTAATCATAACCCTCAATAATGGTGAAAAAACAAGAGAGAAATACCTTTGTAAACTGCAGATTATTTTTTTTTAAAAAAAATTTGTTCCCTTAAAGTTTACCATGGAAGTAAACCGTGAAGGACACATGGAATATATAAAGAGCAGCTGATAAGGATGCAAGACACTTAGTATCAATGTATGTTAACATCACAGCAGAAGGATACTGCAAGCATGCCATTACTGTGGTTAAGCTTCCTGCACTCAGGCAATATGGCTTATAGAACAACTTCAGCACCCTGAAGGGAGTGCAGCCCAAATCTCCCCAGTTATTAATGCTAGGTGACCTCTTGCTGTTAAGTAGGAGCAGTAGAAGGAAAAGGGCAAAGATGACAGAGAAAAAAAAACAATCAATGGACAAAAAAGCAAGACAGAAAAAGCTGAAAACATTAACCTTTTGAATATCCATAGGACTCACTACAGAAGCACCAACAGAGCGAGCTTCCTGCAAGGGTAGAAAAAAAGATCAAGAGGCAGAAAGAAGACCAAGAGACATCCATGACAGTTTCTCAAAGTTTTTATCAGGAGAAAATACTTGTGTGGTAACATAAGCAAATGAATGCTACACATTTCCGAATAGCAACTCTGGCATCTGAACAATGGAGAACGTACCTGGCCTTTCAAGCAGACTTTCTGCTGTGTTTTTGGTATGCATCCAAAAAGTGCAGATTACACAAATGGAGAGAAGATGGTTTCAAGATAGCAGATGTATTTTTGCCTTGAGAGAGTTAAAGGTCAGGACAGAATAGGATAAACGGAAGAGTTTAAAGCAGAAAGCAGAAAGATGAGAACTCTCAGCCTTATGGAAAAACTAAGCAATAGGCATGTGATCTTCCAGTTTACTTCACTGACATATAACATATGACTTCTGTAATCAAAACCATCCTATCTTGTGTATATTTATTGTCTTACATAGGATTTCTTTTAAGACAATGGCAGCCTGTAAAAAAGAAAAATTGAAAGGAATTCTTATTTTTCCTATGAAATTGTAGAGTTATGTGGCACCTGTATAGCAGGCTCTTCTTCTGGTTCCTGCATATTGAAGACAGTTGCAGCACTGTCTGCTCCCAGCAATCGACGAGCCATTTTCTCCTCATATGTTAATCTCTAAACAAAAAATAAAAAGGGGATGAGGGGGAGGGAAAAGAAGGAAAAAAAGTTGTTATTTCTCATTAAGAACTACAAGGCAGTTAGTTAGACAGTAAGCAGTGCTTTAAGTCATGTTAACAGAAGAGAGCAGCAATATGTTTCTAACAGGAATTTTCTACTGCAGTTTGTAATGCATTTTTCTTTGCATTACAAGTGGCTCTTCTGACTTAAGCAACCCTTGCCCTGACTGCCATTTGTTTCCATCCTCTTGCCAGGAACTTGGGCAGGAATGAACAATAGAAACTGCTTAAATTGGCATGGCCATCAAAAAAAGTGCGTGTCAAATCTCCCAAATCTTACCCCTAGTCATTCTGCTTGATTTTTACCACACGGCAGAAAACTCTGCCAAAAATGCCAAGGAGATGCTACTCTACTTGATTATTTTGCCAAGAATATAGATAAATATTTAAGGTTTTTATTTCTGTTTCTTCTTACTCTTTCAGAAATTAAGGATACAACTTATAAAAAACAATTTACATTCAGATGGTAAAGCAAGTTAAAGGAAAACCTTAAGTGTACACTTTGATTATTTAGTTAGTATTTTTCCTTCTACATTCCGTTACAAATTTCAGGCACTCTAGACACTGTCTTACAAATCAACACTGAAAAAAAATGCCACTGAATGAAAGGCACACTCATAAGATGGTGAAATGCCTCATTTAAACAGAAAAATGAAAGAAGAATAGAAATGGTAAAACATTACATCTACTCATTGCTTACATTTAAAAAAAAAAGCTCAGTTAAATTAATTTTTAAAACATGCCATATTGTAGCTAAACCTAGCAGGCTGAAACTCATGAAAACCAGGTACTTATGTTGGCTTGGGTACAAATGTCTAAGAAAGTCATTTTCTTCACTTTAATTTCTTCTGTGATCACTCCAAGTGCCCACAGCCAGGATTACGCAATCACCAAAGACAGGAATCTGCAAGGCAAAAGCCTCAAGGGGAGTGCAAAACCAGAGTTTGCCTGGTTCAAGCTCCCACATCATCTGATCACAGTTTTTTGGTGGTTGGGTTTTTTGGGGTTTGTGTGGCTTGGTGTGTCCCGCCTCCCCCCACCTTGTCTTGGGCCATGTGGGCTTTCTCAGGACATTCCATTTGTTTGTCCAGGCCAAGCATCTCTCACTTTCCAAAACAGGCACTGACAGTCATGCTCAGCCCACCTCCTTTGAAAAAAACAGGAACTTACACATTTTTGGGAGTAGTTCTGCTTAACTGCTACAGAAAACTGCAAACCCCTATGCAGTCAGTGGAGAAGGGTAAGTACAGAAGCACTAGTCACTCTGAATATTTTCCCTACTTCACTCCGTTGACCTTATTAAGAACCAGAATCCAGCAACTGTGGACTAGATAGTCCGACTCAATAGGCTGTTTTACTATACCACCACAGTCCAACATCAGATACAGCAGCAAACTTAGCATACTTTTGAGCATGGTCCTGAGAAACCTAAAGCCCGCACTACCTTTCAGTCACACAAAGATTTCCCAGGGCATTCTGATGCTTTTGAAAAGCTTTCATTGACAAAACAGGGGTGACAGTCTATAGTTTTAAAATTACTTTCCCCTTAAAAGAGGTTCCTGCTTCAAAGACATTTGAATCAATGCCTTAATAACTATAATCAAGTCTTAGGAGGCTTCTTCTCATCAGCTCTGAAGTATCTTAAAATAAACAAATATTAATGGAGAACTTTGTGGCTGTGCATTTCAGCTGTTTGATATGCCCACTTCATTTCTTGACTCCTCAAGCAGGTCGTTAACTCCTGATGAAATCTGTAAGTTAGTACTGTAGGTTATTCTTTATTCTATTCGTCAAAAAAGGTCCCACAACTGCAGGATCTAATGATTACAGATTCCTAATGGGTTGCTTCTCATGATGCATTGCCTTGTTCCCCACTCATGTCCACTTACCATCTACTCTTTCCTACCTCTCATTGTCCAACAGCTGGACAAAAGGCAGAATGAGCTTGGACTGATCACAAGCTATGCATGTGCTTACTGGCCAGCCAGGCAGTGATGAACAGTCAAAAGCAAATGCCCTCTGAGGCTGAAAAAGCCCTTGAAGTATTGACTGCACAAGCTGCTTATGCAAATTCATCACCTTTGAGACCTGCATTGTTTTGTTAAGTCCAAGTAAAGTTGTTCTAACAGGAGAAGCAATGATAGGCCAAAATGTATCATTCCTTATGGAAATGCAGCTTTGGAAATGCAATTAAAAATGTTAAATACATAAAATATAATAATAATCTACAACAATTATTTTACATGCAGCATATCTGAGAAACTACCCGTGAGGCCCACTCCACTTCCCCAGGGTATTTTATGTTTTTATACCGGTTGCCCATTGTTCAAAAGGTCTTCCTTGAAGCGAAGTTTTCTTTCCAGATCCTGAATTACAGCATCTTTTGACCCTTGAATCTCTTCATCTGATGCTATCCTAGCAGTTCTGCCTGTTTTCTTGGGAAATCCCCTGCAAAACAGTACAAGAAAATTCATAGCCTTTCCTGAAACCACCGGTATTTAGGAATTTATCTGGAATCACTGCTATTGGTGAAGAAAGCAAGATTATGCCTTTGAAATTAGAGGTCTGGCATCTTTCTTATGATGCTGTTCCTGCTAACTCACATCACTGATTTAATTGTTAGTTTAAGGACAAAATTGCATTAGTTAAAACAGAGCTCAGGATTGTGTAGCTGTGGCTGTAAACACCAAACACTCAAAGAGGAAACCGATGAGCAATATCAATAAAGCAAAGTGAGAGGAAACATGAAAGAGAAAGCATGAGTAGATAAGCGGGGATGGAAGATAAACTACGTTTCTATGAATTACCAGATGGATAAAGATCAGAAAGATGTAAGACAAGGTAGTTAATTATTAATTTTCTATATTATTTATTAACTAATTCCTTATTACAGCTTTGCAATACAGAATGCATAACTTCATGTTTATTCTTCCTATCTCTGTGAACACATACCCGGAAGGCAACGTGTTAAATGTTGTTTCTGACAGAAAAGCCATTCACAGAATCTAGGTTACACTGGCAAAAAGAAAGATCATCCCTGTAAAGTAGTTTTCATCAGCAGTGTTTCACACTGGAATAGCACCCATTTAGTAGTTTGTAATCACAGGGTAAAGCTATTCCTCATACCAGTCTACAAGTTATGATTGCACTTTTAGGATGACTGGCTCCCATTTTCTGGAAAGGGACAGGAAATTTTTTTGCCACTCTGCGCTAATATTTAACACTTTTCAGTAGCATTATGATGGCTCTATTGCTGGAAATTCCCAACAAGGGTGGTTTCTGCTGGAGATCAGCTGTTCTTGCACAGTTGTGAAGAAATCAACATTGCTATCAGGATTTGAAACTTGCAGCACACCCCATTTCTCCATTGAAGTCACACATCATCATTTAAAACACTGATACTGATTCAATATTAGTTTTGGTGGGGTTTTTAACTTGACTAAACAGGGCTCAGCCCATTACGTGGGAATGATTTATGTGAAATATGGAATTGAATCAGATAAACTGACAAACTCACAGATGACAGATATGGAAAAAAATCAGACTAGCATGTAAGGGGTAAACTTCTTTCCAATACACAACTTAATAATTTAATTACCAGCACCAAAATGTAATACAAGAATCATATGGAGATAAGTTTTCTTGGATATTATTTGGTACTATGATTTTATAACATGGTTAGAGAAACTCATTCTTCAGCAAGCATTTTCAATGGTAATTTTTAGCATTAGTTAAAATGAAACAATACACATATGCTGTCAAAAGCCAAAAAGGAATTAAAGTGAATAGATGGAAAAGGCAGTAATTGGAAACATTTCTGTCTAAATTCCTAAAACATTTCATATTCTATTACTGAGAGTAAATTTAAAATGGGAAAATGGTGAAGTTCTTGTAAAAAGAACTGCATTTTCACATAAAATCACAGCAGAAGAAGAGCAGACATTTGCCTAATGCCACAAAGAGCCAGAGAACAACATCCCTCACCCTAGAAACATTCAGTCATTAGCTGAAGACCTCAGTCACCAAGCAGAATAATTCCCTCTGCATTTGGCTGGGGAACTTCTTAGTCACAAGTAACAAGGAAAGTCTCCTTCATGCTGTTCTGGGAAAGAAGTCAGGAAAATATCCCATCTACAGGGAGACAAGAGACTGCTAAGAGGAAGGAGTAAGGTCTCTTCAAGAAAGAGCTGCTTCCACTCAAGAAATTTGGGAACAATAAATGTAAAGGAAAATATGGAAGGAAAATGGACAGGAGAAGGTGGGAATTGTGGATCAGAAGGTAATGTCCCTCAGGAAGTCCGGACCAACTGTTGGAAGGCTAGTGGAAAGGTGACGTCTGTCTCTGTCCTCACAGTCTTTCCCTTTGCCTTCTAGCCTCTTACCTCTCCCAGCTCAGCACTACCACAGAACTGAATTTTGTCACTTTTTACGTAAGGACACACAAACAAAAAATTTATTTATTTATTAAAATAAATAAAACCAAAACACCAAAAAACCCCAAGCCCAACCAAAAACCAGCCAACAAGGCAGCAAATTTCAAATCTAGCTTCACTTGAAGAAGCCCTATGCCATATTTTCTTTTTAATGGAGACATGCATCCTGCCTTAAAAATTCCAAGTGATACATTAAGAAATAGTTTTCATTTCACATTCTTACAAATTTCATGCTTGAATGATAAAGAGTCCTAGCAGAAAGAGGCCTGCTTAAGCTTAGCACTCAATAGGCTGTAAAAGTAAAACGTACACTTTACCCAGGAAAGTCACAACAGTGCATGAAAATAGGGGGATAGCCTAAGTGCTCTGGAGTGGATTTCAAGTAACAAGTGAAAGCATTTTCTGAAGCATTACCAGTTATTTCTGAAAACAAAAACCCCTAGGCAAACACACCCATTTTTAAAAGAGGAAGGAGTACCAAGTGAATTACTGGTTAGTAAGATCAATGTCCATACAAAACATAAGAAAACAATATTACAGTCCATTTCAAAACAATGTGGGATAACAAGGAAACGAAAATTGAATCATATCAAACTTCACATTTCTGTCAGGCTGAGGGGCACGCAGCTAGGCAAAAAGAAGTAGCTTTGATCCACTTCAGTTTACGGCTTCTAAGTACGCCTTCAGGAGCTGCATTAAGTTCCCTAGTAAATCAGGGAAACAGAGTCTGACTGAAATTTCTACTATACGGCTGCATAACTGTCTGAAAAAGCTATTCAGAGTAGCAGCAATGGTTTTAATTTTTTTTACTATCAACCTGGAAGAATATAGAGGTCTTTCAAAGGTCTACGTATACTAAATTCAGCACTTAAGTTCAACGTTAACAAGTGGAATAAAAAAAAAAAAGCATGTTCTTCAAATTGGCTGATGACACTAAACTTGCAGAGGCTGCAACCTGTTTGCATGTAACAGCGTATTTACAATAATCTACATAATTAGTCTAGAGGTCATCTAATGATGAAACTCAGGGAAAATGTTCCAAACATGACAGCAATACAAATGGAAAATTAGCACTAGCACATGTAGCATCTCTCAAGTATCCACAAGATTAAAACTTGGACAATAATACCATTATTTCAAAAGGAAAAGAAATATAATTCTGGGACACATTAGCATAAGACATGAAACCTCATTGTTTTCCTTTATTCCTTGATGTTGGACACCAAATCCAGTTTTAACCACGGCACTTCCAGAAAAACACAGCAAATTGGAAAGTTTTAGAACAGAGAACTGTCAGATGGTTTTAAAAGCATAGCCATTGTGACAAGCTATGTCACACACACAAAAAGAAAATCTTATTTAGTCAGAAAATGTGGAGAATTAAGGCAAAGAGGTGAATCAAACATAAAACGTGAAAATAGCTGGCATTCAATGATTCTCCATGTCCACTGAGGATGGTAAGTAGACAAGTTGAAAACCAGGCCTAACTTAGACAAAAAAAAAAAATAAATGCAGAACTCTCTCCACCCTCCAACGTGTGACAGTTAAGCACAGAAACAAGTCATGTAGGAAAGCTATGGAATTTTATTGAAGAACAAGGTATGCAAATATTTTAGCAATGGTCTGGGGATTCCTGGTGGCTTTTAACAGGAGAGGCAGACTCCATAACAACGATCTCGATCTCTTTATGTACCATAACATCCTGAGCTTTGCACAGTAGGTGTGGAAGTGTCATTCGAGACCTGGTCAAGGCAACTTGCCTGAAAAACGGATTTTCCTCTCTTTACTTAAATTTACAAATAAGTATTTAAGAAAGGAAGTAGTGGGTTTAAAAATACAACTATAAAAATTATTATCAGTCAAAATTTCTTCAAATGCTTTTAGAAAAACCTCTCTCTCTTTAGGACTCTTTTAAAATGGGACAAAAAAAGAAATGCAGGAGGAAATGTTATTCTTCCTGGAGATGCTCTATTTCCACCCTTTCTTCAGGATCTCCTTCTTTCTCTACATATAGACACTTTAAAACATGCATATAAATATATATACCCATATATACCCTCACACCAAGTTAACTCTTAAGACATGCATTCTTGAGATGAATTTCAAAATGGCTACAAGGCAAAGGCAACAAATAGAAGATCCTTGGTAAATTAATTCTCCTAAGCACTGATCCATTCAGCTTGATGGATGGTTTGCATGTCAAGACAGCCTGGCAGAAAACTTCCTGCAGCTGTTTTTGCAAATATTTTTCACTATCACTACCAATCCCTTATCTGGATGCATTAAGTTCCTAAAATTTGTGTCCTCCCTAACGACTCCTCAGCTTTCTTTTCGTCTTTTCTCAGGAATAATATAAAACAAAACATTGTGCCAATTCATTTAGGTATTTTATGTTCACTCTTTGCCTGATGCAGTTTTCAGAGTATATCACGTGTATTAAGATAGCAGGAGATAGCTGGAGAAGGCTTATTTCAAGATATTGACACATTAGTCTTGAACACACAACCACATATGTGTACAGAAACTGTCAGCCTTTGAGAATCAGGCTGCAGTTCACATAGATTTTAAACATCTCTGAAACATGCATCACTTAAGTTGCTGAGGGCCTAATACAGACCTAGATAAAAGCACACAAGTCTGAATTCTTTTGTTCGGAAAGGGCACAATGAAATTGCCAAAACTCAGTCATCTTAATTCCCAGAGATTTTTTTACAGCAAAGAGTTTTGCAACCTCGGCCTGGCTCTCCTTAGTTTTGAATATTTGCCCTAACATTTGTTTAGAAAGAAGGCCAAACCAGCAGTACTTTTCATGTTTTAATTACACAGAGTGCATGCTGGATGTGATTCCCCCTTTTCCTATGTACCTTTTACAGTGTAAACAAGGGCAACAGGCTGGCTGTTGTTATCCTTCCAAGAACAAATTCCTGTTTGCAGCCAATATGTCTCAGTTTCACAGAAATTCCAAATCAATTCTCTGGTACTGAGGTAATGAACAGTAACTTCTTTTTTCCGTTAAAAATAAGGTCTTCCAAAAATACAACTAATTCCTGCCCACTTAACACGTTTTTCACTTACCATAAGAACAAAGTTATTATGAGCAGTGTAACAGGTCACAAACTTTGAAGCTGCAGCTGCATATTAAAATTATTTCAGCCTGATCTTGTCATACAGGCTGTAGAGACCAGGAGTCAGCTCTGTTCAGTAACGTGACTACATGCACCTGAATTAAGGGAATGCCTGAGGCACAGACCTGACAAAGGATGACTTGTACTAAAAGAAACAAAGGTAACAAAAGTTCAGTTATTTCTACCACCCAAGGTTATGAAACTGTAGTTGAAAAAAATAAATAAATCATGCCTCAGCACTGGATAGGATCAAGACCGACAGGAATAATATGTATTTCTGAGCAAGTTTGATCCTTCTTAATAGAGGTAACACAGAGAACAACCCACCTACAAACTGCATGCCTACCATAAAAAAAACTATTTTTCTAAGGCTTATCTTTAAAAATGCATTTCTGCTCATTAAAAGAAGAAATACTACTTTTTCATTCTCCTGTTCAGTTCCTTCCCCACGTGAGCAAGTTAGCCCTCTGCCTCACGCTTTACCAGTTACTGTAGATACGCAAGTGTCATTTGCTTTTCAAAACATGATTGCATATTTGGATATGAATTTTAAAAATACTACCTGCTTTGCAATCAGTAATCTTATCTTCATTTCTGATTGTTACCAGCATTATGGTAGAACTGATGGTCAAGAAGAAATCACTAAGGCACTAACTGCTCCTCAATGTAGAAAAGACTGGCACGATCCTCATAGTCCTGAAATCCTGAGAACAGGTAGCTGCCAGCAGCAAGTGAATTAAAAGCTACGCTGGACTGAGAAAAGGTAATGTATCCAAAATATTAACCTTTACTCCAGTTGATGAGATGCTACTGGTTAAGGTCTCCACAACTGTCAAGCACTGTACCTGGCTTTTGCATTCACAGACATTTCTGTGGCATTCAGATTTGCTTGAAATTAAGAAGTTATAAAATTAATTACTCTGAAGAAAAATAAAATCTACAGACTAAAAAAAACTACAAAATAATGCTGCAAACAGCCTCTCTTTCTTTTCAGAGAGATATATAGATTCATAGAATCCGTTTAGGCTGGAAAACCTTTAAGATCATCTAGTGCCAAATGGCAGTCCGGGACTGCCAAGCCCAGCACTAAACCATGTCCCTAAGTGCCACATCTACAGGCTTTTAAATCACCTCCAGGAATGGTGACTCAACCGCTTCTCTGGGCAGCCTGTTCCAGTGCTTGACAACTCTTTCAGTGAAGAACTTTTTCCTAATACCCAGTCTAAACCTCCCTGGCACAACTTGAGGCCATTTCCTCTTGTCCTGTCGCTGGTTACTTGGGAGACCGACCCCACCTGCCTACAACCCCCTCTCAGGCAGCTGTAGGGAGCAATAAGCCCCCCCGAGCCTCCCTTTTCTCCAGGCCAAGCAGCCCAGGTCCCTCAGCCGCCCCTCACAGGACTTGTGCTCCAGACCCCTCCCCAGCTTCGCTGCCCGTCTCTGGACACGCTGCAGCCCCTCAGTGTCCCTCTTGCAGTGAGGGGCCCAAACCTGAACACGGTACCTGAGGTGCGGCCTCATCACTGGAGGATGATCACTCCCCCAGTCCTGCTGGCCACACTGTTTCTGATACAAGCCAGGGTGCTGTTGGCCTTCTTGGTCACCTGGGCACAGTGCTGTACTAATTCTCTTAGTTCAGGTCACTTGTAATCTTAGAACATTCTTAACCCTCTGCAAATACTATTTAGAAAAAAAAAAACAAAACTGGATAAAAACATCTCAAAAATTAATACTTCCAGGTGCAATGCTTGTCTGAATTCAGTAGGTCAGTTACATAACTTAACATAAATGGGAAAAGTAAATGTCCAGTCTTCCAGTCAGCAATACATTTTGCTCTAAAATGAAAGCTGGCACTGTTACTGGGAGACTGTTGAAAGCTGTAATATAAGATGGAGGAGTGTAGCTTTTCCTCAGCGTGGTCACCACCATTGCTAATTGTCTCAAGGAACTTAAGGGTTACTAAAATATTTGCTTCAGTGCTATCTGAGATAAAATTCAATGGATGAGTCACAGTATACAGATGCAGGAACAGACCAGAAGCTCTGCTTCAAAGGGGAAAAGAAGTGCAGATCTGTCTCTGAAGTTGCTATTCCCCTGATTTCCACAGAATGTCCTTTAAGATTTGGATTTAAGGTTCTAGAGATCATTGAAACAGCTTTGTTACACAGAATAATAAAAGAAGCTTATTTAGTTACATTTTACAAGATACTTTAGACAAGATTGTCTTCAAAACAATGTTTTCTTCTCTGTTTTTCATTCTTTTCCAGAAAGCAGCAAATCTAGAGTCATGTTCTTTCACCAGTTATGTACAGTGAGATTTTTTTGTCTGTTTGACTAAAGCAGTATTACTTTGAATGAAGATATCTACTTCAAGAAAAAGTCTATTCCAAGGAAAAGCATCTACTTTATGAAAATACCATAATTTTTGATGTTGCTCTCAAAGGGATATATGTATAGCTGACAATACATGTTTTTTATACTTAGAAAGAGATTTCATTTCTCTGTGTTGGATGACTCCACACCTTTTCGTAGCAGGATTATTTATATTCTTGTTATTTAAATATTCACTAACTAGTTTCTAAATCCTTCTCATGGAATTATTTTTGCTTTCACAAATGCTCACGTGAATTTACCAATCTATGTGCTTACCTAGAATTTGTAAGTATACCTATTTCTTTTCATACAAATACAGGTTTTTTCTATGAACAGTGAAGACCAGATTCTAGCTTCTACAGGTTTAACCGTGGAGAAAACACCCTCAATTCTAGGCTTCTGTCACATTAACTCTGCTCCCTACCAGTCTTTTGTAACTGAAAGCTAACACATCCACCCACCCTAGAGTTTTCTTTTGGTAAAGAACGAACTGAGATTTTTAAGAATAGTATCCAACAATCTTACTCCAGCCAAGTTTTACCTCAGAAATAACTGACTAGCGTTCATAATTCCCTTAAGTACTTAATTAGGGATCCAGTTCCACCAGCCCTTCTATTTTGTTTAGTAACACTATGCTCTGGCAAGCCATGAATTGATCAAATCTGCCCTGTTAATAAAAAAAAAAATATGTTATTCCCAAAGCTTGTTCAGCTAACACCATCACAGTCACAGCTTGTTAATACTGTCTCTACAAAGTGTCTAGAGCTTATTGGAAAGACAAGATATGTACTTCATTCACCTGAAACATTTACCATCCATTTTTTGCAAATAAATGCTTAGAATATTTAAAGGTAAATTAGTAGGTACTGATGACACAAACCTGCTTTCCATGTTTCAGATATCCAAACAAAATTTAGTAAATTCACATGTAACTATTTCCATGATTCATGCAAGGCTGTAAGACACATGTTCGTAAAACCCCACAAAAAATCCCAACCCGATCAAGCAAAAAAAACCAAACACCCCAGTGCAATGTTTCCAAATCCATCAAGTGGAGAGATTATTCATTTGATCAAATTCATTTAGATAATGCTATCACTTCCACAGAGTCTCAGGGTTCAAGCTCAAGGAAAATGTCAACCTTTAGCTGAAACATTAGCACAGTGTTTACTGCTCATGGGCTCACACACCAAGTACAGGGATGGAAGAGAGAGTTAGAAATGTTTTGCCTGACCTCTTCTATAACAAGAGGCACAACACCTCCTTGGATTGATTTCTCTTGTAAGTAGAACAAAGATGGTATGTACACTGAGTGGAAATGCCCGAAGGAAGCTGATGGAGGGAAGGTCTCACTCCAGGAGGGAAAATGAAGACTCTGTTGGTTTGCATACAAACACTGTGTCTTCCATTTTACAGAAAACTTCACTAATGCTGCTTTTGACCATCTCCAAAAATAATTACCTTCACCTACAATGTTTATTACTTTAGCTTTATCAGCTGCTACCACAAAAGCAATCTGAAGAAAATAAGAATGAGGCCTACTAAGTACTGATTCTGAGGAGCAGACCTATAATTGTGCTAAGATTAATGAAAAAAATAATTGTAATATATAAAAATTTAAACAATTATTCAATAGTTTCACGGTATGTCAAGATGCATAACATAAAACTAGTCTCTGGAATTTCCTTCTCTGTTAAAAAAAACAATGTTTTCTTGTAATTACAAAACACTCTGACAAGGTTAAATATTTATTGTTTTCTTTCAGATATTTGGCTATCAGTGTCACAGCATCCATGCCTGGGAGAGGTAAGAGTAAACCACCATGGTAAAAAGACCATATAATCAAAATATGAACAGTGATTTGTCAACCCTGAGATACACTCACAAAAAAAAAAAAGGTAAGATGAGAGAAAGGAGCCATGAAAACATTGAATGCAGTCAGGAAAACTGTTTTAAGAACATTTTATCTATTAGAGGCACTTGATATGAAAAGTGTTGAAGTATCTAAATGCAATGACACGTCCAAATCTACTTCCACTAATGTTAAATTATAATAATAAATCATAAAGTTATTGTCTAAAGAGGAAATCCTACCACTTCAAATACTGGAGTCTCTAGTAAAAAATGTAGCTCCTTTCCATGAAAGGTATTTCATACTCTGCCTAGTTCACTTGCAGCAACCAGCTATCATATTCCCAATATCACCACTGTATGACTGATGAAGAAGCAGAGACAAAAATAAATGGCTTGACTAGCATTTTAGATGCTGAGC
>JAVJGJ010000001.1:83099657-83130184 GCA_035590215.1 Microhierax caerulescens | reverse complement strand
TTTTAGATGCTGAGCTGAAGCAAAATTTTGAATGCTCCAATTCATTCCTTGCACCCAGTCTGTACACCATACTGTCAGGAAACAGTATCATCCTTTTCAATCAAGGGATCTTGGAGGTCATGGAGTACATGGTGAGACCATAGGCTGAGGTTATGGAATACTATGAGTGGCTCAAAAACTATGTCTTAGAAAGACAAACATGTTCAAGAAAAGAGGATTTGTGAGGATGGAGCAAAAGAGGAGGGAAAAGAAGCAAAAAGTGACGGTGGGGAGAAAAGAAAAAGAACTGAGACTATAGCACAAAGCAGACGAGACTAAAAGCAGTGGGGGAAGGGAGGCAAGGGGAAGATTTGCGCAGAAGTGGTATGAGAATGATGGGAAACAGAATGATTTACTCAGCAAGACACACCAGATGCTAGTAACCTACACAGTTGAAAGAAAAAGGAGAGGCTAGGGAAAAATTGGCATCAAAAATACAAAAAGTTTGTTGGTTTTTTGGTTTTTTTTTGCATTATGCAACACATCTTTTACCATGTTTTAGCATTTTAATTCAGATGACAAATGCTCACTGTATATGTATACACACATGTATATACACATAAATTATACACACATACATTCAATATGGTTAACATGATCCAGCTCCCATCTGGACTACATTTCCTGAGGGAATGCAGGCCAAATAGCCAACCACCACATCCTCAGCTCAGAGCCTGAGACTATTGCCTTGTCCCACGGGGATAGACACACCATCACGTGCACACCCAGACTGGCTGCTGGGCTCGGGGAAGTGAGGGGCATGGGGAAGGGGGAAGCATCCTTGCAGAGTTGTCTCTCCGTCTAAAGATCGAAGGGAATGAGGAAGAACACAGCTAATGCCTCAAGTGAGAACATGTGTGCATGAATGTAGCATAACAGGGAAAGAGGGACACAGCACAGCCTCAAGCTGCTGCTGTCACCCTCGCAGCACACAGAAGGGAACTGGAAAGAGAATCCAGTTCCTATCCAGAGCTATACAGCTGTACTAGAGCCTTTCCTGGAGAATCGGGGGTAACTGCAGGCTTTTACGGGCTGTGCTGACCTGTCAAGCTGTCTGTAAATGAATCAGGTAACTTTCAGCAGTCAGTATCAACAGAGAAACTCCGCCAGTGCAAAGGACAGAGCAAGACAGAAAATTACAACTATTATGAGTGCAAGGGCAAACTGTACTATTTATTCTTTTTTTTCCTAAATCTTTTCTATGGCTAGACTCCATAATGAGACATATGACAGAAATCAAGATAACGAAATCCTTTTTAAAGCGTATACATGATCTATTACTTTGCTATCTGTCTGCTTTCTTCCTTCTCTTCCTTTTCATATCTTAGAATGAAATAACAGAAGTTCCCACCACAACAGTATGTAGCTGAGCAAGTCACCTAGATACCGCAGATATGTTTAGACAAACTTCTAGACAAAGTTATAAATAAGCCTTGGATACAGCTATTCTCATTTTTGTTCTTCAGCATGTCTCTTTGTTCTCTAAGGATGGAATGAGAGTCTAGTGCCAGTGGAAAGACAAACTGATCTATGATAGGAGCCGACATGCTCCAAAATACTATTTTGGCCTTTAGAAAAGACAAAAGGGGAAAACAAGTATGCAGAGTTGTTAGGAAGAGGGATTGTGTTTGTTTTTACGCACTGCTTTTCTAAATCCCCTCCTAAACCCTTTTCCAGACTTCCTCGGAACAAAAACTCTAGCCAAAAAGTCAATATATCATTATGACCACTTTGTTGTCTGATGTATAGGTTAATACCCTACACCTTCAGTATCACAAAGGTATAGGGACTTCTGAAAAACGCACTCTCTACTTGGTATTTCTCTACATGCACACGTAATAGGAACATAGGTGCAGATATCACTGAATATGTGACTTTAAAAGAACCGGGTCACGAGAAGGGTTTTCTTGGATCTCCTTCCACTGCCCTGGGCATACAGAAGCTTTTGCTGATGATTTCATATTTTCATCAGCTCCAAATTAAAGCTTTAGCTTCTTTTGTGTTCCTACTGTGGGACTCCTTCAGAACCTCACTTCTGTGAGGGTTAGAAAACTATATCCCATCTCTAACACAGAGACATTTGCAAATAATTGACACATCTCTCTCTCAGGTAGCAGGTAACAGCAAAGACCCTAGAAAAGTATAAAATGAAGCAAGTGCAATAATCTTCAGTACAGTCAAATGCAAGGAACTCATTAGCTGATACTTACGGAGGCATCACTCCTTTCGGGAGGCCTAATGCGTTGACAGAAACGGGTGGTGGCTGAGATGGCAGCATGGAGCTGAGAAAAGCTGCTGGAGACTGGCCAGAATTAGGAAATCTGGGAGTTGGAGACAGGCTGTGGGATGGCGAAGAAAGTGAAGGAAGAGGAGGGGGTGGAGGAGGTGGAAGTGGAAAGGAATCACACACCGGATAGGTTGCAGTTGGACTAAAGACAGGTGGAGGTGGGGGTGGAGGGGATGGAGAAGAAGGAGACCAGGCATACTCCCCTTCTGGAGCAAACTGCTGAGAGAAAGGGGGAACAGGCACCCTCCCAAACTGTTTCTGAGAAGCAGTTGGAGACATAGGAGAAGGAAGGCTGGATGTAGATGATCCTGAAGATGGAGTCACGTAACCTGAAGCAGGGCTGATGTTCTGAGCAGCAATGAATTGCTTAGGCCGAGCATAGTTGAAGGAGCTGGAAGACTGCATGGTTGGGGAAGTATGAGAGTTAAGAATACTCATTGGCACAGGAGAGGTGACAGACTGGCTGGACTCAAGCTCCTGGAAGGAGGGGGGAGGAGGAAAGGAAGGAGAAGAGGGAGGGTGCTGATGATGATCAGGTTGCTGTTGGTGACGATACCACTGGCCACTTTCTTGCTCCAGACGAATTTGGTTCTGCAGCTGCTGTATTTTTATAGGGTCCCTGTAAGAAGGAAAAATAAGACAAAAAGATGATCAGACACACACTGCTGGCTAGGAAGGAGTAAAAGTTCCACCGATCTATGGTG
This sequence comes from Microhierax caerulescens, assembly GCA_035590215.1. Lineage (NCBI taxonomy): Eukaryota > Metazoa > Chordata > Aves > Falconiformes > Falconidae > Microhierax > Microhierax caerulescens. The sequence continues at coordinate 83,127,154 of JAVJGJ010000001.1, read as the reverse complement.
TAGGAAAATCAGAAAGCGGGGAAATTCAAAACATTTGCATATCTTGCATATCTCTGATTCTTCAGAGCTAAAACACTGCTACAAAAGTCCCTTTTTTGACCTCAGGAAGCAGGGGAAAATGTATGTCCATAACAGAAGCTAACATAACCTTAAATTCTTATAAAATGTGACTTGTAAGACAATTTGAAGGCTGTTAGGACATTTTAAAGGAGCAATCCAGATAATGTAAGTATTGGTAGAAATTCTGAAGTTCCTAACAAGGTTTCATTTCTTGCTTATTTCATTCAGTGGCCCTGTTTCAATAATAAGCCTCAGATATTTACCCAGTGACAACTTCAGACTTAATTTCTGCTGTGGCCTCTGCGGGCCCATCGGACATACTAGTCTCTGCCACACTTTTAATAAGGTACTCGGAGACAAGGGACCAACTTCTGTGTTACAACCATGCATCTATCTGTAGATGAGCAAAAACGACTTCCAAGAAACATTTGTAACCTAATGAAATAGTAAACGGACCTTCCCCCATATCTTTTTTATTCCCACTTTTTTATTTTTTTCCTCCAGGATTTACTGTGGGCCCTGAGATGTATCTTAGTAGATATTAAATACATTCCTAAGAAATTGCTAATTACAGTACTATCAGCTCAAATAGAAATGAGAATGTATTTTAGAAATGCAGGCATTCACTAGCTGAACGATAAAGACTAAAAAAGTAATATAAACGAGCACTCAAAACTGTTAACTAAGGTTTGTTTTTTTTAAAAAAAAAAAAAGAAAAGAAAAAAAAAAAAAAAGGCAAAATTTTCAGCAGTGAAGCAAACCAGATCATGCACTGGTGTTTTTTTTGTCCACAATACAGTTTTTTGAATGACAAGGAGATAAATTAACTGTGTGGTCTATCATTTTAAAATACATCAGACTGACCTGTCATGTTTCAGCTGGAAATTGTAACTTTATCGCAATACTCCAGATGTTCACAAAGTTTCAGCACATGCACATATACCTTTTCTGTATATTTAATATATAAATACTTTATTATATACAAGTGTCTCATTGTTTATATATCATTTAGGTCATTTAAGCAGAAATTTTAGAAGCTGTCTGTTTAACGCATGGCATGTGAATGTATGATTCTGGCACAACAATATACTTTTGTTGGTAGCAACAAAATTAGAAATGGTAATAACATCATATTTTCTGCTCCAAGATTAATTTTGATATCCCAACCATCCATACTTCCTAGCAAATGTTTTCTGACAAGAATTCTGCTTACAATCTCAGGCCAAAGGAGATTGTTTAGATAAGAAAAACGGGAGCAGATTTGTTCAATACAGACAACTGAACAATCAGTTCTTCACATTTAACAATTGCTTTGTTCTTTTTTGCTATGAAGATGGTTCAACTCTAGCAACATCAATCATCTCACCAGCAATACATACTTCAGTACTTAAAAGGAGACTACATTTTCCTTTTTAATTAAATCAGCAACAAGAACATCAAAATGATGCAGCTCACGTGTAAATTTTATAATTAACTTTTAAATGTTTAGTGTCTCTAAATCCCTTTGAGCTCAACTTTTTACTCCATAGGACATAGGCTGAACCTTAGTCTTTGATTTTTGCTAAATTACATTAAAGTGTCCTTTCCCTCAATGAGCTAAAGCAACACAATCTTAGTTCCTATCATCATTTGACCTTTTTGGCTGATGACAGAAATACTTCAGGTCACTTCTGACTGGAAACAGAAAGTCCTGTAAGATTACTACTTTCAGCTCATTTTCTGTGTTTAGTCTATTTGCAGACCTACTGTTCAATACACCTACCTCTAAAAAATATTCTGAAATAATACTTATTCTATTTTTCATCATAATCACCCCCAATAATTTATTTATTTCAGAGGCACTAAGTTAAAAAAAAATATGGAAATTTAGTATTGTAAATGGTGCGTTGAATATAGAAGAAACTTCACTGTCTCCAGCACTCCTGTGCTTACCCAACATGTGCTGAAAGCAAATCAGTGTGTCTTCTCTTGGTCCTTTTTGATTTTCATTGCCAAGTCACATGGTGATGTGCCCAGCCAACAGCATAACACAAATGACCATCTATGGCCCTGTCAATGCTAAGTATACCAACAACAGTGCCTGCCACCAAACTGCTGCTGTACCAATCAGGGCAGAAGTAACGATCAGATGCAGGGTATGTCTACAAAAGGTTGGCAGGCAAACGTCAGCTTGCTCTGATCTCACACTAAGTTTGACTTCAGGCCACAGGAATATACAGGCCTGTAAGTCTGGGTTTATTAGCCCAGGACAGCACTAACTCAACTTGCAAAGCTTTTGATCCATTTAGTGTCCAGACAAAGCAAGTACGTATCTGCTTGAAAAACAACATGCGGACATAATCATTATCATATCAGTCCATGTAGCAAAAAACAAAGACATTCTCAGAGCAAATTTTTATTCCAGTGGTGGAAATGCACAATCCTTGCCTGCAAAGGAATGTTCTCCACCTCAGAGATATTCTTTTAAACAGTAGATACTGCCCTACACTTACTAATTTCTTGAGCAGATGTATCCTAGGGCATGTGTCATTACGAAGAAGAAAAAAAAAAAAAAAGAATAATCAACTCACAAGTGGTCCTTTGCAATGACACTGACAGCAGTGGAAGCTCTACATGTAGGTAGGTCCCTGAAAGGTAACACTGCTGTGCCACAGATATTGAGAGCCCAGCAGTCACAATTATGCAAGGGAGCTGGTCTTACTTATGTTGCTCTCATCAGTAGGAAAACAACAAAATGAACTTAAGTTTTTTAATGAGATTACAGGAAAAATTAGTTTAATTGTAATTACATCCTCTTTCCAATTAGCTAAAATATGTTTTGTAATCCCAGTGATTTAAAGGGCACACATGCTTCCAGGGAACACATCAAGCTTGCTTAAACAATAGAGAATAAAACTTGTTCTCTTATGCAGAGTTTTTGGTTTTGCCAAGTAATTAATTATAACAATGTAAGAATGAATATTTAAAAGTATTTTTTTAGTAGAAGTCAATCAGTGAATAGCAAAAGTAATTAAAAAAAAATCAGAACTCGGGTAAAGCAAATACTGAGAAATTTCAGCATCACTGAAAAGTAGGCCTAGTAGTACACAAATACTTTCAAAAGGTCTGCTTCAGTATTTGCTATTTTCTTTTCAGTATCAGATATTCTTAACCAAGATTTGTATATACGGTTATAGATGTTCTAATAGGTACGATAAAACAGTTTAAAGAAATGCAAACAGTAAAGGAGTAATATTCTAATGGAAGCAGACATTAGTTGCAACAGAAGTGAAGTTTCTGTCCTGCATTGCCTGCAAGAACAGCTGTGTGCACAGATTCAGTTCTTGGCACTTGCAACCCACCCGCTCAGTAAGGTGATGACTTTCAGACATAAATGATAGCGAGACACATTCAAAAACAGATGTTCAGAGGGAAGATTAGAGGTTTCTTGGTGGGCAGCTACAAAATACTATCTTTTTAAAAGCAAAACACTGTGATTGTATGAGAATATATTGGACAGAGATGATCAGAATCTTCTCTAAGGATGCCAATACATACAGCATATTTTAATAGTTACTCAAGAATTCATGTTCCAAGGTATGCACTTGATTTAGATTATAATAGGCTGATTTATCTTTGTATCTTATTTTCATAATGTTTTTTCTTCCTGATACCTTCTTAGTATCACACTGTTTTGAAAATTAATAGAGCAGTCCTCGACTTTGAGAACTAAACAAACACCATCAAGAACTGTAACTCCAAGAGCCTGGACACATTGCTATGAAGGAGGGGAGATGAGTAGATGGTTGTACACCTCTGAAAGTCTCAACGGGAACTGGCTATTGGATTGCAGAGGACATTACAGCAGATGGCATTTTCAGGGATGCAAGAAATCCTTCATACTGAAGGTTCTGTCAGGCTCGTTCACAGACATGTTCCCAATATTAGGATATGCACCAGCTTTATTTTTATCTTACATCTCTGGGTTTGTGAAGAGCATTAAAAAAAGTCATTTAGAGGAATAATGCCCCTCGTCTGGGAAGCACCCTAATATTTGCAGTTTAATCATCAACTCCTCAGTATAACCTGGTCTCTATACCTTTTAAACACAAAAGTTCACATGGAAGCTTTTCTATCCAAACTAGCAATTCTTTGAGGGAGAGGTTCTCCAGAGGTAGTGGAATGCTGTCCAAGCCTTGAGGGAACCAGTCATACAGCAAAATGAACCCTATCCAGGTAGTGTCTACCACGAAGTGTGGTAAGGGCATTGAAGTTTATTCAGTGTTTTACAACACAATGTACGAAGTAGATTGAAATAAACCACCACAGATAAAGAACCAAGACTAAATACTTCTTTCTGTGTTATAACATTCTTAAAATCCTGATTTTGGCTTCTTGGCAGACCAACTGGGTAGCTGGTAGGCAGAGAAGGAATGGAGAACTGGAAGCCAGGGGGGCTTATGAGCTAAGATTCACAGTGCTTCTGCATCTGGGGCTCTCAGGCACCTGGTGGCATGGCAGACTTGCCAGGTAGCTGTTAAGCTAGCTCTTAAACACACTGCTTAATTTACTTTCTACAACCACAACATTTATATTTTACTAGTATAAAAGGTACTGTTGAAAATGAGTGGATTTCTAAACTTCTGAAAGTTACTATTTAAAAGAGTGAAATGCACATACCACCACATCCAAAATTTGATGGTAGTCACTGTTAGCTGGAATTGTACTCCAACAATAATCCTAAAATAATTCAAGGTTTTCCACCAGATTTATCAAAGTTTGAGAGTTGTTAAAAATGAGGAAAAAACCCAAGTAGCTAGCAATTAATTATCAGTTGTACTGAAAAGAAATACTCGGAATACAAAAGTAATTCTAACTACCCTGCCCACTGAAGGAATATTTACCCATTTTCAGAAATGTTAAAAATGTACATGTATGACAAGACAAGAAGGTGAAATAAAGGGAGAACAGATGCCCCTTTTTACAAAAACTGTACAGTATTCAACACACAGACAGACTTCAGGCTGTATTAATACCAATATATTTACTCAAGCATTAACTTTCCTGATGCTGAACAATTGCTTATATTGTGAGAAAGAAGTATGGACTGTACTAAATCCTGAAAAGGTTCACATTTATATAAGACTGGAATCATCAGGTAAAATAAAAACTAGGGGAAGGAAAGACGAAAAACAAAAAACAATGCCTGTTTGGGTTCTACCTGGCAAATATCCAGAGATATTTTTTGTCTATACTGATAGATTTCAGGGAAGATGCAGGTTGTCACTGCAATTTATTCCTCATACTGAATAACTGGAGAGCTATAACTAGGAACCATCTCCACCAGCTGCAATCTTTTAACATTTTTATTACTTGCCCTTCAAAGCTTAACAATCTGAAAATGCAGATTCAAAACAAGCAACATTTTCCATATTTCACAGTAATATACAGGAGCATTTATCATTAATTTCACTGTAACCTAACGCAGTCTTGAAAAAATCAGTATGTTAAAAGAGCTAACAGGTACTATATTATGAGCACACTATGAAACTAAGCTTGACTTTTCATCCGAGAGAAACTTCACACACACAGAAGGGAAACGTAAGCTATCTGCATTGGTTGTGAACTCTCTTGGGGAAACGTAAGCCATCTGCATTGGTTGTGAATTCTCTTGTAGGGAAATCCTGTTGTAATTTGGCTGTAAAAAACTTTTTTGTCTATCCTAAAAAGTGGCAGTTGTACCTGTGCCCATTTTCCATTATGGTTTGATTATCTGTCAAAGCCATCGAAGTACTTTCTGCACTAAGGAAATCAACAGTAGTGACAGTGCCAGTATTTGGCAAACACAAACAATTCTTTCAGAGACAGGAACCATTTTTCATCTCGCTATACCACTGCGGGGACGTTTTTCAAAACATGCACCAGTGAGATAACATGTTCATTTTGGATACAGAAAGAGAGGAAATCGTGCTCCTGTGCACATTCATTGTTCCCAAAAGTCATAAAGACACAATAAAGCTTTAGCAAAAAGGCTAAACTTCATACCTCTGGTAGGGTTAGATCATAAGGATTAGTCTGGTAGTCAAAAATCTGTCTGGCTTGGTAATTCAATAGTGTTACATAACTAGTGCACTGAATATCCAGTGATGGATGTAAGAGTTAAAAAAGGACACAGATAACAAGTTTCACTGATAAAGGAAGCAAAAAGTGTTATGTTATTAAAGAGGCAAATTGTAACAAGCATTAACAGCAATACAGCTTTCCATTTACAGCTGAATTGGCCCAAAGCATAGGAAATCATGACTTGGAATGCAGGAGTGAGCTGGCCTGCAAATGGACAAATAGGTCTTCTGCCTCCAATTGTGCTAGACCACGTGGAAGGTTATATTCTGCGCTGATCGGTATATATTCACGGAAAATATGGGGAGAAAAAATATATGTCAAAGTTTGAAAACATGTACTAGCCTAAACCCAAAGGTGAACAGAAGAGAAGATGGGTGGCCATTCCTCCTCTTCTAGATGTAGTATGGTACATTTTCTCAGTGCTGCCACTGGAACAGCACATGCACAGTTGTCCCATTTATTTATTTTACATTTCATATATTTTATTAATGTGATGGTCTATAAATCATCACTTTTCATCTACCAAAGATAGAAGATTTGCTTACTTTTATACCTACCCACCAATAGTTACAGTGGGCTTAAAACTGGGCCTCTGCATTTTCAATATTAACATTCCAGTACCTGTCAAGCAGCTGTTCCTTGGGTTGAATGTAAAGATGACTGCTTTGTACTACTGAAATATATACCTTTGTGAAGAAGAATGAACAACATATTAAAAAGAAAATAAATAGATAGAGTTGCAACTGGATGATCTGATATTAAAGGCAGCACACAGTGGCCGTCAGTGTGTTTTTAGGAAAATTAAAACTTTTCTTACATCTTAAAACTACTTAAAGAAATTAAGGTAGTTTTAGAGTCTAAATTCTAGGCCCTTTTACCAGTCACTCTGTATGAACAAACAGTTAAGACATTTGAGCAGGTCACTGCCTCATGTAAAGCTTGGATATTACCAGCTGACACATCGGTAATCTACATTACTGAAACTCACTGGAGGTATGCTACTCTTAAAATACCTTATGAAAAGAAAACACTGGAAAGGAAATCAAGACATAAACCCAGGTATTTATATGAAGTAAATACATATGTCTGAGATTATCCCACTATGACAATATGACTTACTTCAGATGTCAGCACCATCTTAGTACCATAAAGTTTTAGTACTATACCATTCTTGCTGAAGTCCTTCTATATGCACAAAAATAACCCCATCAGTAACATACACTAACTTTTACAGAAGGAGGAGAAGCACCAGGAAGTAACAGCAACTGCTAAAGACAGTAATAATCTTTCAGCCTGGTTCTCAAGAGCACTGGAAAGTGAAAATAATGCTACAGCATTACTCACAATTTTTGTGACATTTATTCAGCCAATGTGGTCCTAACACAATTATATCTTGTGCTCAATCCAGTGCAGAATGCTATATCCCCGTCATGCAATCTAGGCTGGAAATCTCAATGAAAGTTATGGCAGTGAAAAAGAAATATATTTAAAAGGGCGAATAACTGTAGTCACTCTGCATGCTGCAAACTTCCCAGGGTATCTGAAGTTACTGCCATATTAGGGATTGATATCAACCAAAGACATTTGCAGGTCTATTGGGATATTTCCTCTCAGATGCCCTCTTAGACAGCCTTTTAAAAGCACTGGTGAAGCCCATATCATGCATTAATTGGAGAAACAACAGTCTTTCACTGCTTCCCTGCTGTCAATCTCTGGCACCTGAAATGGGAAAAAAACCTACTCCCTACATGTTACACAGCTGCCTGGGTTCAGCTGCAGTTAAGAGTTTGTTCAGGTACGGGTAAACTGCTTCAGCTTTCTTCCCCAAACAGGCTAGCTGACAGTCAAAGCTCTGGTTAAGTGAAATACTTTCTTGCAAAGAAAATTAATATAAAAAATAGCTGGAGTGTTGTCAGTGTTCGCAACTGTTGCAGCATTGCATGTAGGTATTTGTGTACGTGTACAGAAATTTGTGTACAGAAAGAGCTGGCAAATGCCCAGCAGACTCATTGTGGGCTACACTCATCACAGAGCAGAATGAAAACTCCTACATGCACTGGAAAAACAGCAGCAACAGAATAGCTTAGTAAAATGAAAACACTAGACAGTGTAGCAAATGTACCTTGTGTCAGCTATTGCATTTAGAAGACTGAAGATAACTCTTCCGTAGACTTGGCTATAATAGTAGACATAACTATCTGCTCACAGAGACTGATAACATCTTTTTGGTTTATTGCGTTTTCCCCCTATCAGCAACTTTCATCAATTTCAGTGATAACCTGCCTGATGAATACTTCTGTGACCAATTTCGTATTAGGAACAATCTTTTAAGATGTGAATCTCCATTCATCTTGCTGAACTAATTTTGAAAATAAAATAGGCGCTTATAGGACTCTGTCACTTCTTATCTAGCCAGATATATACTTCAGAAGCATGAGTTTTGGGGTTGAGTTGGGTTTTTTTTGTTTGTCTTTAAAGGCATCTTCCTGAAAGTATGAGAGGCAAGAAAGATTACGATACTCAAAATGTTGCTAAAGCACCCTTAGATATGCATGGCTACTGCTTATTACAACTGCACAATAAACATAATTATAATGGAGATGTCTTAGGCAAATTCCAAGGATTTGGTAGACTTGCAGCCTTACTCCTTGACTGAGTTTTACACCTCACTGTCATTTTCCTGTTGCTTGTTATAAAACAAAAAATTAATACCTATCAGCAGAATTACTGAGCAAAGGCAAAATCCACCCGTGGTGCACAGATGTCACTGCAGTCAAAAAATACTTTTAAATATCCAGAATACATTCTGCTCTTGAAAAGATTGAACAGACCTGTCCAGAACTAGTCACATTCCCCATCATCACAAAGAGAAACAAAGTATCCTGAAATTGCACTTATCTGGACACCAACACTCCACTTTAATTAGCGTCTTGCTCTGGCAACACCTAATTTTAAATAGTATTTCCCAGGTAAACAGATGAAGTGGTTTTATGGTGAGAATTTAACGTTTTTTTAACTGCTAGGTAACTGTACAATGCATTGTTCTGGGAAGCTTAAATGGAATACCTTACATATAAATGACGGATGATTCACTTCAAGTACTATTTGTTTCTTAACTTATCAAGTAATCTTGAGTATGGCAGACTGACAGAGTAGGGACCTCTTCCCTGAATTAAACTGTGCCTTAAGTGATCCATAATGACATAAAACTGATGGAATCATACAGGTAAACTGTGAAATGACAGGCACTTGTTATGACCAGATACTGTGCCAGTAATTCTGAATGCTTGGTCCCTTATCTAAACCTGTTTTGAATCTTGCTTAGCTCTCAGTGAAAGGAGTCAGCCTTCATACTCAGAGAAAAGAAGAGGAAGGACCAAGTTGCCTTTTCCCCCAAATAAAATAGCAGCCAACATGGTGACTGGCCAAAAACAAGCAACCACATAGACTGGCACTACTGCTAAGAGGACAGACAGTAAAGACACATGTGTATTTGTGCCTTAGTGTGGATCAGAAATGCACTTTTGAAGCAAATCTCCAGCCACCTCCCCCTGCTTGTTCTGCAGTTCGTATCCTGCAGAAGCCTCCCAAGAACATGAACTAATTTCCTGTCAGGTGAAACCAGTGTAACAAACTCCAGCCACTAATGGGCCTCAGTCCCGGGGAGCAGACAATAGCTAGTCCAAAGTGAAAAAAAATCCCACCCCAACTCAGTGACTCTGAAGCCTGTGGAGGTATCACACCCTCAGCACATTTTTTCACTCTACAGAGCCACTCTTGTTTCTGTGTACTGCTTGCTAAACTAAGCTATACATACAGACTAGACGCATAAAGTAGCATGAGGTGTCTTGCTAAACCACACAATCTAGAAGGCTTTTAAAAATATGTATGTATACCACAAGAGATTCTATTCTGGCCTTAGAGTTTGTATACGTTTCAATTTCTGGGAAGTTAAATACATACCTTGCTAAACAAATATGCTGCAAATAAATATCTTCATTTAATTTATAGGGTTTCTTGAAATATTTTTAAGTGTACAGCATATTGATGCATTATATATTAAAAAATAGGGTATCATGCATATTATTTAACATTTACACATTCAGAGACAATGTACAGACCCATTTTAGACAGCAATTTTACTATTTTGTATGTTGTAGCACAGATTTTACTATCTGATTGCCTGCAGCTGACTTCCAGCATTCAATTAATCCCATTCCTTCCTTCTGTCCTGCAGTAAAAACCTCCAAAACATTCTGTTTGATCACAAGGTATTTTGTTAAAAGGTTGTCACACAGAAAACTGTATTCCTCAAGATTTTAACCCATTTTATTTATTTACAATTATGAAGAAAGACTCTACCTCTATGGAGTCATTATTTTGATGGCTCATGCACCTTCTTACCCTGGAGCTGGACGCTCTTGGAGAAAAAATATTGGCCTAGAAACAGCACTTGTCTGATTTGAGGGTCCCAAGATATGTTTTCCCGTATTTATTTATTTATAAGATTAGATATATGTTAAAATGAATGCTCCAGAATGGATGGTAAGAATGGTTTATCTGTTCCTACAGTGAAAGTCAATTCAGTTTATCTTGACCAACAGCAGTTTATATTTTGTTCCTATTGAAAAAAGTCTTTACATTGAATAGTTAGTAGTGTGCACGATACATAAAAACTGTTTCCTTAACATAACTAAAGTACTTAGATTACACTTGGAAACTGCTGGTAAATCACTGTTATTAAATTGGAATCAATCAATAAGTAATGAATAAATCCACACTTTGTTTCCAGTGCTAATAAGATGTAAAAGTAGCAATACACATCTTTCACAATGAAGTCAACACTATGTGTATGTAAAACCTACTCTTCAAGTATCATCACAACTTGGACTCCAAGTTATCCTTCACCTCACAAATAGCTGGGATAGAAAAAAGAAAATACTTATCTGGCTGTGGTTTAATAAACGGCCTATAGCTCCATATCAGAAGCATCATTTTGGACATGTAAGTCACTTCAATGACAGAGGGATTTTGACAATACCAAACCTGGTAGCACTACAGTCAGCATCTGTGAATGTATGAACCATGAGATTCCACATGATCCTCTGTTCTTTTCAGCCATACTCAGATCATGGTATAATGCTGGTCTGTCTTCAATCTTTCTTCTCACTGACCTCCCCGCTCTCTAACTTCTGCCTTCTTGTCTGTCTCCCTGCCTCTCCCCTTCAGCTATCATCACCTCTTCACCACCCCTCGTTAGCTCCAGAAGCACTACCTAGGGTGTACAATACCAAAATGTGTGACTTTACTTTCCACTTCACTTCTCTAGAAACGCATGCTTCACTCTCTAGAAAACACCAGCCTAAAATACACTTACCTACTACAGTTTTCTACTGTGAACTAAAGGGTAGTTATTCTAGGTGTTAGAACCTGCATGACCCTTGTGCCTCTGGGCCAGTTTATTAAACCTACTCTGTAGTCATAAATAAAACTTACGCAGTATGTTGACCTTGTTTCTCATTTGAAAGATCCCTTATAAGATCTATTCCTTTTCCATTTCAGGCAGAAACCTCCAACACAGTGCTTAACAGGTGTTGCACAATAATAAAAACATTTGGATTACCTGAGGTCAGCTAACTGAATAGGCAATTTATACAAAATATGATAATTTTTTGCAGAAAAGGAATGACTAAATGAAAGTAAAAGAGCTAGAGACACCAGAGACCATCTTCAATTGCTGTAGTTTTTGTCATAGAGGGCAACATGAAGCACAGACATTTAAGTTCCCTGACTAGTTGTGCCATATATCAAGGAAAACGAGCACCCAGATCTGCAGAAAGATTGAGGTGCTTAGTATTTTTGTCTGGAGGAAAATAAGTTCGTTCCCCTACAGTCATCCTCTTTTGCATGCCAGGACTGTAACGAGCCTGTGCACTTAGACTTATCACACTAATTACATTCTCAAGCCCCAAAGGCAATGTTGTCTGGAGCTGTCCATTTTTCGGTCATTTCATAAACCTTCAGAGACTGCAGTTTTCCAAATGGATTTCAAGACTTCAATATTAAAGTTACTAAAATAATAACTAATCCACCAGGCCTTAGTTTTAAAAATGGGGAAATAAACTTCGCTAAGCAAGAATTGATAGCACATAATTCTTGCTGTACACTGTCCAGGCAATACTTCACAGATTAGCTATGTCTGATCTTCTACACCAGGGAGGGAGAACTTTTGTCCTCAGGAGCCTAATACTAGAAACGGCACCTCATGATCCAAGGTTTTTTGTTTTGTTTAAATTTGTCTTATGTTTAAAATCTGATATTTGAAATTAAGAGGGATCTGTAAGGCAAAAGGCCCAGCTTGATTAACATACTTCATAACTGAAGGAGATGTTTTTTGACCCTTAGTTGACTCAAAATTTTTTCTCATGATTTTTTAGCAGCATGATGTACTTCCCTAATGAATCATCCAGAATGAATGAGAAAAGATCTGCCTATGTGGAAATAGCAACACAATCTCGCAATAATTTTGAAATACTCTATATATTAAATAGCGTTATATTTTCAAAACAAGCTCCAGATGTGTAAAACAGTGATACTTGTTTTCTGATAGGCCTAAAGATCATTTGCTTTTTTTTCTACTGGCCTTGCAACACTTGTTCTCTGTCATATTGCTCTAATTCTTCTAGTCAAAAGGAGACACAAAAGGAAATGCTCTCATCATCTTGTCTTTGGCATCTCACTTAGATGAGTAGTAGTACAGCATCCTAGATAGTCAGTAAAACCTCCAGGGTGCATTTCAGAGTGTGTAACTTAGATGCTGCATGTCAGATTCTCTTAAAGAAGAGAGTCACAGTCACACTAGATTTAATTTATTAATTTAAAAGTACTATTATTTTTTTTACATGCATTATGTAGTTAACTAGTATGACAGCTCTTATCAGCAGTTTACAAATGTACTCACGTTACTTTGATGGGGAATTCTCTTTTAGGCAGACTTAGTATCAGGGAGGATCCATAGTTCTAACACTACCACACCCAGCTAGGGTCACCATGTAGGAGTAAAATTAATAGAATAGGTCAAATTGTTTAACAGCATTATGAAGTAACGTTGCTAGAGTCAGGAAGAAATCTGGCGATTATTTATCAACACCATCAGCTGTAGAACAAAGATTTGAACATAAACAAGCAAAAAAAAATTCTCATTAAAAAGGGGACTCATTTACTCATTTTAAAAAGTAGTCATAAAGGAAATTCAGAAAAGGTTATCAACAAAAGATAAGTCAGACTGCTTTTAAACATGGGGAGAAAAAAAATAAAGCACAGTATCACACTGTATTCCATATAAAGAGAAAGGCAAATATTTCAGGCCAGAAGATCAGACTGGAATCCATATGGCATGATTAGTGTTAGTCACATAGATTAAATGTATGAACATCTGCATTTCTAAGACTAAAATGACTGAGATCAATGTAAATAACTTCCTTGTTCATTGTGTTCTTTAAACAATCAGCAAAATAGTTCAATGAAGATGTTAAACAATGCTTTTCAGTACAGAAATACACATGTTGCAAGCCTAACTGCTAAAAGATACTCCAGAGTCTTTCTATGGACCAGGAGCAAATCTGGTATTTACTTTTCCAAACTTAAACCTGTTTTATTTCAATAAGATGCCCCCAAATCTTTTTTATAATTATTTCCACTGCATACAAACATAATCTCCTGGTATTAGTAAATTAGCTTGGCTAAATATAGCCAGGAGCACTCATGTTTTATGGGGCATTTTCTTTGGTATGCAGCTAGTATAAATAAAATGAGCAGAGAAGTTGGCAGTGTTCCACTGACATTACATCACTTTTCCCTAATAGGAAACCTCTACTGCAACTTAACATCTTGCTTTAAACACTCACAAGTGTCCACAACATCTTCAGTGAGGATCATCATATAAGGCCACTAGTTGGCTGCAAAGGAGTAGAACATTGAGCTGGAGCTACCAGTATAACACTGAAAGGAGAACCTCTAATGAAAACCACCTTTAAATTATCACCAACAGCAGAGCAGGGGAACTGCATAATCTCTAGCAAAAGGTATGTGTAAGGTGTACATAATTCCAGTAAAAAGCAAGGGATGAAGTTCTAATTCCTGTGTCTTTACTTCAGCAGACTCAGGATTTCCTCTAGAAACCTTAGAAAGTGGCAAATTAAAAAGAGAGGCCTAATCCACCAGTGAGAAGCGGGGCAGGCACACAAGCATCTACCATAGTTTTATTTGTTGCTTACCCTTTGTCATCTTGAAAAAGACAAACCCTCTATTTTATGGTGCCATCAGTACTGTCCCTCGTCTCTAGTATGACATTATTTTGAAGAAATTAGTTAATTATTGCAAAATATTATATGCTATTCATTCACTAAGAGCCAGATGTTGCTACCCATATATGTTAAGCTTTTCACCACAAACAATAGGACTTGTTGATTGTACACAGTAAAAATAAATAAAATGTGCAGCAAAACTCAGCAGACCTACAAGATTTTCCTGAGAAAAGGACAGCCCTTGCACTCAATTTTTTGCATCCATTACTGAGATTGCTAGACTTTATTGTTCATGCCATATATTGAGAGATGAAAAGCAATCAACATAGTACGTGAAGAATGAAAGCACCCAAAGAAATGTATGTTCTTGCTGTAATTAATGTAAACATAAATTCCAGCTTTTGTATTTGTGCAACTGTGCAATTGCTCAGCAATAATCCAACTCTGCATGCACTATTCACTGGCATGGAATTTTACTGAGAGCATTACTTATTTAGGCACTGTCACACACACGCACACACAAACACGAAAATGCATTTACCACAGTACAAAAAGTCAGTGTAGGTCATTTTGTCCTCTGTTTTTTCAAAAAAAGATTGAGAGAAGTTCACTGAGTGGCTCCTACTGCTTTTAGCTGCAGCTGTGCAGCACAAAACCTTTGAAAATTTACAGTAAATGTTTCCATGTTTACATCAATGACTCTCAGGAAAGAAAATGCTGACTGAGTAAAGGTATGCAGCAAATAAATGTAAGATGGAGTACACCGAATACATTGTGAATCTTCTCATTTAGGAATCATGTGGTCTTAGGATACCATGGATTCTCTGTGCCCCTTGCTCAGTAAGACATCCCCAAATACTTCTGTGAGCCCTTCCCTGTTCTTTTGCAGCCAGTTGTGACGGCACAACAGTTTAGGACCCTTAAAACAGAAGGGACAAGTGAATTAGAAGTTGAAAGTAACCCTAGAATTGAGTGGATTGGCGGTTTTGTTTGTTGTTTGGTTTCTTGACGGGGTGTGTGTGCTGTGTGTTTTGTTTTAGATTTTGATCTTTTCACTGCTTCAGATTAAAGAGCAGCCATCCAAAGGGTTCTGCTGGTGGAACAGAAAGGTGGTGCTTGTCCAGGAGTGAGCATCTGAGAGCTGAACCTCCCATGCATGGCTCACACTGCCACTGAGAAAGTCCCTTCCAAGGTAGAGTTTGTGAAGCCATACCTTTCATTTGGCATCATGAAGGATAAGAAAGAACTTTTATATCCACTTTACTTCTGGATGACAGTGTCCAAACAACATGTCTATGTTTTAACTCACATACACATTTTTAATCAACTGCCCTAAGTTGTTAATGGAAATAAAGCCAAAGTTTAGATTACAACAGAGAAAAGTGATTTTAAACTGGTTAGGGTATACAATGAATAATTGGAGTAAATGTCACCTCCATTGCTGGAACTATCTAAAGATTTCAGAGGGTATTTGTGCAGATTTAAAACACTCTCACCAGGTACACAGTACAGGTCTTCATTACACTAAAAATGAAGACATGTAGCTTAAGACTTGATTGCCTGAATGACAAACATATGAATAACAATATTCGCTTCACCAGTTTCATCTTTGTGTACTTTTGTTGATCCATGAATTGGATACTTACTAAATTATTAGGTTTTCTTTATTCTAAAACCATATATAGAATTACTAGCATCAGCCAATGCTCATTTTCTAAAATATCATTTTAGCAGTGGTTTCAATTAAGGTCTAGTCTTCAGGGAAGGTCAGACAAAGCTGTAGAATTAAGTTAGATTCAAAACACAGTTTTAAATCATATGGCAGCTATATTTATCTAACATTAATCAAATCTTTCGCAATAAAATTTCACCAAAACCTGCCGACTGGATGAGATGGTTTCTGCTAAATAAGTTATTATAATTCCTTGTTAAGTTTCCACTATTGTACTGTGTGGCTCTGTCATTTTGGAAACGGAGGAAACAACTGCTAAAATAAGCTGTAATGGAAAAAAAATCAGCTGCAAGTCTCTCTGCCATCCATCCTAGCACTACTATTATGCAAATTAGCCTACTATATAAAGCAGCTACAAGAGGAACCGATATGCTAGCTGGGCAAGTATATGTCAAATCTATCATCTTTTTGTTTTATCACAGAAAAAGCAAGCTGCAACAGCTTTCCAAACTTATGTAAATGACTTCAGGAATTCAGGCACACAGACATTCCATTGATACTAATGGGAGCAACAGTAACTAGTAGCTCTGAAAATCAGGCAACTTGTCTATGAATTTAGCTTCTGTCAAATTTGAATATTTACATTTAAAAATTCATCCTTGTATTACAAGAATTTGTTTCAAATTTTAGTTAGTGTTTCAGGAGTTATTTTTTTTAAGATGAATTAAGTATCTCTAATTTGCTTTTACTTAAGTGGCACAGAAATACTTCGAGATGCAAATGTTTCATACCCAGGTCCCCACTTAAGTCCAATCAGTAGTGACAGAAATGAAAGACATCTGATTAGCATTTGTAGTATGATTGCAGTGAGTCAGTCTCCACTCTCTTCCCAGAAAAGTTGTCACAATGTCTAAATATACTACCTTTCCTGTCAGCCTCTATTAGCAGATTTAAGCTGTGAAAACACAGAAATTCTTCATGCCTAGAAGATGTCTCTATACATAAAAGAGTGTAAAAAATTTTGGTGATGCTAACGTAGTGTCCCTGGTGTCACACTGGAGTCTTTTCCAAGTTTTAATTAAATCTTCCAATCACAGGGAATGCTTATTATAGCATACAAATCCAGGTAATTTAAATAACAGTGATGAATGACATCATCTGCTTCAAAAATTGGAATGGAAAACCTTCCTATTAAGGGGTATGGCAGAATTTCTCAGGAGTTCAGGAGAACTTATTTTGCTAAATGACCATGAAAAAGGCAATCATATAGTTCAAATTTCAGGTAGTATTAACATATTTTAGCATCTTTTATGGTTTACACTGTCTAAACTTGCTTTATTACTGCTACTTAATGATTCGACTGCCTGAGCTACAGAAAAGCTACAAAGACACCAACTCTTTCCAGTACAGATAAATGTAGAAAAAATAATAATTTTAAATTTAAACTCTGCATTACAAAAGTAGCATAAGATGACTGCAAGCCAAAATCAATTATATCTTGAGAAAGCTCACACAATGAAGCCTCAGAAGAAACTGTACCATCATCAGGTGAATAGTAATTTAAAATGTCTAGAAATACTATATAAATCAGAAGGTATCTCCTCCAATATCAGCTAAGTATCACTCAGTCAATTGTGCCTTAACAACCCCATGTACTGTACAATCCTCTGCAGTAGTTTTAGCCTACAATATTACAGTTTAGAAATGTTGCTTTTTGCTCTGGTTTGGACTAGGAAACTAGAGATGAAGGAGTCAGTTGGGTTGAACTACAAGCAGAATTAAAAGAGGCACTCCTACCACAACAGGTACTCCAAACTACTTGCAGTGTATACACCTATTCTGGAACAGAAACAGCCAAATTTAGAGCTAATGAGGTATAACTAATTAATCTTGACACTTCCTAGAGATTTTTATAACCTTGTGTTATTCCCAGCCATAGCCTGACTTGACATAATCTGAATGTGATGTACAACACTATTATTTGATTGCTTACGTATCCTTCAGTTTTCAGGACAGTGTATAAATTCATTGAAGACACTAAGTTTAAACCTAATTTAACTGTGGAATAAGAAATCCAAACATACCACAGATAAATCTCAAGAGTTAGCACCTCAATGAGAATTTGATTAGAAAGACAATTATTGAAAAACACTGGACAGTATATACTATTACCACAGCAAAACTACTAATACTTTCTGAAAAAAGTTCTGAAAAGTTTCTGAAATGGTTCAATTAAACCAAAAGCATGACAGCTTAAACACACACCCTTGTCCCCACAACATGCCAATCTGCACATCAATGTGCAATATTCATATGATAGGAACCTGTACAATGAAACCCCTGGTAACAGAGATCAGGAATATTAGGCACAGTCGGCAATTTACAGGACAACCAATTAATTTTGACCTGAATGTTTATGTCCAAGAGCATCTAAGGAAAACTCTGAAACACTGAACTGCTTCTCAGACCCGTTAGGGAAATACATTTTTCATATGTCCCTCATCTTCCAAAAAGCTCATTCACCACTTTTTTCCTTCCCTTTATGCAGCATGCTGCAGTTACCTCTTACCAACTACGAAAGCTTAAATTATTCTACAAACTTCGCCAGGGGACAGTGGTTTAAGCAAACCCTGAATTTTCCAAAATGAGGGGCATTTAATTGAGAAACTAATCATATCTGTAGCTTCCTTCTTTTTTAAGTGACTCTTGACAAAGACATTTTCAATTCAGTGGACAACCTACAACAAAGCTCTTTGGAATCTGAGGTGATTAAACTGAAGAAAGCATTTCAGAAAATCTCACCAACCAATGACAATAATTAACATCAGTAACTCAGAAAGCTTGACAGCAGATTTCTGTGATTCTTCCTTATCACAAAGGCCATCAATGATGACAGACAATTTCCCCAACTCAAAAGCACATAAAGTATTATTTAATTGTGGCTTTGTGAAGAAGTTAATCTCTCAGATGAGCTGCTTCCATCTTGTAGCACTCTCTATAGAAGGCCCTGGCATTTTTTAAACAATTCCATTAAATAATAAGGTACTATTCACATGTTTTACAAAAGTCTCCCAAACATACCAGTTTCACTCTAATTATTCAATCCTCTATTACTTGCATAACCAACTTCTGCTCTGGCAGTACTGGAAATTCTGGCAGACATACCAAACCTTTTTGGAAAAAAGGAGGATACTTAGTAAAAGTAGTAGGCATCTCAGAGCTTTGTACGTTCACATAAATACACTCACACACACACCCCACCCTCAAACTTTCATCTACCACGGATCAACTTTCTGCTTAAATGCATTCCAATTCTATTCTGCTCTGCTCTTTATCAATGAGCACGTTACTTCAAATATTAACATTGCAAACAGTTCCTCTAGTTTAGCACTCAAACAAGAATTCACTCTGTAAACAGGGCCTGTCTTTTGCATTTGCAGGAATTAATGCTTAAAGCACAAACATCTGTCTTAATCCCAAGGACATAATGTGAGTGCTGTGTTTTAGTCGAAAAACAATAATTAGCCCCAGTGGCCAACAGAACTCTTTTGTAATTCATTGTAATTAACTGTCCCTAGGCCACTCCTCTTTTTCTAGTTACACTCTACCACCAAAACAGTCCAAAGTTTGTACCCAACAGGAATGGTAACTTTACAAAGTTTCTACATTCAAAGAGCCTTCAAAGTGAGGATGCAATAGTCTTGCCCAGCAGTCTGTAGGAGGAGCAGACTGCATTCAGAAGAGGATGAAACAAGAAGTGTTTTATTGCCTTTTGGTAAAACAACATGCTAAATCTAGCATGAAAGATATCAATACTTTTTCTGAACCAAACATTCCACCACACAAAAGGCCATGCCCATAGATAATGATCAGATCCTTGTAAGAAGTGTAGGAAGGGCTTGCTTCAACTCAAGACGTGCATGGCAAAAGAACTTGCAACTAATTTATAACATTTGCATTCACATGTTAATGTCCTGATTTATTACTGGAGTCTGTAACAAACAGAACAGCTGCTACTTGTGTGTGTGTGTTTCTGGGGTCTAAATTTCTTGATACTTCTGTGAACCTGCAGAATCCCTGTGAACATTTGTTTGTGGTAAGAAAACTTCCAGAGAGGTATCATAGACTAGATGTACTTAGATTAGATGAAGCTTAGACAGGCAATCACAAAATCCTGCTCCTTTAACACATCATTTTACTCTCTTTAAACGTCTTTTACAGCACACACTCCAGAAAGCATTGCTTCCCTCCTTAAAAGGTTCCTCAGAGTTGGAACTAGGCCCTTGATCTTGAGCTAACTGTAATGCACATGGTCAGCACTGAGTTTCACCATCGTGGGAATGGTTCCACCATGTGCTGGTCCATGTACCGCATGATGTGCCTTTGACATCAAGACTAGATTACTGCAGTATGTTCCTGCTAGGGCTGCAGAGAAGGCTCCTGTGTTGCTTGCAGCTGGCTGCCGATGGCAGCTGTACAATTGGTGAGACAGCAAGGGAAACACAGCAAAGAGATCCTGATTTCTAAGACTTCTGCTAATTTTTCTGGTTATTTCATATGATTCAGGTAAATGCCATTATTCATATTAATTGGCTCTTTATAACCATCCATTAGCATGACCATTAAATTTTGAAGGGATGGGGGACATAGGAACCTAGAGTTTTAACTTTTAATAAAAGTGTATAATTTTTATTTCTAAAATCTCAGAAACGCTTCAAGACACTGTGTTTTATGGGCCAGAGACAACCACAGAACTAACCTCAGAGTCAGCAGCTGAGAGTTCATTCTTTGTTTGAGAAAATGTTGACATACTATTTTGGGTTTATGTTAATTGGCACCCCTTTTTCCTTTCCATCTATGTGGACAAACACACATGCAACACTCATCTAATTCAGTTGCATATAAATGAGAGCAGTTTCTAACCTTGGCTTTTTTTCCCTGAAAGCTCTGTGTCCTATGAGCACAAATATTCCTGAAATACAATTTAATTTAAAAAAAAAAAAAAAGAAGAAGTTTAGAGGGTACTTTAATACAAAGCAGAAAATGGAAGCAATCATTTCAAAAAAATTACTGATGAACAACATAAAAAAAAGTTAAATAGTTAATAACCTCAAAATCTCTGGCAGAAACTCTAAAAGCCACTAAAGATAAAAGAATGGAAACCACATGTAACATCCTAGAGACTCATAAGACAACACAATGTACTTTCAATATAGTTTGAACTTCCGTAGTCTCACTTCATAAATTGGACTTCCTATGTCTGCAGAAACAGATGAAAGAGGTGTCTCTCCTTTTTTCTTTACATACAGATCTCCAGATTTTTATAAAGATAGAAAATGTATGAAGATTTATAGGAAACCAAGACTTTCTCCCTAGAACATGGCCAAGCAGTATGGTAAACTATTTACTGCCTGAAAAAAATTGACTACAAAGGTTATACATGAAAGAATAAACGTGATCTGGCAAGGACATTGAACCTAAGTGTGATCACACCTAGGTGTAATGAGAGTGATCATGGATATATGAAAATTATCAGGTAGCTTTAGAAACAGAAAAACAATAGAATTTGGCCATGTCAGATGAGGAAACACGTCTGTTGTGGAAAAGAAAATGCCAAAGGCTCTGATGCCTCTCTGAAAATAATCTGCTGTTTGAAGGGAAAAATATACAGTCTGGTGGCCTGTCAGTTCAGTAACACTGACGAACACTTCTGAAGCCTAGGCACCCCTTTCATGAAGATGTCTGAAAGACATTTACAGCTATGCCCCAACACCTCTGCCAGTGTGGATATCAGTAATGCCTTTAAATTTTCTTTATGTAATTCCGGTTTTAGGCACTTGAATTTGCATAGAAGTAAATGGCATCATCTTGCAACAGACTCACCATCAGTAATGCAATACCAAGTAACTCATGCTTTCATTTAATTCTCTAAAAGTTTTGACAGGAAACTCAGATAACACACAAATACAGACTGCATGAAAATACCCCAGCCACAAAATATTATGACCACCTCCGGGCTTTTCAAAGCCTCACTTGTACTAAAAAATTCACTGGATCTTTGGTCACTGTAAAATACATACATAAATCAGGGTGCCCTCCTGAAACCTTCAGATGTTGAGAAGAAAGGCTTTAGATTTCAGAGCCAAAATAAGTACAGTGAGGTGGACTGGAAGAAATACAGCACCACTGGGTTTCTGCACAAGGAAACTAGTTTGTGCGAAACTTTCTAAGTTGCCTCTGTGAATCTGCTCTGCTAGCCATAGCTGGCTATTAAAATTGTTTTGCACTTTAGTAGCTGCTTTAAACAAATCATCCCCATGAGTCAGGTAAGATTTTTACTTTTGCTCTGTATGGACAGACACACACATACATATTTACATACCATTAGATTCATATGCACACAGAAACAGACCTGCATTATCTCCCCTCATAAAAAAAAATAATCTGCATTATCTGTTCTTCGAAATCAGAAACATACATTTTACACACACCTGCATGTACATACGCACACGGTGTTTTAAACAGAAATGAAAGAAACAATTGTTTCTAGTGACTACAGCCATAATGTGATTCAGCCTACTCAGAAGAATGACTTCAGCCATAGAGTAAAAAATCTACAAGATGATAAAATCCAACTACAAAGAGAACATAATGATCCTTTTTTTTAAAGGATAAGTTTTCCAAGTTGTGAGTAAAGCACAAAAATGGGTAGAAGCAAGCTCAGCTTTAAAGCTTGGCCTAAAACCAGCAGGTTGGCTCTCCTGAGAAAAGTTGCTGTAACACACGCAGGTCTTGATTTAAACCAGATTTCTATGTTCAGCGTGGCTGAAGAACTGGGATCATACTTTTTAAATGATTCTGTAGCAGAAACAGCGCACACAAAAAATCCAAATAGTCCATATTCTTTTTCTATTCACTAGAGCCCAAGTCCACCAGATACTGCCTGCCTGCCTGCATTTCTTGCTCTCTGAAGTGGATTCTTCTTCATCATAGGAGAGGAATTCTTTTTAAACTTCAATTTAAAAATTAAATCCAGCTGACTGAATCTTCATCTAAATGTAATGCTTTTAAAGCAAAGTTCAGTCATTTTCTTGTAAATGCAAGGATTAAAACAAACCCACTCCCGGTTGTAAAGGCAAGGAGTTAAAATACTGATGTTGTAAACCGAATTCCCTATATTTTCCCATTACTTACATGCACACCTCTGCTACTATGTTGCCTTAATGGGTACAGTAGCATACAAAACAAGAATATCACACTTCAGTGAATTTGATGGGGTTAGCTGTTTGGTATAGATGTTAACATTACTAAAACAGATTTTTGTGTGTTAATCTATTTTTACATTTTAGCCTGGGGGAAAAAAAAATGTAACCATGTTGCCAATAAAAACCAAAAAAATTTTTCCCGTATATTTCTGCTGGCTGACACATCATGCCTGCAAACAATTGTCTTTCCTTAAAAGCCTTCACTTCACACAAACCCAAAAGGAGAAACGAGACATGCCATCTTATGAACATTTACAAAAACTTCAATACTTTGGCAATGCATTATAGCAGCTCCTGACACACAGACTCAACTTTTCAACTAAATAACTCTTCCACATATTTGAGGCTGAAGTATGAACTCAGGCCCACATTGCCACTTTCCGTTTGAAATATTCTACAGTGAACTGTGATATAAGATTGGTTTCTTCAAAAAGAATTAGAAGAACTGTTGGTTTTTTTCCTTCTGCTGTTTTAGACCAGCACATATAACATAGACATCTTCTGAAACTGATAACAAACAAAATCCAGATCCTATTTCAAGAAGGAACATTTTTTGGTGATGTGAAGGAATAGAATTCCCCAGTCTGAGAAGAATGTCTTGGGAAGGACTGGAATGAATTCTGAATAACTGCTACCAAAGGATAGTTTAAGACAATCTAAGTTAATCAAGATTTCTTAGTCAAATTACCCCTGGAGAGATACGCACACTATGCAAAGTAGGGAAAGCAGATTCAGTTGTTTCTTGGCTCATCTCATGCAGGTGCACTGGGGAGAAAAAGGGCCAGCAATAAATTGAGCACTGTTTTTATTTATTTAAAAATAAATGCTGTTTATCTTAAACTCCTTCCCTTTGTGGAAAGGGAAAGTACGAGGGAGTGCCATACACAATACACTAATTACAATCACTTTCTGCCTCAATAAAGGAAATACAAACATCCTGCCTTGGCAAGAGCTAGAATGTCTCAAAGAGTTAGGAGAAGGACCATGTTAAGTGTCTAGAGAGCAGAGTGGAGGAAAATTATTTCCTAAGTTTTCTACTTGTGTGCTAATCCAGAAAGTATACTTGACACATAAAAAGAACTGCCTCAGTTATTGGTTCTCCTTCTTTGATAATTATGGTGGCATAGTAAGCATTTTTTTTTTAATTATATGAATACCAAAATGTTAAATGATCTGTAATGCTCCAGGGAAGTTCTGACACTTGTGGCCACAAAAGACTCTTCACTTTCTGCAGGAGAGATTAAAATGAGTCCTCTGGGCGTACTGTAACTTGGTTAGTGGTTACTCTGTATGTATTCCTAATTCTTCCAAATGGATGTATTGTCATTATGACATCATTGCTCAGTATTGCTATTACTGAGTGGGAGCTTCACTCCAAAGGGAACTTTATTACTTAGTCTAGCACTTGTGCTATCGGTTAAGGAAGCGGGAATATTTCCAAGATGGCAGATGATTCATGAATACAAAATTCCATAGGCATATTTTGATTTTAAAAAAATTCCCAGCAGGAAAGATCTTCAGCTAATGATTATATTACCATGAATACATGGGACTATCAGTTAATGAGTATGTTCTACATAACCCTGAAATTTTTATTAGGAAAACAAAATCTTAGGGCCACCAACTCTTCCCAGGTCAGTAAAGGTCCAGCAGATCCCCAAATACTTGAAGACTCCTTTCTTGTAGAGTAAACAGCATATGAAGAGACACATAACAATAACATAAAAGGTTTCATTCGGAAATTATGTAACTAATACTGCATATGCTTATCTTAATCTTTTAGACCGTTTCTTCTCACTGCACCTCGCATACTTCCTTTATCTACACATTTTCATTTTAGAAACTCAGCTTTTTAAAACCACAGGTCTTTAACTTCACGCCTTTCAGGTTTAGTGCCTACCAACATTCATATTCTACAGGAAATGATGCTATACACACAGAGAAAACTTATATACATGACATTACACTGATTGGTGCTGTAGTCTGCTCCCAGGCATATGGGTCCATATTAATGTTGGCATGAATAAAATCATAAAGCAGCAAGTTTAAGCAGAACTGGTTGAGAAATTATTTTGCTGTTTCAAGTATACAATAATTTCCCATCAAATACACTATTTCACAAATAAGATCAGTTTACTTTGCCCAGCTGAGAACCAGGTAAGTTTAATAAGTCAAGTCTCTCACAGATCATTTTTAAGCAGAGTAATAGAAATTCTGTACAGGAGAGAAAGACAGAATTTTCCATCCCACAGGCCACTTCCAGCCAGACAGCTCCCTTTGTCTTCCAATGCCCAAAGCCCAACAGCTGAACATTACTCATCAAATTTACCACTGTGTACTTACAGAAATGGAGGCATGCTATTCTAACATAGCTGTTAGAAATGGCTGCTGTAGTCATATAGACCACACAGTGGATGACAAAACCACAATCACATTTGTGTTTGTGGAGCACTTAGACTATCATGACCTCCACAACTGTCATACAAGCTCATAAAAGTCTTCAGTGCAGAGCAGAGAACAGTGACTTGCTTTCTGTTATCTGGAACCATAGATGTCAATAATTACCTTACAATAATTGTAATTGTACAAGACCAGTAATTACTGTAGAATAACACTTTGTGAAGTTCTATATGTTGCAGTCATCACACAGCCTCTGCAAAGAGAAAGCAGTAGACAGGCTTGTCAAAAATAACAGGCCCACAAAAACACGTGCATGTGCCCAGCAAGATGAGCTTGGCCAGGACAACAAATATAACTGTTCTGCTCTTACAAAAAAGATAAATTGAAGAACAATCTGATGATAACAGAGAATTTTCTAGGACTTAATTAAGTATGAGAACACAAACCCATGTATTTTACAACAGTGCTTTTTAATGGAATCCTGATACATCAAGCTGCTTATTGTTACTTAAAATGCACTTCAAATTTTCAGAACAGTTTTTCACTTAACCACCCCCCCCCCCAAACTTGGCTCTCATAAAGCTACATAACATATCTGCCAATTGCTAACAAACCTTTACCAGACATCCACCATTCCAATTTTAGGTAAACTTCTATGTCAGATTGCAGTGTATGGTAACTTGGTGAATTCTGACTTTGTGATTATCGGGTTCCTACTATCTCAAAGATTAGATAAATGGTTTTTAATTCAAATGGGACACTCCTAATTCCAACAAAATCCTACCTGTATACTTCTAAGAGTTTCAAGAGTTGCAGGAACACCTGCATACCTCCTCACCGATCTTCCCACTCTCTTTTCTTCACTTTTATCCCTTTGCCCCCACCTTTTTCCCACAGGGTTTCTCCTCCTGGCCAGGAAAATTAGTACCAGAATACTATTTCATAGATAGTCCGTTCCTTCAGGTTTTGTTCCCCATCCAAAAGCAGGATGCAACACAATCTCTCTCAGAATCCTGCGCTCACAAGTATTTCCCCCCTTTTTCATAGTGAAGTGGTTTAGATACAATCAATGGACATAAGCTGAGTGCCATTTAACTTTTTTTAATGTTTTTTTTTCCATCCTCTTGTTATCAGTTCTATATCTTAATCCTTCTATGTCTGGTATGCATTGTGAATCA
Organism: Microhierax caerulescens; assembly: GCA_035590215.1. Lineage (NCBI taxonomy): Eukaryota > Metazoa > Chordata > Aves > Falconiformes > Falconidae > Microhierax > Microhierax caerulescens. The sequence continues at coordinate 83,100,171 of JAVJGJ010000001.1, read as the reverse complement.
CAGACAAGCTATGGATGCCTGGAAACTGTTTGGTTTCCTTAAGAACATCATCATAACTTTTCCCACCCCAGAACTCCGGGGGATTTTAGTGCACACAGACTTGTGCGTGGACATAGGGCTTTCCATATAATATGTAATACATCTTAAAGAGTTCATTTCAGAAATAGAAAGCTTGGTCCCAGGAGTCATGCTCTCAGTTCAACACAGCCACAGAATACCGTGGAAAAAGTTTCTTGACCTCAAAGCCTAATGAAACAACAAATATGTCCATTCCTATTTTTAGATGTATGCTCTGCAGTGCCATATTCCTTAATATAAAGCTGACCCAAATGTTCCAACAGCAGACGTTGGTTTCCCTTTGATAGCAAATGCATATGTCTGCTTTCCAAGTTTCTGTAAACACATCATTATAAGGAAGGCCAGTCTTACTTTTCCCAGCCTTCTTTCTAATTATGCGCCCACTGCCAGGAAACTTTCAAACTTTCACTTTTTTTTTTTTTTTTGGGGGGGGGGG
>JAVJGJ010000001.1:83060376-83091522 GCA_035590215.1 Microhierax caerulescens | reverse complement strand
GGCGAGGGAGAACGAAGTTGAGACCTTCCAGTGTGAAGAAAACTCACAGATTCTTGTCATATTTTTCATTGTTCTTTAGAACAGGTTGCAGCCTGTCCTTTGGGGATTTAACTGGTGTTTTCTGCAGGGAAAAAGGAATCCCTCAACAGTGCTGCTCAGTCTTTTTAGAAGTGGCTATTCTGTTATGCTACACGAAGAAAGCACGCGAGACCGGTTTTACTGTCAACATCTCCCTAAACTGTTTTAAGTAGTATTACAAAGAGCAGCTTACCTGCTGTAAGTCGGTGTAAATTCGCTAGCAGAACACTGTCACTACTGTTGCCTGATTCTTAGTTTTAGTAGCACATCAGGTACTTCACATGGAAGGATTTAGAGTCTGATTGTACGTGTATGTGTCAGATCAACAGCAAGCAAGGAAGAACACTTAAATTAAAGATCACTTTGTTAATTTTGTTTAGTCTTATTGAAGTGGAATATCCCAGGCATTTATGTAACAGACATTTTAAAAATAAACACCAGGAATCCTGCAGGAAGTGATTTCCTTAAATTTACATGTGAAAATTATGACAGTTCAGGAGAACATATACTAAATATGTCTACAGCAACAACTGAAACAAAGTTAATAGGCAGAGATAGCTCTATCTGACTAAGGAATTACTGAGCTGTGACTCCTTAAAAGGAATACCCTTCACAAACTAAGGATTCAAAATTAGCAACTCTTGTGAGACAGTCCTCTCGGAAAGCAGTGTGACCAAGAAACAGTATCTTGCAACAAATTAAAGAAGAAGTTGTACCTAAACTTCTAACTTTCTGATTCTGTTTGGGAGACTGGAAGCATTCCTGCATTTCTCAATATGGTTCCTTAGTATTAAGTTGTGAAAATAAGTTCTTAAGTAATGACAAAGTTCTTCCATTATTGCAAGCCCCTGTGGGTGTTTGGAAGAAGGAGAAAACAAGTAGAAGAATGGAACAAAGAGAGCACTGCCTTAAGTCACTGATGTGACTTAATAGGCAATAGTGACTGCTCCTGGGAACAAGTGCATGAAAAAAAAAAAAGGAAGAGTATAAAGGTGCATTTATAACCACCTTCCTGTAACACGGCTTCAGCTGCACTCAACACACTGAGCCAGTTGTATTTACAGCTCAACAGAAAACTGACTCTGGTATTTTTATATTGCATTCTTGCCCTCAACAGAGGCCTGAATAAGTTTGTTTATTTATGAGAAATTCTCAAACTAGAAAAACTTAAGTAAACAGCTTAATAAGAATAGCACAGTAAGAAATATATTGACCACATCATATTTACATTACATACATACACTACCATGTTAAAAAATTCACCTCAGAAGAAAAAAAAACCAAGCAACTTACAGCAAAATAAGAAACATAGGAACAATGTAGTAGAATTTATGTCCAGAAAAATGTCCTGGTTTCAAGTTATGTTTCAAGATGAATGCAATTTAAATACTCATAACTGACAAAGAAAATGCTAAAATTGAAACCCAAAATACAGAAATGCTTTAATAATAAATTAAACAAAAGTCATAAGGGCATATGATTGTCAAATAGTAATTTAAAGCAAAATGGGATATCTCATGGAGCTCACCCTCTCTACTGCTAAAGGCTGTAGCAGTACTGGTTTATTTCAGAACAACTCCATCATCTCCAGCAGGTGTTCGGGCTACCGACAAATAACTCACTGCTGATTCTGCAGACAATTTACTGTTCAGGACGTGTTATCTGACATCAGTTCTTCTGAATGGAACAAATGACACCATAACAGATATGTTCAGAGTAAAAGGACATATCCAGGTTGAAGGGGCCGCCTAGGGTGAGTCAGTCAACCCCACGCATCGTGACTGCCTCTGTGAAGAAAAAAAGAGGGTGGTTGTCACTGCTGACTCCACTCTGAGGAATGAAGGACTGGCCCCAACCCATAGGGGAGCCTGCTGCCTCCCTGGGCCTGGGTAAGGGGTGTTACTAGAAAACTCCCTTGTGTGGTACAGCCCTCTCATTGCTGACCATTACTGTTTTTTCAGGTGGGCAGCAACAAAGTCCAAACACCAAAAGTCTGAGGACAAGCAAGAGAGACCTCAGGGCCTTGGGGTGGTCCTGGTTGAGGGCTCAGGAGCACAAGCAGTGTTTTCTTCAATCCTGCCCGTTGCAGGGAACGATGGTGCAAGTAATCGGAAGATCACAGAGATCAATACCTCACTCCAGACCCAGTGTCAACATTTGAATTTTGGGTTTTTTGATCATAGGTCAGTTCACATGACACCAGGCCTGCTGGCAACAGATAGGGTTCACCTGTCTCAAAGGGGGAAAATAATCCTAGTTCAGGAGTTAGCAGCGCTCACTTTAAAACAGATTCAAAGGGGGAAGGGGATACAACTAGGCCCTCTAGAGATGAGCCTGAGGGCAGCATGCCAGTGCTGGAGGCGAGATCGGTGGCCCAAGTGAAGTGCATCTACACCAATGACTGAAGCACGGGAAACAAACAGGATGAGCTGGAAGCCATGGTGCAGCAGGGAGACTGTGACAGAATCACCATCACAGAAATGTGGTGGGATAACCCACATGACTAACTGGAGTGCTGCAATGGATGGCTACAAATTCTTCAGAAGGGATAGGCAAGGAGAGGCAGTGAGGTAGCCCTGTATGTCAGGGAGTGTTTCAACTGTCTAGAACTTAATGATGGTAAATAACAAGGTCAAATGTTCATGGGTAAGAATCAGGGTGAAGGCCAACAAGGCAGATATCCTGGTGTGAGCCTGCTATAGAATACCCAACCAGGATGAAGAGGAAGACGAAACATTCAACAAGGAGCTGGGAGAAGTCTCATGATTGCTGGCCCTTGTTCTTAATGGATGCCCACAGGAAACACAACACAGCAGAGGGGAAACAGTCCAGGAGGTTCCTGGAGTGAGTGGAAGACAATTCCTGCCACCGCTGCTGAGTGAGCCAACCAGTGGAGATGCCCCACTGGACCTGCTCTTTGTGAACAGAGGAGAACTGGGGGGTGATGTGGTGGTCAGAGAACACCTGGGGCATGGCAATCACAAAATTATAGAATTTTCAATTCTTGGAGAAGTAAGGAGGGGGATAGCAAAGCCGTTACCTTGGACTTCCAGAGGGCAGACTTTGGCCTGTTTAGGAGCCTGGTTGTCGGAGTCTCTTGGGAGATAGTCCTGAAGGGCCAGGGGGTCCAGGAAGGCTGGACATTCTTCAAGAAGGAAATCTTAAAGGCACAGGAGCAGGCTGTCCCTGTGTATGGAAAGACAAGCCAGCAAGGCAGAAGAACCGGCCTGGCTGAACAGAGCTTTGGCTGGAACTCAGGGAAAAGAAAGAAAATTTGCCACCTTTGAAAGAAGGGGCAGGGAACTCAGGAGGACTATAACTATATCGTCAGGTTACACAAAGAGAAAATTAGAAGCCCAGCTAGAACTCAGGCTAGACACTGCCATAAAAGATAATAAAAAATGTTTTTGCAAATACATTAGAAACAAAAAGAGGGCCAATGACAACTTGCATCCTTTATTGCATGGGGAATGGGGGGAACATTGCCACAAAGGATGAGGAAAAGGCTAAGGTACTTAAATGTTTTATTTGCTTCAGTCCTTAATAGCAAGATCAGTTACCTTTAGGGTACTCAGCCCCCTGAGCTGGAAGACAGGGACAAGGAGGAGCAGAATGAAGTCCCCATAGTCCAGGAGGAAATGGCTAGTGACCTGCTACACCACTTAAACATGTACAAGTCTATGGGTCTGAATGGGGTCCACCTGAGAGCACTGAGGGAGCTGGCAGAAGAGCTCACCAAGCCGCTCTCCATCATTTATCAACAGTTTTGCCTAACAGGGAGGTCCCAAAAGGCTGGAGGTTAGCCAGTGTGACCGACCCCCATCTACAAGAAGGGGAGGAAGGAGGATCCAGGAAACTACAGGTCTGTCAGTCTGAACTCAGTGCCAGGAAAGGTTATGGAGCAGGTCATCCTGAGCACCATCACACAGCATGTGCTGGACAACTAGGGGATCAGGCCCAGCTAGCAGGCCTCCTCCTACGACAAGATGACCTGCTTAGTGAAGCAGGGAAAGGCTGTGGATGTTGTCCACCCGGACCTTAGTAAAGCCTCTGACACTATTTCCCATTACACTCTCCTGGAGAAACTGGTTGCTCACAGCTGCGGCAGGTTGACTCTATGCTGGGTAAAAAGCTGGCTGGATGGCTGAGCCCAAGGAGTGGTGGTGACTGGAGTTACACCCAGCTGGTGGCTACTCACAAGTGGTGTCCCCACAGCTCAGTGTTGGGACCAGGCCTGTTGAATATCTTTATCAACGGTCTGGATGAAGGGATCAAGTGCACTCTCAGTACATTTGCAGGCAACCTTCTTTTTTTCTGGTTTTTCCTTTTTTGCTGTTGTGCCATATTTCCTTTCTGAAATAAGAATGTCTCTGCTAAGCAAGGAACTTGTAATGCTCTCCAGAAAGGTACCTAAAAACTTAGATAAATGCATATGAAAGCTTTGGCTTCTGCCCTTGCAGAAAGGATGATCTCCCAGTGGTCTGGAAGTTACTGCTCAACTGGTTTTCAATGACAATTCCAGACCTCTTTATGTCTGGTCAACTAGGTTGCAAAGTACAGGTTTTCTCACTCTAAATACTCCACATAGTTAAATTGCTACCATTGGCCCCAGTGGCAATCTTTCATCAAGTAGAGCACATGTGTTCACTTGCCATCTTCTCATTTTGTTAGCTGTGAATTTGTGCTTGCCCGAGCAAAGCCTTCTTTCTCCTCCTCCAGTGAACCCACTCACTCGAACTACTCCACAGCACGCAGTAAATCAAGAGTTGCAACTAGACTGAGCCGTGGCAGTGCCTGCACTTCATAGGCCTGAAGTGCTGCCCTCAGGGAGCTACCCTGTATGCTGTCCCACTTGCACTTCTGCCAGAGCGTACTTGTGCTGTCCAGCCCCACACCAATGTTACGGCAGTTTTATGTAGACAGAAAATAGAAGGCTCTGCAGAAGCAGTGGAATAGAAACGTGCCAGGAAAGATCATTAACCCGACGGGCCTCAGTAGTTTTACCATCTGAATATGAAGGTATTAGGTACCCGTGCACAACCATTTATCAAGTTTAGAGGACTGGCAACAACTGTTTCAATCTGCTGCTGGGGAACACTAACTCATAAACTACAAAATCCTTTACTATTACTAAAGGAACTATCAAAACCATCAAAAACCCCTCAGCATTTTATCAGTAAAATAAAACTGAATTTCTGTACCAGTGTTCTGCCTTGCAATAAAAATGACAGGCATTGTAACATAAGTGCTAAAACATTTAGTAATATTGTAAAGCATATTCAGTAACACATAATCATATTTCTCAGACTTAACATCTTAACATATTCTGGATATATAAGTGCACATACTGATAATAATGTATTTTAATACAGAGCTTCAATGAATCTCCCGCCAAAGTATGAGAATATACATTGACTTAACTGATAAAAATAATACATTATGGATCTGTTGTACCTAAACACCCCAAACCTAAACGCTTTTTTTTTTTTTTTTTTTTTTGAGGAAGGGATTTTCGTTTTGTTTTGTTTTTTTTTTTTTTTTTTTTTTTTAAAAAAACTAAGTGATCTGGAAACAGAGACACATATGATCAACAGTGCCAGACCCAGCACAGCTCTGTGATGGAGTTCAACTGGTTATCTCCTGTTCCTTTGAGAATTGACAGTTTACTTCTGGTTTTGGTTACTTTCTTTTAAACACTTTTATTTGGGCAAGAAGATATATTTTGTCAAGGCTTTATCCCCAATCTACTTATTTTCTTCAGAAGCTTTTGAAAGGTTGAAAACCTTTGGAAATCCAGTGGACTGTATCAACTAGACTTCACTCATCCACATGGTTCTTGTTGATTCTTTCAAATAGTTTGAGCAGATTTGTGAGGTGCTACTTCTATTTACAAAATGTATTTATTTTTCCCAAAATGTCACATTATGTTCATGATTTTATCATTCTAATTTCTTTATTCTAGATCATACTATTTTTCAGATACCAGGCTCATCAGTTGAGTCCCCTAAAACACCCTGAAAACTGTTTTTAAAAATCAGTGCTGTATTTGCTGCCTTTGGTTTTTAGCTAAATATACTATTTCAAAGGATCATCCCAAATTGTTTTGGCCAATATATAATCTGTAGGCTTAATACATTATTTTTTTTCTAAACATTTTAAATACTCTTGAAATAAACACATGTCCACATTGCAACCAAGATAGTACTGCTTGCTGCAGATTTCTCCCAGAACTTTCATAGAGGGATATGCAATGCTCACATCCAAGTATATAGGTACTCATAGGCAGCCACACAGACCAGACAAAGAATGGTTATTTCCCAGCTTAAAATTAATCTGCGCAGTTTAGCTGACTATTAAGATATGTTTGCATGGGATCACAAGAGACAAGACATTTCTATCTTGGTATTTTCATTATGAGAAGGAAAACAGATGGGTGATACAAAAAAGAACTCTGCATCATGCTCTACATGCCTGAATTTGCAGTGTAGCATTAAATATTTAAACATAACTGTGCAGAAAGGCTTTACATAATGCTGTAACTATCCTATCTAAAAATATATATTTTTTCCAAGTATCAGAGATTTTTGTCAACTAAATATAAGTGGGACTCGAAAAGAAATGCCATCTTTTAGTGAAATCAAAATTGTTTACTTAATATCAAGACTTTGGTCATCAATATTTAATTACTACACATAAATCTATTGTTTGAATTGAATTCTCATTTAATCTTAATGCATGCTTTTCTGATTACAGACCCATGTGAGCAACATTAAAACTATAGACATATATCTGAATGAAAACCATGTGCATTCATATCAAAGTAGTATTGACAGAACTTTCAGTGCAGAAGTACTGAAACATATCCTGGGGGAAACCTGAATGAAAGCTACTCTGAAATATAATGCAGTTATGAGTGGTAAAAAGTCATACATTTGACTTATATTTACAGCAGCAGCAAAGGACAAAGCTCATGTATGAAAGAGTTGGGCACAGATTCATGGGAACAGGGAGTAGTGGTCTCCATATGCATGGCTGACATGCCCTACTGCATTGTATTTAGATCTGGAAAACATTTGCCAACATGTTGTCATCAAAATGGAGGAAACATGCAGAATGGCATCAGAAATCACTGTCATTTGCAAGTAGACGACAACTGCTTTTTAGGCAGAAATATAAGCTGCATGACTTTGTTAAATGGTAACTAGTGGTAAATGGTAAATAAGCACAGACTACAGTCAGGAGTGGCAGAACAAACTTAAGACATGGCAAATTGGAGCTAACTATAATGGAAAACATGCCAGCATTATACCACTTCAACTTATCTCAGTCTGTTGGGCAAAACAGAAGATCCACAGATCAGACAGTGCTAAACAGAGAATAAAGCAACACTGTAATAAAATTAACTCAGCAACACAAAATCATTTTTGTATTAGCTGTCTTGGTGTACTATAGTAGTGAGAACTTCCTTCCTTTGTAGGAGTCATGTTTATTGGATGCTCAGGAGAACAGAACTTTTGAGCCACCAAACCCCATTATAACATGTAACAAAAATAAATGCATCATGATGTCTGGGACTATCAAAGCACAGTGCGTTAAAGGCTTAATTTTGTCCTTTAGAAACCTGGTTTCTTCTTCCTAGAAATTACGACACATGTAAAGGGGGGTGGGGGGTGAGGGGGAGAAATACTTCAATAGTGATTTGCAGTAACTGATCTTATGGGTAACACGCTTCTAGTGGGTGTTCAGAATTACTTGGTGTGAAGATTTGTGGACAAGATTTTTATGCTCTGTTTATATTTTCTGGGAGCTTAAAGAGAAAACAGTCTGAAATAAGCTGCAGCTAAGATGCCACAGGAAATTAAGGAAGAGAAGCAGACTTCTCAAGAAAGACAAATTTATATAAAATGGTGATGGCTATGTTTTGGCTTAGAAAAAGGAATGCAATTGTTCCAAAATACACTGAAAAGCTGTTGACTGGCGCTTCTCCTTAGTGATTCATGAACCACTCCAACACTACACTGTATCTAAATGCTTTTTAAGGAGCTCTTTCACCATTGTACACAATGGTACACTGTTTACAGACCAAAATTTCTTGCATCAGCAAGTTCTTTCTCTGTATCGCAACCAAAGAGTGAACCAGCACAACTCTCACCCATACGAAGGTGTTGGTGTGAAACCCACCAGGGCATTTTCCATGTTTACTGGAGAAACTGTTCAAACAGCTTGTTGGTAAGTAGTAATATGCTCTTCAAAGTATAGCATCATCTTTGATAAAAGATATCCACAGCACATTGCTAGAAGAACCTGCAATCAGCTGCTTGCAGCTTTGCAAAATTTCCATTTGTGCTGAAATAATCCATGGCAAACATCTGATCAGAATATTTTTGTTGTCTTTTAAGTTTTATACAAATAAGTTTGAGGTGCCTTTGAAATGAAAGTTTTGAAGTTGAAATTAATAAAAGTGGAGTGTAATTCTTGAAACTTAAAGATGTTCTAAAGTGAACACTTCTGTAGAGAATCAATTTCTTTGGCAGAGGATCTTACTAGTGCCAGGAATAAGTCTTTTTCTCTACACTAAACTATGTCTACATTTGGCTAGATTAAAAACTCTTTTATTTAAGAGTAAACAAACAAAACCCCTTCCTACCAAAAATTCAACTTTGCACATGCTCAGTATGGCAGAATGTCAGCCAGATTTTTCCCCTGGTCAGAAAACCATGGATCATACACGTAGGATGGTCTACACTAGATCTCTGGACTGTTTCTGGCTTATCAGGACTTTCCTAGAAACCCTGTTCTGAATCACAGACTCAACACATGAGAACTAAAAGCAAGGAGTTTGTCTGGCCTGCATTCCCAGCATTTGCTCAAGATGATGACAGGGCAACTACATCAGATTCTGTATGAAGATGAGACAGTAAAGATTAAAGGCAATCATAGGAGATTATAAAACTAACTTCTTGTACTTGACTTCATAAACTTATTTTCATGTAATCTTTTGTGATATATATGGGTAGAAATGGATGAACAAACTTGTCCAAATTAGTTTTAACCTCATTTTCATCTAGTCTTACATGCTCAACATCCACAGAAATCCTTGGAGAGACTTTGCACCATACAGCTCTTTCTGGGCTTCTTACCAGCATTTTTTGGAAGCATCAAGTTTTGCATACATCAGCTATTCAGTTGATGTGAAAATAAACTGCAAAGGAATATGGTATCATAAAACTTCATTTCCAGAAAGCAAGTACTGTTAAAACAAATTTGTTTATACTGCTGTAAGCCTGAATATTAAAATGCTACATTTTATTCAACCTGGATTATTGGAACAGTTTTGTAAAATCTGTGAACTCTAATATAAGACTGCATGTTTTGATACCTCCCTAAGATGTATATGACCTCTTAATCTATATTACTTCACAGCTATCACCGCATTTTTGATACCTAGTTCCCAGTGAACACTAGGTGTTTGGGTTTGGTTGGGTTTTTTTTCCTTCATTTTTTTCATTACCTGGACAAGAACTGGTAAAAAAAGTGTACCATTCATTAAAGCAAAACTTCTGCTGTTTCATCTTGAATTTTGGTTAAAACTTTACCTCTCTCCCTATGCAATTCTATTAATGACACAGGTGTTTTTCACTTTAAACTTAGTTATGACATGCAGTGAAATGTCCATACTTCTGTTGTAGGACGGAAATACCAATCCATTGATATCTAGAAGATTCTGAAGTATTCTGCAGTTCCTTTTCTTCTCTAAAAGAAGATTTTTTATCATTAAAAGTGAAAATTAATAAATGGAAGTCTCTTTAAAAACAAAGTTGGACAGGTATCATGGAGAGGCCAGTGATAAAAATATTCTGAACAGTCCATGACAAAATAGGAAGTAGATACATAGACTGTCTTAAAAGCACTGAAATTTTATTTATCTCTATAGGTTTTCATTAAGTACAACTTCATAAGTATGCAGTTTCCATGATTTAAAAAGACTATATTCTGTAAAAATCACAATTTTCTTTTTTTTTTTTTGTCTTATATGAATTCCTATGAATAACACTTTGCTTTCACGTAGTTGCATTAGTTTTTAAGATGCTACTTTAATTTGTAACTAGGCTTTAAAATTATAGTGGTACTAAAACAACCTGGATGGATTTGACAGATAACATCTGCTAACTGATGTGTCCATAGGTTACATGTGTCCATACTAACAAACTTTAATACTTTCCCTTTTACAGTTTTAGTTAGGCCATGAGAGGCCTTTCTTTGACAAAGCTAAACAACACACATTTGTATTCTAGAAGCATGACAAAGACTCTTATGTGAGTTTTTAACTGAGGAGTACTTCATAGTCAGAGATGCTGTATCTCCACCAAAACTTTTAAAGGTAAAAGTTCCTTTGAGAAGATATGCCAAGGGGGTAGCAATGCAGGCCAGTGCCTAGGCAGCAATCTATGGAATGCAAAGAGTTTTGTGGACTTCCACCAGCATCCATTGTGAGAGCAAGTGCAACAGCAACAGACAGTAGTTCTTAGGCAGGAAGTTTAATCCATGGTATCGCCATCTATGTTGGTGACTGATCATTTGCATATTCACTAATTCTGCTGATATCAACAGTATGGATGTTGTCTACTCTGATTAGGAAGCGTAACTGGAGAATCTTTTAGATTGCTTGAAGCACATTTATTTTCTAACCCAACAACTGCACTTATCCAGAGCAGTTATTTTAAAAGCAGTTCAGTGCTCTTTATTACATAGAGTCAAAAGTTTAAAAAAACCAAAACCACCACCAAACCAAACAAAAAAAAAAAAAAAAAAGCCCCCAAACCCATATCAAATGAAGTTTCTCTGTATCACAACAACAATATGTTCCCAGCCAAAAAGGACTGCATTGCAGACATACAGTTCCTATCAATAATCTCATACTTACTCACTGACCGAAACTGGACTTCTAAGAACAAGTTTGGCCTCCTTTTTCTCCAGCAATGGGTGGGTGCCAATAAAGAATTACTGATGATTGTATATTTTCCCTCAAATTCTACTATTTTGATTAAACTAAAAACATAATATACTTGCAGTAAGGTTTTTGCTACAATACTATGTATCATGTATGGTTCATATTTGAAGAAACATAACACCTTTTGTTGAAACACAGCACTTACAATTAATATACACTAATATATGCTGTCTTACAACATTTCACTATGGTTTTCTTGAACTTACAGAACTAGCAGAATGTTTTCTGGAAAAAAGAAACAACCCAAAAGGCTAGGAATGCAATAAGTATAGTGGAGGAGGGGAAAATGAGACAGTTCCCCAACATACTCATTGCCAAACTATTCTTGGATTACTTCTTCGCCAAATCCAAAGTAAATCTTTTTCTGGATTTGGCATAATGAGAGCTCCCGATAGGGCCTTGTATAATGGAACATTTTCTTTTGCTTTGGGGTCTGTTCAGCTTATGAAGAGTCTGTTCTGAAAGAACTACTGTGTTCCTTTTACAACTTCACTCTCTGCTACTCTGTAAAACCTATCCTTCCTCCAGCTTCTTAGGAGGAAGAAGAGAGTATCTAATTCTTTCTAAAATACTCCTCAGTGTTAGTTGAAATTTATTAATATTTAGAATTTTGCTGTAGGGTGTTTACAGGATTTTGCTTTAGGATGTTTTTGCTAGAAGACTTTGGAAAAACACATTGCTTAACATACTGAAATCAGCACTTGCAGAAAATACTTCATAACATGACAGGTGTATTGTCAAGACCACTATCTTAAGAGTGTCTGGGCCCCACAAAATACCATTGTCTCTAAACTGAATCAATCTTTCTTGTATAGAAACTTCTAAACTAAACTCAAATTATGACCTGCTGAAAGTGACAAACTGTTAAGTATCTCTCACTGAATACTTATGGACTTAAAATAGAAGGCATTTCAACCAAGAGTTGTTTATAGCTGTAATGAGGGGTTTTTTGTATGATCTCTCTCTCACTAGATTTACTGCAATTCCTATAAACGATTTAAGTATTTTATTTTTTATTGTATAAATATTTTAGAAGTGTTTTTACCTTAAAAATAAAATAGCCAAAATCCCTTGCTCAATCATCTGATGGTTGTAAAATAACCATCCTCTGCAGAATTAAACACTGGGGGGAAAAGAGAGTGGTCATGGAAAAAAGGTTTAGCCATATTCATTTATAGGTGGCTGGGCAAATACTTTAAAGGATGGCTCAATCTCTTCATGAGAGGCCCCCAGCACTTTTCTAACCACACATGAGAAGAGCTCCCAGCTGCTGTGTGGGTGCTATGCCAACTGTCTGATACCCCCTAACAAAGAAGGGCATGCCGGAAGGTTCAAAGAAGAAAAAACATGGTGGAAGCAGGTTTTACTTCAGCAGTCCTTGCCTAGCCAAGAACCACACGGACCTGCTGCTGTGAAGAAGCATATGAAAAAGCTCATATTTCAGTCCAAGGAATTGTTCAGGGTGCTCTAGGGAGAGACTCACTATTCAGATTTATCCCAAGAGGCTTCCAGTTTTCATGCAGCAACAATGCCACATTAAGAATCTAATATATATGTGAGGAGAAGGTGAGTGCATAAGAATTACAAAATTAGAAGGAAAAGAGAAAGTACTTATCTGAGAAAGTACTACAGATAAAAATGGTATCAGTCATGTGAAGAATTTGGGAAATTTGTCTTGATTGGAAAAACGTTGTAGAATTAAACTATGGTATACAAAGTGATATAATTATACTTTTTTTTTTTACATTTTATTTAGTATTTTATTTTTAATGTAAGAAGAATATTTTAGATCTTCACCAAGTAAATGTAATCTTTTTCAGTTGGGAATTAGTGGGGAATTCTACTGTAAAATAACTGAACAGCAATCCAGATGTAACACAGCTAAAAGTTTAATGGCACATGAGGCTGAATTCCCTCAATTAATTTTTGCTGAACCCATTTTAAGTAGCAGTTCAGCATCTCTAAAAATAGGACAACTGGAATCAATTTAGGATAGGCCATGCATAAATGTGAACAAATTTCTACCAAGAGATGTCTCAACCATGGCCACTTGACTATCCATACCAGTATCTTTTCTCAGGATTCCATACAAAAGGAGGAACTCCTCAGGCCATTAACTTCTAAAGAGGTTGTAGAACTGAAAGGGAAATTCCCCAGTTTGATTATTCTCATTCTGTTACTCAGATTACAACAGGTGTCACTAGTTGAGAAGTTTGTCACAACATAGGTTTGTTTCTTCAATTCAAAGTGTGATTTAGGTCACAGTGCTTAAAAACAAAAAACATGTTTAAGCAACTCCAGAAACAAGAAAACCCAATCCACACCAAAATTAGTTGAGTCTTAGATATTCAGTGAATAAAGGAGTAAAGTTTAGCATGATTACCAACCTCTGAACTATTCGCTGCATACAGCCTCCCCTTATCACTAGCTGTCCTTTTCCACTGGTACACAAGGAAGTCAGCATCTCAGTACTATCATAAGTACGTTGTTTTTCTTGAACCATCTGTCTTACACTTTAAGGATCTTTTGTCCCTTATCAGCCCACCCCAGGGAAAAATACGCAATTTTTTTTTGATGCAGTCAGTTAGGTAATTACACTAGCTTAGGTTTTATTAGGACCTTCAAAAAGCTGTGCCTGTTTGGTTTATTTGCATCACTGTTTCCTGGCTTGTTCTTCTAAGAAATACTGTACAGCTTCCTTAAGTACACATTCCAAAGAACACAACACAGTGAAGTGAGGAAACAGGCCCACGTATATGTAAAAGGCAATAAAGTGTTTTTTCTTTTAAATTTCCCAGTAAGGTATGAGAAAAACATACCATAAATAATACTGCCAGAATGGTATTACTGATAGTATGGTATGATACATGCTCTGGGATATGATTCTCAAAAAATAAAATAAGTCTGTTAAGTCTGATCACTAAATATACCTCCTTATCCTACTTTAATCAGATATTGCCTGGACAGCATCCCATACAGTCTGCAATAAAACCCCACATAAATAAAGGTCTGGACTTCTGAAGCAAGGAGCTGCAATTCTAGTCACTGGTCTGGGAGGCTAAAAGCCACCAAAACCCAACATCACAATAGCCACTAAATCAAAGCTGAGTCATTTCAGACAGAGAACTGGTAAAAGAACACACACACACACACACACCACCCCCAAAAAAACAAAAGCAACCCCAAAACAACCCCAAACAAAAGAAAAAAACCCTACCCACACTACAACAAAGCATGAAGGAATCACCTGGCTTCAGGCCAAAAAATGCTAATGGAACACATATTACCTGAGAAGAACTGAAATAAGTTTCTAAGAGGCATGGAAGTTGTTTAGGATAAATACTCATTGTATAGGGGAAAAAAAGTAACTCCACCGGACCATTTTCCAAATGCCTGATCTTGCATTCCTTGCACACCCTAATTGCCTTTAAAGTAATTATGAGTTTAGGCTACCTGCCAGGATTATATAACTATGTCTTGAAAGACAAATGCACAGTAGCACAAAGCAAAAATATACATAATCCTGGGATCTGGAAAAAAACCAAACCCATAGCTGGACAAACAAAGCTAGAAATTTAAAAAGAAAAGTAGAATGAAAATAGCTAAAGGTGAGGTACACTTGTAATCCCTTTCTCTAGAACTGGAAAATGTTAAGGAGGAAGAAATCTGGAGTAAAGGGGGTGAAATTGGAAAAGTTAAACAGGCTTGCCAAGTAACAGAAATATTTGAGTTACATTTCCTAAAGTACTCTAAAAGGGAGTAAACTAACCAAATGCCATCTGAAATTGGCTGTACGCTCACCACTTTGGTTGACTTCAGGGTCAGTAAGGCAGAGGACAGATGTAAGCTAGCATAGCTGAAAAATCAATACAAATACAGATACAACACAGAATTCATTATAGAGCAGTTGGAAATGCAAAGAAAGAATTCTGTGCATCTATACCGATCTAGACCGATGGTGTAACTTCAATAAATATTCTCCAAGTATGAAGGTGCTTTACAAAACAAACAACTTTAAGAAGTTAAGTTAGATGCAGTCATACTACAGAAAACAAACTGTGCTACTCTGACAGCCTGGTGTAATATTTCTGATTGGTTTCATAATGTTACCTTTCAAGTAAGTCCAGACTTGCCAATGAAGATCAACAAATCTTTCACATAATAATGTAACACGTGCATGACAATATCCATGAATTGGACAGTAAAAAACAGTCCAAAATAAAATGGGAAATTCTAAGCTGTTTCTTTCCCCATTGCATTTCTTCTAATAGAAAGGTTAAATTTTCAGGCACAATTTCTTGTACTGTGTAAAATTTTAAATAATTCCTGCAAAACTTTCAAGACATTTGTCAATGTTAAGATTTTTATTCCGTAGGGAGTCATGTCAGAATCAACACAATAAATATTACCATGATGTATAGCTAGTGAGCCATTCTTACAGTAAGGTCTTCTTCTGTACCACTGCACAGGACAGTCATTCATATCTCATACAAACTTATTTCAACAACCCCTTTTCCAAAATACCCCGCACCAAGAGTAACCTTTCAAGGATTTTTATTAAAGGTGTACTGGAGCCATCTTCCACAGTAAGGATGCAGTTCCATTGTTAGTTTAAGCTGATCTACATTTGGACCAACACTGAAAGGGTATCCATCTGGCTGAAAAACTATGGGGGTTTTTTGGTTGATTTTTTTTTTTTTTTTTTTTTTTTGGCTTACTTTTCAACCATATCAGGTATCCAACTCAGCTGGCCATGTGGTTGCATGATTGCTGGTGCCTTCACAGGGGAAAAAGGTCATAAGGTAGGGGATGGGAAAGACAGGTTTATGCTTTTTGTGTAATAATATGGCCCTTGGTAGAGCACGAGCCACGGAAAACAATATGAAGATACTAAATTCTGTCACATCTCTTTAGGGCATATGCGGTATCTGATACTGAAGATGCAAAGAGTCAAAAATCATAAACTTCCATACTTAAAAGGACTGGACAAACAATGAATAATAAGAATATCTCAATGCTTTTTAGAAGAAGCTATGAAACTCAATGGATAGCAAGTTGACTGAGTGGCGGGTTACAGGTTCACCGAGAGGACAGAACTCCACCTAATTAAGAAAGCTAGCTCACTTCTGAATCACAGTATGCTTCTCTTATCATTTTTTCTCTCTGTATGAAAACAAGTTCCCTCTGTTCCAATTTTGCCAAGTTAAAGAAAACCTTTCTGACAGCAAGGGCATACATGCTCCATTAGATCTTGCAGTCCCACCTGAAATGGTGTAGAATGGTTTACTTAATAAACATTAGAGATTACTAATCATATATTGAAATCACAAACCTAAACAGAAGAGGTAAATAACCTTTTTCATATGCTTGCATGAAAGTTGATGTTGGTGAGAATTCAGAAGATTTTGTGAAAACAACAGAGCACATCAAGATTACAACAGCACATACATAATACTTCGGAGACAGATATGAATAGCATTTGGAGACAGATATGAATTTAAGCAATACTGTTTTCTATAAACTGTTTCTCACACAAATTAATATGGATGACTGACATTCTTCAACAACAACGAGCAGTGCATTTCAAATTCTTCTCTGTTATGGATACCAAAAAAAGGGCTGTGATACTATCAAATACTACTTTTTTGTTGTTGTTGTTTCTAGAAGACATTGGTGGGATTTTTGAAATGTAGACAGCACAAAGTTACCATTCCCTCTTTAATCCTCCAGCCAGCAGTCCAGGGAGTAGAAGCATATTCCTACTTGGCAAAACAGCCTGGTTTCTTCATGTCTGTTGCTAGAGGGAGAGGAGATCCTACCTATCTGAATAAACTTTCCTCACTGGCAATGACCTTCACTTTGGCAGTGTATTGCTAACTGTAGTGACAGAGAAACCTCCAGACATACCCACCCAGCACCACCAGCTCTGTCCTTCTTCAGTTCCACTGCAAGGTCTGGGAATGTCATCTATCTGCATAAGGCAACAGGAGGCTCCATCTGGAAAGAGTTGCTATTGAGTCTCTTGTATCCATAATCCATCCTTACTGAATACAGTAATCAAAACATATAATTGTGCTTGAAAGTGCTCATCTCAACTCAAAATAACATCACTCAGCCATGCAACTAAGCTCATTTGTGTGCAACTGCCTTATACATAAACCACAGTTATCTCAGCTTCAAGTAACTGAACCAAGATCTGTGAGGCAGTCTGGCTAAATTTCTATGAGACAGGTTAAGTCTCATGGCAAGGGAGCTGGGGAAGGGAAGCTATCTTGAAAGGCTTTCAAGAGTTTCCCCAAGCGTTTCCAACTACTTGGCAAAGAACCCTTCAAGATATATTGACTATACTATGATGCTAGGCCAGTTCATGAGAGTAACTCTGATCACAAATAAATTTCAGGGTTGTTGCTTCATACTAATTCCAGAAGACAGATTGATGTGATGTTGGTCTTGATATTCTGCAGGACACTGTCAAGCACTTGTCTTGTTTAGATTCTTCGTTCAGGAACTTCTTTCAGCTGTCTGTCAGATGTAAGCTGAAGCTCTCCTCTTCTCCCACCCTGTAGTTAAGCTACATAGTTTCAAAATACTCATTTGTTTGGTTTTGTTTGTTGTCTGGTTTTGGTGTTTGTTTGGTTTTTTTTTTTTTTAACAATGAAAAAGAACTGAAGGATTTTTTAGTCATCATTATACAAGGCTGAAGATAGGCCTGAAACAAAAGCCCATCTCTGAACTCCCCGGGAGCTCAGATTCATAATTTTCAGTCTGAACCGTTTCTTGATGCCTAGTATAAAGAATAAGTCTGGAGAAAAAGTAAAAGGGATGATGCACATGAAAATAAATCCAATGCTACACTGCTTATGGTAGTGAGACTGCTGTGACCCTGAAAACGAACAGCCAAAGCATAAAGAGTAAAATCATCGTGGCATGTTCAACTGCAATCTGTAATAAAAATCTGCAATTTCTGTGTAATGTAAATTTGCAGAATAGTTTATAAAGTGTTAATAAATCACAATATGGAGGTTTTTAAAAGCTGTGTTACTCCCTAGTTACATGATTGTGCCAATTAGTAGTTTGGCATTGTTGCTTATTAAAAAGTTCTACCCGCTTTCATGACCTACTAGATAGCAGGTGAAAGTGAATGCTTTCACTGAAAAGAGATTGGTGCATATAGGTCAGATTCTTCCCAAGACATTCAAACTCCTGCCAATATATTTTAATAGCCATAGAAAGCAAGCAGCCGTGCTTTAAATCTTTATGCTTTGAAAATATAAGCAGATATTCACAATAAATCAAGATGTGCACCAGCTTAATTTTGAATGTGTAGGTTATGTCACATTAATTAGAAAGTAAGCATAAACAAACAAAAAACACTGGAACTGCCATTCTAGTTGCTTAATTATTTTTCAAAAAAGAAAGGCAGCTTTAAATGAATAGGGTATATTCCTAGATCCTGAATATATTCTTGGAAGAAGATATAGTAAGACATTTTCTTTGTTACAGAAAATGTGGATAACAAATTCATTATTTTCAGAAATATTTTTGGCTTTTGATATGATTACTGTTTGAAGAAGAGATACAAGTTATGCTGAAGTTAACTGTATTGGTATTTTGGCTATCAGTTCAGACTTCTAAAAGTGGTATCTATAAGCAACCTAGCTTAGAAATTAGCAAATGACCAATAGCAGTAATTTGCAAGGATATCAAAAGAAAAAGGCAAACAAGAAAATAAGGCTTCCTTGATGTGGAAATAAAGTTTGAGGAGAAGGGATGGTGCATCCTGAGTCTTCTCATGAGATAAAATCATAACATGGTTTGATGGGGCACCTGGACATTGCAGTGCTGCTGAGTTCTGAAGAACAATAATCTGAAAGAACCCCTATAAAAGCTCCCCTCCTTACTAACCACCATAGGAGATGTGTGACTGGCCTCCTAATATAGCTTTCTTTGTGTACATTAAGCAATGCGAACAACGTGTACTTCTTTGCAAGCAACCTCTTTCACAGTGACTGGTAAGCATTTGCTTTATGTCAAATGCTGGAACAGTTTTTGCTGGACAAAGAGCTTGTTACAAAGGAAAAGAATTCCAGTACTTTGTCAGTAGCTGTAGTTGCTTTGTGTGGTGCTTGCTAGCTAGACCAGTACTCTGCGAAGTAACACTGTTAATATCAGACCTAACCTGATTTTGAGGCCATGAGTTCATAACTTTATAAACCAGTAAGGTTTTGGGGCTTTCTTTTGTAAGAACTTGGCTACTAAAATATTAAGTGTAGTAAGTGACCCGTTATTTTGAGATGTTTTAATTCTGAAAGCATTTGAACTTGTTAAAGTCCTAGTAATCAGATTCAAAGTGCTTCATGGGTGGTCAAAGAAGTAAAATAGCCTGACAATCAAGAAATTACAAAAAAATACAGGCTTCCTGAATTACCCCCCTTAGGGAGGTTAAATTAGGAGACAGAGAATTACAGGGTGCTTCACTTTAAACCAGACCTTGGAATCATCTAAAGAAAAGATGAAGTAACAACTCATGCTGTGTGAAAGTCAGTGGGAGGAAGAGCCTTTAGACCCTCTTTCTAGTTTACAGTACGTGGCTAGACTCTTCCCTAGGATGCTTTTTTCCCTAATACCATAAAAAAATAAAAAAAGAAAGGTCCATTCAGATTCTTCTGTATAAGGCAATGTATGAGTGTTCCTCATTCTGTTTCCAAGCAGACTCATAAATATATGCAAACAGTTACTGCCCACAGGGAGAAGAGTCTGGTCCAGAAAGTTAGCGTAATTCATTCTGAAATGCTCGATTATTCTTTCTGGAGCATCCAGTGTTTTCAGTTTGCCCTGGAAAATCCTTTTTTGCGTGCTGCTTGAGTAAAAGAAAGCCATTGTGGAACAGTATTTAGAGTAGAACTTTTTTTGCTTTGTGTAAACAAACAGTTTTAGGGTCATATCTTTACAATGAGAGAAAACAGCTGCAGTATACAGTTCCTATCAGTGCATGTGGGTCCATGCTGCAGCCACACACAAATAACCAAACACATACCCTACAACCATTTTTATGGATGTTTAGACTAAGTGCTAATATAAACACTACATGCAATTGTACATGTAATTTTTTTTAAAATTTAGTACTTTGTTTCAGAAAACAGAGCCATGATCAGAAAAAATGGATACAGACCCGCTTGCGACACTGGCCTCAAGAGCTCAGGATATTGCATACTGGTGTCTGACATTAAAACCAAAAAATCCTTTGGTGATGGAATTTTGACAGCTAACAAAAAAATAATCCAAACATTTTTGCACATGCACAAGTTTTTTGATCAAGAGCTGGGATAATATTCTTATTTTATCTGATCTAGTTTCCTTCACTTTTCTCTAATTCTGAGAATAACACTCAATTGAAAATATAAGTTGTAGAAAAAGAACTGTAAAGCCAGGAGTAAATGGTAAGTATAAAGTACAAATTAAGACCTTGTGGGGGAAGTAACATTTGCCATAGGTTTTGACTACTTCAACTATTTTACCTCAGTTTGTATGGTTAGGTGTAATTTTTGCCTTATGATCTGATGCCTTATATAAGAGTAATTTGCCTTAACTGAAAACAGTTCATAAGTTCTGTGAAGTGTCTCTATGGCTTCAAATTGTCATAATTGTATTGAATTATTATCATGTATTGTATTCATAGATGGCAACGTTTTCACTACATAGCTAAGAGGTTTCTGTGTCTTGGACTCAGTTGGTCTTGGCACAAGTAATGGAGTTGAACATGCAGCTGGGGCACAGAATGGAAACTTAAAGTAGAATAGAAACAGTTTTCACCAGTAATTTTGGGAATTTGTCTTTTCTCCTCCTATTCAGTCACTTCTTCATCCCTCTAGGCGCCATTGCTACACTTTCCCATCCCTCTGCAAATACAACTGTTTGTGCAATTAGACTCTCAAGTGACAGAAATAGTATTTCTGTTAAATTATAATTATTTATGTCACCTCAGAGCCCCACAATTTATTTTTTATTCTTCTGTTCCAAATCAGTTACTAGTTGACCTATGAAGCAAAATTCGCAGTTCCATTAGAGAAATTTCAAAATCAATAATTACTAGTAGAAGTACACAATGCAAGATTCCCAATAGCTGTACCACTGTACAGCAGAAGGAAAGATAAACTCACCCTGAAGGAGACCTGTATTTTCTGATTTTCACAGTGAGGGGTTTGTCTGGCTTTGAGTAAACAACAGAAAAATTGAAGGAATTTGGGGAGAGACTGCTATGTTTGAAGAGACAAGAACTGAGGGGAGGGGGCCAGAACAGGGGATAGGAAGGAAAGGGAACAACATATGACAACAAAATAAGTGGAAAGGAACAATGCTATTATACTGCTCAATCCCTATGGAAGTTTCGGCGACTCTTTTTCCTTCCAAATGAGTGTACATGCCCTCATATTTTTCTGAAGCATGGGGTGAAACTCAGTAACAGTATAAATCAATTGCAGGTGTTTCTTGGGAGTCTAATTTTCTAGGCTACTCCTTATAGCAGCTTTGTCTCTTCAGTTACCAGACCTCAAGGGACTGTAAATCCACGAGAAATAAAAAAACAGCAACAGTAGGAGCAAATGAACTCATGGATAAAGATCCTGGGCCAAAAGTATTTGTGTTACACTAAAACCCATTTATACTGCACTATTGTGAAAAAAAACAAACCACACAAAAAACAACCCCCCCCAAAAAAACCCAAAAAACCCCACAACAAAAGCAACAAAAACATTTCTCCCAGTAGAGTTACTGAGCAGGAGGCCACTGTCACTGGAACAGCAGGAGGTCTGAAGCCACAGCTTCACATACAGATGTTTTAAGTTGGTATTACTGCCGTTAAGATCCTACTGCTCCCAGCCCCCACCGCAGTGCCAGCACAAACATTTATGCAGGCATCTGCTACATTTACTACTTTTCACCTGGCACGAGCCATGGGGCTAGGCTGGCTGAGGGGAGGCCAGAACAGGGTGACGGCAGCTTTGACTTATGCTTGTTGAAAGTGCACCCGTGAGACCACAGCCTGAACTAATCCTCTCACATCTTTCAGTACTGGCATGTTGAAAGTAGTCCAAAGCAGAAGAGGCCTCCTGGAACGTGTATCACAAATATTATCTACTACTGAGAATCCATAAAAAGCATGAAAAAAAAGGTAATAAAAGCTACAGAAGGCTGGAAACTTTTCAGACTCCCAACCATCCAAGAAAAGTAGGTTTGCTACAGCTACTTTAAAAGCACCTCCTTCAGTTGCTGTGATCAGGATTTCTTGCTCTGAAATCATTCTTAGCATCAAAAATTCTATGACAGAACAAAGCTGTATGTGTACAGTAAAAACATTCTTGGAACAAAATACTTTTCTAAGCTTTCCATGGAGTATTTGTGGGTCATGGGGTTATTACAACTACCCACTAAAAATAGTAACCGAAAGTGTGTAATTAATTGGTCAAGAAACAACTACCACCTTCTCTCTTTCCCAGAGCATGTTTACAGTGATTTGGAGTAACCTGCCCTGCTTTGGCAGGCTATCTCAAACTGACTGAGCTGAATAAACCAGTTTTAAAGGGATAGCTTTACTTTACCTGAAACATCTTCTGGCAGTTTAGTAAACCAAGAGTGTATCAAATGTAGTTTGCACCTAAAGCTATATTTTTGGGGGTTTGTTTAAGAATATACTCATACAAAAGTGCCGTTGCAACTATACACTGCCAAAAACCTCCAGATAATGTAGGTTAGCTGCAGAAATTGCAAATGTACTATCACAGTTTTACAATTTTCTGTGCTGCTTTGGCAGCTTTATTTTGTCATAAGTAATGTTTATTAAAAAAAAAAAAGTTTACTCCAGTTCAGCAAGCTTAGATTAGATGACTACAAACTGACTTCTAACAGATTGTGTGAAGACTGTGAAGATTGACCTCTAAGTGACTGGGTGAAACCAGTCTCTTCAGTGAGACTCACATTTGACACATACTGAAGGTAAACAGATGGCAAAGCTCAATTGATAAGATTGTGAGCTGTGAAAACCTCATATGAAGTATCAAAAGAAGTGTCAACTTCCGAGTGATGCTCGAGCCCTGTCCTACATACAGGATGGAACTAACCCATGCAGTTAATCTAGCAACTAACAGTCTCAATCTGGAACCAGTGTTCTCCTGTTCTAGAGCAAAAGAGAAAAAAATATAGCCATTTTTGATAGTTTAATGGAACGATTCTGGCTGGGCCTTAGCTTAGTTGGTCTCCTGATCCATCAATTGTATAGCCAAATTGACACAGTATCTACCCCAGTGGAGAGATAGTGGGTTCTTCAGATTTGTTCCTGGAAGGCTGATGTTGAGGAGGTTGTTGAAAACACAGTTCTTGGCGACCAAAGCCCAGAGAGAAGTAAAGTGTTAATAGTTTTGAATCTGTGAAGGATTAGAGGCATACAATATCCTAATACTCTTGAAGTAGCAGCATGCTGTATCTATTCCATCAATAAACCTGGAACCAGCTTCAGGGATCTATATTCAAACACAGTTGTCAAATAAGGGAAAAACAAGAGCAAAACAACCAAAAATCCTTTAACAAATAAATAATACAGCAAAAGTATTTTTCCAAGTAAATACCACAAAATCAAAAATTAACTCACATTCAGCATATCGCATGTGTAATGCAATGACTGTCATACATAATTTCTAAACTGGTGAGACTGAAGAGGTTTCTAGGTACTAGTAAACCTAGAAACCTCTAGGTCTGTTGTTGAAAGTGCATCTGTGAGACCACAGCCTAAGGTAATCTTCTCACATCTTTCAATACCAGCATGTTGAAAGTAGGCCAAAGCAGAAGAGGCCTCCTGGACTGCGTATTACAAATATTAATATTTTATATTGTTATTTATTATGTATAATAATATATTATTTTATATCAACATTACTATAATATTTTTAAAATATTGTAAGTGAAAAGTTTTAGGTTAAAAATATTTTAAATGAAGGGATCTTTTAAAAGGACTAACATGGGAATCCACACACACATATGCATACACTCTTACTATCACAACCACAGACCTAACCAACTTACATTATAGACAACTTTTGTTCATAAAAGAAAGAAGCTGATAACACTATTATTTCCACATTCTAGAAGATGTGCATATTATCATTGCTCTGAGGACTGGTAAGGAATGTAGCTGGGTCCTACTCCAATCATCACAAGACTAAAGTATCTTTCTTACTTACAGAAAGATAAGTACCATGGTCTGCAAGTATTCAGAAGAGATTAAATGATTAGTATCTGAAAAAACCCTTCTCCTTACTTTCATGGTAACATATATAGCTCATTTCAAGGGTTCTTATAAAAGTCTATCCCTTTCCAACCAAAAAAAGAAAAGGATTTAGTGGTATCAAACAAGAACAAAATCCATTTGAATTTTTGGCTAAAATAAGCTACAATATTACTGGGTTTTAAAAATCTGTTTCCAAGAAGCTACATACACATAGGGTATTAAATGGATATTCTAATAAAGCCAAAGAAAATCAGAGTCAAGTAATTGCAAATGAAAATAGGGGTCTGAAAGTTTATGTTTTGGATATTTGTAAAGTTTGACATTGATAACTAAACCAAAACTTATAAAAATAAGTTTATATTCTCAGAATTTAATTTGCATTTGTACCAGAGATAGAATATCAGTATTTTATGTTTATGATACACCTTTCCCATTTTAGAGAGAATATTTATCTCATTTATTTTTTCTGAAGGTGAAGTGAGTAGCGTTCCTTCTGATCACAAATTAAAGTAAAATACTTGGGCTGTAACGCAACTGTTTTCTGACAGCTTATGACAAGTCCTTTTGACCATATCTAAAAATAGATTCTGATTTATGGAGAATACTAAGTAGTATAAAACAATAATTAGAGCTGGTTACAGTGTTTAAAAGCATATAGATTCCAACACAAGCAAGAGCAGATGAACACAGAGAATTCAGAGAATTTCCTATATGTTTTCAGCATGGTCAACAACCAACAGCCAACATACAAAGCTAATGAAGTTACTGTCTGAACTCTGGACTCTTAAAAACATTATTCTGTCCTTAAATAATGCTGTATTGCATTTTCCCTTGGCCAAAAGTAGATGTAGTTTCCTGATGTTTTCCTGAAACATTCCATGGGTGCATAAACACAAAATACACAAGTGCTACACAACAAGTTGAATACAAACAGCCATTTCCTGTCATTAATATTTCCTTTAATAAGTTACATCTACATTGTCCAAATCCCCAGTCGCTGGTTTCACAAGACACTAAGATCATACTAGTACTCATCTGTTATCACATTTTAACTTCTGTCTGTAAAGCTTTGCAGAATATTGTTATCCAGAGCACTGATGCTACATGTTTCAATCCAGATATTGCCTGATCAGGGCTTGGCAGTCCAGAGCTTGCTCTTTCACTGTTATATGAATATAAGCTGGGATTTAGATGTGGCTTCAGCAAGGGTTCTTAGTATGTGCATACCTTTTTAGAAGGATCAGATTTTATCTTTCAAGGCTGTACTTTTGTTTTGAATTTTGTTTGCCATACAGAAAAGACATTAACATACTATACCAATATTTACTACAGAGAGGTAATATTTTCTAATTTTTACTGTTTATGCCATTACCTATACCAGTATTAATGGTATGGTAGTAGTAAACGAATAAAAAGAAACAGATATCTTGTTTGTATTAGAGTATATATAGTATAAATACATAGTGTATGTATATATATATATATATATATATATATATATATATATATATTGCTCTTATTGTACTAGTAAATTTGCCCAGGGGTGGGTGTCAGCTATAGAATGTCATTAATTGCTGATTCACTTTTTCAGTATTTTTTTCAGAAGAGTTAAACAATGGTTTGTGAAATTACCATTTGTTCCAGTGACTCCGAAGTTTGTTCTGAATTTGCTTTATCTCATTTTGGAAACAATGGCATCGGTTATTTTATGGCCTAAATCTATGTCTATTGTTAGAAGTATTATTCAGTGAGCAACAATGTCATTCTTTTAAGTCACATAACGCTATTTTTTTTTTTCTTAAATAAAGGCTAACTTTACCTTACTTTAGTCAGGATGGTTCTCTGGCAGAAATCAGAGAGGCTTTACCTATTAATTTGTTCTCATGTCAACCCTTGAGTTTTACATTCCTTTCTGATTCTCCTTCCCATCCCTCTGGGTCGGGGGGAGTGAGCAAGTGGCTGTGTGGTGCTTGGTTGCCGGCTGGTGTTAAACCACGACACAGTGCATCCCCAGGAAGTCACTCAGAAGGCAAACATGCCAGACATACTATTATCAGTACTTCAGAATTTAGTGTTCCTCTTTTCCTCTTTCCTGCAAACCTAACACAAAATGAGGAACACCATCTGTCTCTGTTTTGAAGCTTCAGCATCTACTTGCTACAGCCAAAGCAAGCAGTCCTGGAAAATGGATTTGTCTGCACAGAGGCAGAGCAAAACGAAGGTAGTACAAAACAAAACCTGAATCTTTTCTGACCTCCCTCCTCCTACCTAGCAAAAGATGGCATTTTTACATTTTCAAAATTACATGTAGACTGGATAATTATAAGGTCAAGGATGAGACAATATAAAAGCAAATATGGTTGCAGGCCATTTTCAAAGCCATGTAAATATGGAGTAAGAACATATGAGGATTAGTCTGCAAGGATTAGTGTACAGGGGAGCAGTTAATCAGTTTGAGAATGCTATCCTGTGACACCAAGAGAGTCCTTGAACATTTCTATAGGAACTCCCTATACCAGGGGTCCTCAAACTACGGCCCACGGGCTGGATACAGCCCCCCAGTATTTACAGAACCCCCCCTGCCCCCCCCCCCGCCCCCGCTGGGGGTTGGGGGGGAACCAAGCAGCTGCAGATGACTGCTTGCCACTGAATCCGTGCACTGCCCCCCTGCTTAAAGTTTGAGGATGCCTGCCCTATACAAAAGCCACCCTGAGAACCTCTCAGAAAACACTCCATATTAGACAAACAGACAAACTTGGACTTGCTGTGTTTGTTTCCAAGTATTAAATCCATGCAATCATTTCAGCAAGAAGGAAGGAAACAAAACCCAACAGAAACGTTTCAAAAGTCAAAATGTTTCATCCTAATGTTTTTAATTCACAATTATAAGACTACTATAAGCTGTTTGCAGAGAGACAGTACAACACTTCCTCCTGTATTTTCTGGTTCAAAGGTGCATCATAAACTGCTGGCATACTGACCTAAGTCTTGTTACAGAAAAAAACCAAACCATCCCAAATGTATGATCTGGCCCACAGCCCCACAACCTTTGCTACCTTTAGTCTGTAATGCCGTTTGATTATTTACACATCCACATGATTCCATATACTTCCAGCACCTACTGAAAACGAAGAAGCTTCTCAGCACTTAGGCCAAGCTTCTAGTTTCTACCTGCCTCTTAGAAAAAAGCCTACTCATGGTGCCTTGAGAGGAACTGGGGGTAACAGTTGGTAACAAAGGTGTGAAAGAGGCAACAGGGCTACGAAGCAGCAGCCAGGCAAAAAAAGACAGGAAGAGCACTCTTGGAGGCACTAAAGACTTTTACAAGCTTACTTCATGTGTTTAACTGACAGTTTAAAATACAGAGACTCAAACAAGTGGCTGTACCTGTGTACTCACAGCCCAGAAAGTCAACCATATCCTGGCTGCATCAAAAGAAATGTGACCAACAGGTTAAGGGAAGTGATTCTCTCTACTCCGCTCTTGTGAGACCCCATCTGGAATACTGTGTTCAGCTCTGGAGTCCCAAACAAAAGAAGGACATGGACCTGTTGGAGCAAATCCAGAGGAGGGCCATGAAGCTGATCAGAGGCTGGAGCACCTCTGCTGTGAAGACGGGCTGAGAGACTTGGGGGTGTTCAGCCTGGAGAGGAGAAGACTGGGGAGACCTTACAGCAGCCTCCCAGTACTTAACGGGGGCCCTACAAGAAAGCTGGAGAGCGGCTTTTTACAAGGGCATGTAGTGATAGGACAAGGAGGAATGGCTTTAAACTGAGAGTAGATTTACATTAGCTATTAGGAAGAAATTCTTCAGTATGAGGGCGGTGAGACACTGGAAGAGGTTGCCCAGAGAAGTTGTGGATGCCCCATCCCTGGCAGTGTTCAAGACCAGGCTGGATGGGGCTTTGAGGAACCTGGTCTAAGGTTCCTGGTGGAACCTGGTGGAAGACACCTGGTGGAAGGTGTCCCTGCCCATGATCCTATTGATTTTCCTCAATTTTCCTGCTTATGCTATAACCTGGATTAATTTTAGTGTTAAAATAAAAACCTGAAAAGACAGAAATCCTGTGTGCAGATCACACTTTCAGCACACACACTACACATATTTTAGAACTGATTCAAGGACGTTTGACTTTTCCTGTTACAATGCTGATTAGCTTTAATACAAGCAGGATGTACAGCTAGTTGTCTCCATCTATGAAAGTTCAGAAAACATAAGTGCCAAAAGAAAGGAAAAAAATAAAGAATACATTTATCACCTAACTTTAACCTTTCTTGGTGCTGATATCTACTATTACAAAGAGATTTACACTTCTATTGCTGCAGATCTTAAAAGGCTTAAAGTTCATTTAGGACTACCCTTTAACACTATGTTAACAAAGGCATTTGTAAAAAGGAAATTTCTCAGCAATAACTGCCACTGTTTTTAGATTATGCCATTCCTTGGTCGGAAATAGGCAATTAAAGTCACTGAAAGTAGAACATGCACAACCCCCCAATTAATTATTTTTATTTACAGTTTCAAGTTACTATCTGTTCTAAGGTTTTAATTAAAGACATCTTAGGAACTGGAAAAAAGTGACATTGTACTGCTGAGCAGGCTGCCTTTAACAGAAGATTGACTAGCACATGATTTCAATATTCAAGTTATTTGTCATGATTTTGAGGAACATGAAAGAAATCGTTGACACATTTTCATGTGACTTTAAGTGTCTAAATGAGGAATCATGAAAGTCACTGGGATTAGAACTGTCTCATGAAACTGCGTTAAGGACAATATGAACAAACAGATCATTAATATGCAGCATCAGATCGATCTGAACAGTAGTTACAGAATTTTGGGGTGGAACTGGATTAGTTTTATATCTCTTCAAGTTCATGCAGTTCCATTAGAGCTGATATAACTCGATACAACTTAATTATGACATTTTCACAAAAGTATTATATATTTATACCTTTTTTTTTTTTTTTTTTTTTTAAATAATAAGTAAAGATAATCCATTTTTATCAGCAAAATTGGGTCTTCTATCTTATAAGAAAAATGGTGCCTAAATTGTTTGCAGTTGAAAGAGCCATGCTTTTAGTAGTGTTCTTTTAGTCATAAGGATATAAAGATTAAAGATTTAGGAATTAGCACCATTATAACACGAAGAAAAAATAATTTTATTTTTGATTCTAGTCCTCTCACTGGGTATCCTTGCATACTTTTTTAAACAGATAGCTCTCTCTACCGCTGCCTGTGGAATTTTTCATCTTTTCTACCTTCAAACATCAGAAACTGAGCACCGATTTATCTTTTTTTGGTGAAAACTAAACACTTCTTTCATTCTTTGAAACAGTGAGATACAGATCATGATAAATAAACGTGACTTTCAATTTGTATTTCATAACACTTCCTATTTCCTCTCTTCCATCTTCTAGTGGTCTCACAGTTTTTCACAGTGACCTAGGATCACTAAGGAAGTCAACCAATGTCTTGGTTTAATCTAATCTACTGCAATCAGTCTACAGGTGTGCCATAAGGCATTATAATACTTTTTGTTCCTTCTCAGGATTTGCAACTTTTGCACAAGAATACCAACAAATCCCTATTTCTTAGTATAGTTTTTCATAAAGTCTCCTCTATTTTTATATATTATTTGTTATTAGTAAATCATAAACCCTAGTCCTAGCATAACAAGTACCTTTTGATTAGTAGCCACTGAAATGGAAATTCTTCACAAAAGTTTTCCTTAGTTTCTCTCTAATGCTGTTAAAAAAGACTGGTATGAAATAAGAGGGAAGCCAAAGCACCACAAATGAACCATTTATAAATTATCAGTGAACGTGGATATAGAAAATGCCCAGGACTTGTACTATAATCGAGTGATTAACTTTGTGTGCAGTTATTCTGCTTTACATTTTAGCAAATTTTGTTAGCATTATTTCTACTAGAGGAGAAAATACATGTAGGTCAGTTGTATTTTGTGTAGACTTTATTAGCAAGATAAGGATCCAAATATCCTTGCCAACCTTGAAAGAGCACAGCAGATGAAACTAAAGAGATGAACCTGGATGGACCTTTGCTTATGAATGTGAAGTTACATGTTTACTGTGATCACTAATTCCTAGACAAAACAAGTGTGTCAGTTTCCTTACACAGATGAAGACTGTCTTTTTGATTTCCAACTAAAATGCTATGAATGTTTACGACTTCGAATTTTGTTCATCCTTATGGAATATGGGAACCTCAATTATACACTACTTCATGCCTTTTTTCTATCAGAAAGTGTTATGGGGGATGCTAACCAGTGTCTTATTCTCTATAAGAGTATATATTTGTAATGTGAATTTTCAGACTCCATGGAATTTAAAATTATTGCTTTTTGATTTAAATTATTATTAATATAACTTCACAATTTTTTGTAGTAGCCATGTTTTCTTTTTGTCTTTGCATTTCTGTAATGACAAAGATTTCACTTCCCACATTTCTGCTTGCTGTAGCAAATAAATCTTGAATATATATCGTACATATTTCTGATTGACAATTGTAATTCAAAATTAATAATAACTGCTTTTGTTTTTTAACATAGCTGTTGGAGAAATATGGAAAACCCACTAGAACATAGTTCATTTCTGAATAACATAAAAGACAGGGGTACTCAAACTTTTTAAGCAGGGGGCTGGCGCGTGGATTAAGTGGCAGGCAGTCATCTGCGGCTGCTTGGTTTACCCCCCTCAACTCCTGGCAAGGCGGGGGGTGGGTGGGGGGGGAGGCAGGGGGGTGTCGGTCAAGACT